>OX402532.1:12179526-12677327 GCA_948098885.1 Drepanosiphum platanoidis
CCCGCGAACGCGCTACAATACCTTGTTCGCGCACATCACCCGCGCGATAGCCGTCGATCTATTTTAACACGCGGCGTATTCGACCATTAATCAAAACGCCGTTAAAACATCACAGAACAATATTTCGTTCACGACCATTCCCCCCGCGCCCGACAACAATACCATATTATGGTTTTATTATCATGAACTGTTTATGGCCGACTGTTTGTGCGTTCGTTCTCGATCGTCGCGCTTTCGACCCGAACCCGCCGCGCCGGTGGGCGTATTGCGTATAAGGTGTTACGGGCGAAACAATGCGAAAAAAAAAAAAAAAACAAATCGATTTCGATATCGAACCCGTTGGTTTTCCGCTCGCGCCGCCGCCGACGTTTTCAATCGAATCGTGTCGCGCGATACGCGAATACTCGACCTTCGCACGATATCGAAAATATTCCCGATGACAATAATAATTATTGTTGTCTCGCGCGTACGTTCGTCTACGTGTATTATCCGATTTCGGTCGATCACGTGCGCCGCGCAACCGAATGTGAAAAGCCTTTTGTAGTTTCCTTTTGTTTCTGTCCACGTCAGACGCCTCGTCGTGCGTGTAAAACTATAATAATATCGCTACACTGTCCGAAAATCGCATTAACGACGACGACGACGACGACGACAATAATAATAATAATATAATGACGATAATAATGGGGGAAAAAAACGAGAACAGTTAATACCAATATAATTGATTTCGATTAAAAAAAATGTACAATAATATTTACCGGTCTGAAAATATGATTGTATTTGTTATTACGTCACGGCGGGCGCTGTGGAAGGTTTTCGCCGTGTGCGGGGGCGTGGGCGGGGGGCATTTTCCTTGAACGCTTTTACATCGGCAATCGTTTTGTTCTTTGCACAACGAGACACGCACACCAATACTGCGGAGGTTTTTCTCCTCGGTCCATTGTATACAGTCTGCGCCGCCGGCGTGCATATTGAACGGTGCAGTTTCTCCCGAGGTCGGCGGCGGCGGCGGCGTGTCGTTCGAGTGTGACCGTGTGACGACGACGCGCCGGCGACCGAATAATTCGGTCTGTTCGAAACGAACCCGTTGTTTAATTATTATTATTCTAATAGCCCTCGTCGTCGTCGTCGTCCACTTATCAATTATTATTCGAAATTAGTCGCGGTCCAGACTGCGGCCAGATCCCGCGGCGACGCACTAATGACGAGAGTCGGGGGGCGGGGAGAAAGAGCCGAAACGACAACGGCGGAAACGTTGTCCGAAGAAGAAAGTTTCTAAAACGATAAATTCCGAAAACGGGACCGCCGAGACTACCCTTCCGGGGTCTCGCTCCGAACGTGTTTCGTCTAACGGCGCATTTAGGGGTTTCTCCATCGCGGAGGCCGGAGGGGGAGAGCATAACAAGAAACCCATGTTTTCATATTAAAATCATTTACATAGGTACCGCACATAACGCATATTATACTATACTACATAAGACGGAACTCGTTAAATAAAGAATAGAAATATATTCAATAAAGTTAATAATACAAAGAAAGAATTAAAAAAACATACCGTCAAGTAAAACGCCATCAAAATCGTTGTGTTCTCTCCGAGCAGCCAAAAGCGACTCTTCTTCTTTACGGTCGCATAAAATTATACACTCGTTATCTTGGCAATTCACCATTGTTTTAATTATCGACGTCATTGTTTATGCGAATTTTTTCGTCATGAAAAAAAAAGAGTATATTATTATTTGTTGAAAAAGTTTTCGTATCTAAATATTACGCGTATGTATTAAAAATATTAAAATGTAAAATATCGCGATGATTAAATTCTAAAAGTCGTGTCAAACACACAAATCGGAACGCGTCGTATATTTTTATTGCATTATATTATTACCATACTGTGCACGATATTTCGATTTACGGCTTTAATAACGAATATTATAATAATCGTTACTATTTATTAGTAGTTAAATTAATATTGCTGACGGTATATGTTTAACGAAAAATGTCCAACCATTTAAACGAATCGCGAATCACTCGACGACATCGATCGGTGTTTTCAAAAGCTTATCGTTTTCGGTTATTTGGTATGAAAAAGTGTAAAATATTGTAATATTCCGTGTCAAAATACCCTCCGATATAATGACCTATTATATGAATAAAAAAAAAAAAAAAACGTCTCGGCAGATTTATCCCCCTCTTGTTTATTTACCGGTCTCGTCACGTTATTTAAAACGACGAAATCCGTAACCTCTATTAAACGGTCGATTCGATTTCAAAATATTTAATCATATTTGCACAAGAATTAGGTACGCAAAGTGCCGCAGCGGCGTGGTCGCGTTGCCGGTAAAATACAATTTCGTATACGCGCGTCAATTTTTTTTATTATTATCATTATATTTCACGGTAAAAGTATAATCGAATTATCACCTGAAAATTATGTTTGAATGGATAATTGACAAACTATACTCGCGAGTCTCACGCCCGCCGCTTTTTACTGCCGACGACGTTAAAGTGTTTCGATCGATTTTTTAATTCACATTGCGGTTTATGATAATAATTTTAAACGGTCTGCGGTATGTGTACACAAACAACGACGCGTTATTATAAATTATCGTTCGAACCGAATTATAATCTTTTGAAAATTTTCAAACTTCAGCATCCGACTGTGTTCGAGCGCGTTGATGTATCCGCAACGAAATAATCGCAGAAAACGTATCGTCGAGATTATTGCGATTTCGCGTGGGCGAAACGATTATAACTGTATTTGTATTTTAATCTCGAGTTTAAAATTAAATCACGTATTTCGTTAAAAATTAATCGTTTGTGGGGTTTCCTTCACAATATCGCCACACTCTTTGTCGTCGAGCGTATTTCTTGAAAATGATTACAAAAATAATATCACTATAATCGGGGATCTGTATAATATTTACTAATGTTTTTAAACGAATTACAAACGACGCGCCGCATATTTGAACGAATATGTTAGTACTAGATAAATTTTGTTTATTATCGTTGTGTTTTTTTTTTCATAATGATTATCGCGTTAGTATAATGCGCGTTGATTGGAAAACAATTTATCGGATTTGATAATGAAATTATTAAAAGATATTTCTATTTTCTATGAAACTATTTTTTTACACTTTGTACGCTTATATTCTGGAGTGAAAATGATGCTTCGTAACTTTCATGTGTACCCGACTATTCTCTACGATACGGTCGATGACATTTATAAAACCTGCAGCGTTTCATTCCAAACTTTCCATTGCGAATGAAAAAATAAAAACTAATCGTAACATTAATTTCAAAGACTTAAATGCATTACGTTGAAAATGATTTACAAACTGAAATTAGTGCGTCGGCTCGGTATTAGGATCTCCTAAGATTGGGTCCGATTTGCATTATATAAGTTTAATCTTACTTAGGTAAACTTATACTATGTATAATCAACTACTTCATTATGGTAGTATTAAATTGTAAAGTACGTGTACCAGTTTACTTACAGCGCTGTGTAATTAAGCCGAGTTAATAAAATATCCTCACTCCCCGAGTAATAACGGTTACTGTTATGTCTAATATATTCAATTGAAATAAAAGAAAAACGTAATAATTATACCTGACTGATAAAATGTTGTTTCCAGGGTACATGTCATCGCCAGAAAGGGCTGGCTCTCGAACCGGGTACACGGCCCCTCCGTACATGTCACCCGGAGGCTCGTCGTTCGACGAAAGCTCTTATTACGGCTATGGCCCCAGGACTGGATCCATTACCCCGGTGATCGACGAAGAAACCAGGTAAATACAAAGTATAGACTATATTATGGAAGAGCCGTTAACGAAATATAGCAAACCGCACGGCGTTCGATAGCAAAAATATACATAAATTATATTACATAATAATAGAGAATTAATGAAAAAATCGCGCTTTTTTATGCTACTCTATAATAATATCTTAAATGTTATCGATAGAAAGTATTTCTGCGAATATTTTACGACGGACATTCTCAGGAATATTATTTTCATGTTGTCGGATAGAAAAACCGTCGAACACACAACCTGTGCGTATAAATTGGCGAACGGGATGTTTGATATCGTATTACCTTATACGATATCTGCAGTGTGGCGAGCTAATTATCATTTTTATGGGGTTTAAACGACGCTGAAATATAGCTTTCAATATTGAATTAACATTGCACATTGCTAGTGTTAAATACCACGTGTGTGTGAATAAATTATCGGCGCGTTTAGTTAAAAAAATAAATATCATACCTTTTTTTTTTTTCCCTATCATTATTATTCGAATTCGACGTTTCTACTGAACACAAACTTTTTCTGAAAAAAAAAAAAGAATTCACGAGGATTATCGTAGAATACAATACTCGAACACGAGTCAACATAATATAATAATGTATACGATTATCTTATGTACAGTAAACGAATAATACCATATAAACATTTACCTGCCGTACAATAATCCGCTTTGTAGTACTTATAGTATATTATAGTTTTGCGAGTTTTTTTTACAACCGATTATGTTGCAAATCAGTAACGGCGGCGGAATCGTATAATATTGTATATCATAATCGTTTCTACTAAACTCGAAACGGCCGGCCCGGAATGATTCTCTCGACACTGTAAAATTTAATTATTTCAATAAAAATACAGTCGTTCGAGTTCCGGGACAACGGTAAAAAACACACGTACGTCAGAGTTTTGGGTCATTACGTAATATATTTTTAAGTCTACGCGTTTTACCACAGCTAATCCTCGTAATGTCGACGAAACAAAATATTTTTGGGAGCATAATATATATGTATTTAAATATGTGAAGTAAAAACCGAATTCTAGTAAAACGCGAAAACGAGAAGATTTAAACGATTATGAAACGGTTCGTACGTTTTCTTTTCGATCCGAAAACGATTACTTCTCGCCGAAAAATATCCACATACGATCTAAATTAATCGGTGGAAATTCGTTTGGAAACGCGATTCGCGGCGAATTTCACGCGTCGTCTCGGCAATTTTCCGTCGCTTTTTCACAAAAACTACCGCGAAATATCGAATATACCCTACCGTCGTCGTCGTCGGAATAAACGTTTGCACGAGCACGCGACACCGACGCGGCAGCGCGCTCACCCAATAACATGCAAGTCAAATTTCCAATCAACACCCATATGATATCGAATGACTGCTGGGGTTATTTCTAGAGCACAGAGAACTTGCGTGTTTCCTATAATTGAATATAATATAATGACGCTTACACCCAAAACGTCACGTTATTTTTCACATCCGAAGAGAAAACAAACGCGTTCGGGGGCTTATTTGTAGTTTCCTATAATGACTCCGCTAATGGTGCAATTATGTCTCGAAAAACAACTACGGACACGTGTTTGCGGACGTCCTCCTCCTCCTCCTGCTCCTCTCCTTTCGTCGCGTGTAGTAATCACACGTAGGTAGGTAGTACGACGTGGAAAATAAAAAAATATAAAAACGCTAGGGGATTTTACTAATAATAATCGCCATCGAATTACAACGACCGTACTATAGTCGGGCCGGTAGTAAATCGAGTATTATATATTTATACGCGTCGTTGCGTCATCGTCGGCCGGCCGCACGCGCCGTCGTAATGAGATATTATCGTTCGGGTACACACACGATTTAGATTGTCCGAGGTAAAGGTGTGTGTGTGTGTTTTTTAGATACTCCTCTGGACGGCGGCGGTTAATAAATTCGTCTCGCCATCAGATATCCGACAACAAACGCGCGCGGTGTCGTCGGCACACGCACGCTTACCCGGTCGTAAAAATACCGTACGATTAAAATATTATCATCCGCGGCGGCGTACTCTACTATTCGACCGGCCGAACGTGTGTAACCTACTTGAGCGGCGATAAGAATCGAACGGCGAAAAACCTAAAACGAGACGAAAACGGCATTTTATTGTACACATACTTTTACTCGCGTGGCGGTTTTTTTATCGAGTTTTATGGAAGGTCGGTGCGCGCGTGTGTGTGCGGGTTTTTTTTTTTATTTGAAAACGTATGGTACGGCTCGATGTCGGTATTTATATGTGTACAGTTTCTACACGCGTCGTTGGCTATTTTCGTTCTTAGATGTTTGCCGATATTTTGTTGCCGAGTAGCTCTCGCACTGCTGTAGTACTGCTCAGTCGGGACGACACGGCGGTGTTCGGATTTTCCGACGCTATAAAACGAAAAAAAAATACATTATTAAAGTAGAACCTAAAAAAATCGTTTTCACATGGGAAAAAAGAGCATAAAAACAACCAATTTATCATTTAAACCTGTTAAAAGTATGAAACGAATTGTTGTTGTGTACGAAATTGTTTTCCGACAAAAAAAAAAAAAAAAAAACACGGGCATTTTCACTTCAAAAACCGAATCCGACGAATAAATAATAACGCGTTCCATGTTGATTCTGTGCACTCGATTTTTACACATCGAAAGCCTTTGTAAAAGATCAAAAAAAAAAAAAAAAAATTAAACTAAAGCGATTAAAAAAAAATAAAAATAAATAACGAATTAAAAAAAAACGGTTTTCCGCGAAAAAAAAATTATAAATAAACGAAAGCGACGTGTCGTCATATTATAAAATATTATAATCGTTGGTTGGAAAAAAAAAAAACAAAAAACGAAATTTTCATACGAAATCGCACGCACTGACCGAGAAAACGATCGGTAAACATAATGTTAAACCCGGGATTATTATTATTATCGCATCATCATCGTCGCCGCGCCAGAGCAATAATCCCCTCGGCCACGCAAACCCGGGGAAAGTCAACGTTTCGGGGCGGGTGGCTGTCGCCGATCAGGCGAACTCGGGTGATTTCGGTTAGGTTTTTTTGTTGCCCTCTCTCGCCCGACGACGACGCCGCCCGCGCGCGTACACTACTGCTGCTGCTGCTGCTGCTGCTGCTGCTGCTCGCACGAGGGCGAAAAAAGAACGTTCGCCTTCTAACGGGGCCCGGCGAGTGTTTTAAAGAAAAGGCAGTCGAATCTCCGCGAGACGGCTTACGCGGTATAAAACGAGTATAAAACCATTAGGACTGTAACGAGTCCGGGCGCTCGTATATTCTCCATTTTATCTCTCCCTCTGACCGCCCCCCCCCCCGGGTTCAGTCAATAACGAGGTTTTTACCTTTGAAATGGCCCGTCGTAATTTCCATTACGGCTGCGGGTCGTCGTATCTCCTCGCGCGCACCGTGGCCGCCGATAAATAATATCGTCTTTATCTGCTCGAAGGACGAGACTGGCGCGCGCACGCCCCCACCTGTACGACGACGACGACGACGCGACGTTTTAGTGGTGCGCCGGCGCGGCGGTTCGAAATAATTAAAAGCCGTCAACGTTCGGCGGCGCCCCGTGGTTTACCAGCGAGCCAAAAGAATCCGCTGGTTTCGAATCGGCGCGATATGTTTTTTTATTGGAATTTTTTTGATTCTTCCCCATTCTTGATTTTTCGCCCGTGGTGTTTCGATGACATTTTACCGTCCGACCGTTGTGTTCTCGCGAATTACATCATCGATCGCGTCAACGACGCAACGAACTCGAGTTGAAACGTATACCGTCAAACCACTGCACTCGAGGTAGAATCGTCCAAATGCGTACATTTTTTTCCATTGTGCATTAGTGTTTGTATACGATGCGTTTGAAATTGAGTCGTCGACAAGTCCTACGACCGCAAATGGAAAAAAAAACAACAATTTTTTCAATATACGCATAATTGAAAAAAAAAAAAAAAAGTAGATCCGTAGCGATTAGGTCGTATTATGTTATTATCGAACGGCGCGGACGAGCTCGGATTTCGATCCCGAAAAGATGAACTCGCACGTCCGCCGGGTTTTTTCGTCTGTGAAATCGCGAGGAGAAAGTAGTCGCCGCCGTCGCCGTTTCTTACTCATCTGTTCGATCGCACCACTTCGCGTATACATATATTATACATAATATACATAAATATATATTTACAGACGAACGTGTGTAATTCTTTAAAAATTCTGACGCCCATTACGCACGAGTCTGGCCGGCGTGCGACGCGCAATACGGAAAATAAAATTAAAAAAAATATATCCACACAAACGAGACCGTGCTATACCGTGGACTGTGCACGTCCGGTATGTACCATACGAGTGAGAAATTAATTTCGTTCTAATGGATCTGTTTTTGGAGAGAAAAACCGCGTGCTCTTCCGGCGCTCCTATAGAGTGCTATATGTTCGCCAAAACGCGTATGTTAATTTTTTACTATCGGCCGTACGCGGATTCGACAGAGTCTAAAAAAAACGCGCGACAACGATATCGTTATTTATTGCCTACACAATTGCCTACACGCGCCTCCTATTCATTACAAAAAAAAAAAAGGTTACGACGACGACGTGTGTGTCTGTCTCGGCCTCGTGACACTTCCGGTTTCGGACGGATCGCGTCGTATATTAAAATATGAAAAGACCCGAAAAGGACACGAGGGAAAAAAAAATGTAAAATCGCGCGTTTATTTATTTTTTTATTGTAAATATTTTCATAAATATTTTCGTAGCTAATCCGCATTCCGCGCGCTCGACGACGTGTTTCGGACCGCCCGCGCGATGTTTTCGACCATTATTGGTTCTCTGCAGCGCGTCGATATCGCCATAATACTATCGTCCGCATAATTCGAACATAACGAAATTGCCGTGTGTTTCGCGCGCCACGGACATCCAATAAAAAAATACGTAAAAACGTTAAACAAAACTTTCTTTTCAAGTGCGCGCGCGATTAGTGCGTCGGAAATTCGTATTTACATATATTACGTTATTATAGTGAACGCGCGGATAAACGGCTTGCGCGCGTCATGTGATTTGTACACACCTCGTGTCGGACACCAGATATTACGATCGCATTTTTTTTGTTTTTTGAAATCGGTCATCGTATAATAATTACGACGTATATTGTAATAACGAATATTTTTCTTCTTAGAAAATAGTAATTTACGCGAAACGCGGATGTTGCGATGAGACCTAATATTTCGTAACATTACGCGGTTTTACCACGTCGACCTCCTTATTTGCTGCACATCTCGAACAGAAATAGAAGAGGCGGATAGATGCGTCGTCTCTCGAACCGTAAAAAAAAAAAATTATTTTAAAGAAAAATAAATTTATTTTGTTAGGTAAATGACGAAACAAATTATTATTATTATTATTATTATTGTTTTGAGATGGTATGGATTTAATTATGCAATTTTTCATAAAATGTTAATCAGCTCTCGTGTTGTCTTTTCGGGTTCCATTAAATATGTATATTGTTTGTTTTTTATTAGTGCGAGCTGCTTTTTCTCGCATCGGTTTAACTTTCCGAGTTTTTAAAAGGCCAACGGATTCTCCCGGCCGACTAAAATAGACGCACGCATTAAAACGCGGAATATATTATTACTTTCATGTGAAAACAAAGTTTGAAAATAATTTAATACGTGCGCCCTTTCGAACAGTATCCTATACGATACACGATGACGTCATGGTTTTTTTTTTTTTTTTAGTTGCACGTCCTTTTCACTAATTTAAAATTCGACTCTTGCGTTTTACCTTTTAAAACCCAGCGAATAGAAATAATTCGTGTTTCGAGCTATTTTTCGCTCTAATTGTATTTCAATCGTTTAATTTGAAACACGCGATATAATGATATTATAATCTAGAGGTATTTTTTCTCGTCACAAGTCGTTCCGTGTGTTTTTGTTGAAAAGAGCGTGGTATTTTTATTTTTTATTGCTTTCGGTCGACACCGATATTACCCGTTTATTTTCGCGCCAATTATTTCGCACAATATCCGTATCGATAGTAACCGATCGTTAAAAAAAAAAAATCATTGAAAACGCCGATTATGTGTACATCAGTGGCTATACTAAACGAGTACAAAACGCGTTTGTTCGACGCGCACACGTCGTATAATCGATAAGCGCGCTAGTCGCCGCGCCGCGTTATGAAAAACCGCGACGGCCGTTCGTTTTAATTTATTCAAACATTCGGGATATACGCTCTGCGAAACGACTCCGGCGGCGGCGGCGGCGATTATAATAATAATATTCGCGATACTCGCACGTGTGCGCCATCGGACCGTGTATGATAATGCGTTTGGCCGAGAGAAACGCGGCTAAACGCGCGCGCGGATTCCGTATTGTAATAATAATATTATAAATTTATATCGTCGCGACACTGGCTCGAGCATGGCGGGGGGTCGCGTATCCTGCGCGGATCCTCGAAATTTATTCGGGAAATCCGTCGGGCGCACGTGCGACGGCGTGTGCGCCAAAACTCGCGGCCAGTGTTAATTCTCAACGTAAACACACGCGCGTTTTTTACGCGACACTCGTACGTAATACCACGCGCGTACCAATCGTATACGAATAAACGTCACGCGGGGACCCTCTTTCCGTACGAATATATTAAAATATTAGGTATGAATTACGTTTTCGCGATACCGTTGTCGTGCCGCGCGCGCAAATGCGTCCTGATTGCGCGCGAGGACAATATTTCGGTCGAATTATTGCGAACTTATTTTGTATACTTTTTTTTTTTTGCACGCGAATCGCGTGCGCACAAATGTTTCGCGTTAAATATTCGAAATTTTAAAAACACGACGTTTTACACACGCCTTTGGAATCGGTGTGGTCGAAAAATACGTACGCGTAAACCGAGGGGTGAAGCTCGTGTCGTCGTCGTAATCACGCGCACAAGTCGATTACAAAACGATCAAAATGTAATATTTCGACGAAATTAAACGAAACGCGTAAATTTTTATTTTTCGTGGCCCGTGCGATTGTATCGAGATTTCAAATTTATTAAATTAAAGATCGTACAAACTCCGGGAGTTTGATTTTAGTAATTAACTAGCTTTACGAATTCATTTTGACCGCGTCAACACCGCGGAGGGGCGAGAGAACGACCGTGTGTGCTCTATGAACAACATTAAAAATTTTTTTTTATATAAATTAAGTAACGAAAATAATATTATCGAAAAAACGAAAAAAATTATTACGATTGGGACATTTAAATTTTATTCAATAAAAATATGACGCTATAAACTAGAGCACGGATTTTGTTGCATTAAAAAAAAATTTAATTAAAAAACAAAAAAAAAAAGAATATACCTATGCCCTTTTTAATTTTTTTTTTTTCTTCATAATTCTATGAAAAACGAAAGAATTTTGTGCTTGGAAAGCATTGTTTTAGAGCTACTACAGAGAAATTAAATTTACATTTAAATCCGCCCTCTATTGTTATAAGTTTATAACCCAAGTATCAAAACAGTTAATTATTATACCGAAAAAAATGACTATGCGTTGATTATTTTGTAATGAAAAAAAAAAAAAACTCGCTTACTCAGTCTACAAATGTTATCTCACATTAGACTATTTAAGTAAATTATGTCAATGGCGAAAGCAGCTATATTTTTTGGGCGAAGCAAAAATATGATTTCGCTACTCCTCGTGAAAAAATTCGGGGTAGCGATCGCCACCCTTCGCCACCCCTATCGGTCCTACTACTTATATCTATAATGACTATGAATAAATATAATCGGTACTACTTACCACTGCCTTTCGACGGGTTTCCGTTGAGGTTCGGTGCTCGCATTGGCTTGTGAAATAAAGCGAATAGTAACTAATACAAAAGTCACTGGATATTAAAATCGAAAGTAAAAAAAAAAATCACTATTAAAAGTTTGAGATTCGTCGTCGACGATAAAACACTTACGACGCAACACTATCGACTATTACGGAGAAAAATTAAAACAACAAACGTTTAAACCGAGGAGACCTTTCCCGGACCTCTGTCGACACTATACTGATCGTCGTCTGCACAAGCTGCTGTACTTCCGCACGTCCCTCGAGCGGTACTGGGTTGCGCGCGCTGTTCGCCCGTCATTGGTCGGGTGGCGCGCGCAGTTTTTTTGTTTTTATTGGCTCGAGCGGTATTATTGAATTCCCACTTATTCCGGTAATCATAGTTTTTAATAATATTACCGTTGTTACATAATTATGTATTCATAACGAACCGGATTATATCATTATAATTACGTAATACCTATTAATAACTGATCCGTGTTCGATTGTTATACGTTTCTGGTGCTAAAATCGTGATTTTTGGGATGGCAAATATATGATTTTGCTACCTCGTGAAGTTGATTGTGTGTATATAATAAGTAGTTCGATACATTTATGTCTGATGAATTAGTATTTTTTAAATTTTCGAATCAAATTTGTTATATAGGGGCATTTATGTCAATCGATTAATTTGTAAAATTTGAGCCTTGAATCGATCGGACGATTTACCGGAGCTACGACTTCGATATCTGTTTTGACAATCGCCATATTTTCTAAAAAGCAAAATATGCATAATATATACATAGTTTATGGTAAGAAAGGAATTTAAATATTATATTTTTATTAATCGACATCTCGATTATAGATGGAGATATCATACTACTTTATAGTCATGGCCAATACGTATATATATTACGCGCCACGATGGGTCAATATCGAATAGTTGTCGACAGTCGTTTAGTTGTTCGGCAAATCGGGTTTGAAGGAAAGGGGTTTTTTATGCGCAACGCTGTTCAGCGAATCATATAAAAAGCGATTATATTTTACGACGACATCTCGTTAACAATTATAATTTTCTTTAAATTGAAAAAAAAATAAAAAAATAATAATTAAAAGGAATATTTTTCGTACCGTGGAAAAGGGGGATGTTTTACATTTTTGGCACCGATCAAGAAAAATGGCTACAGATGCGCTCGCCTCGGCGTTTAACTGAATTTTGAATTTAAATCGAGACGAAAAGAAAAAAACGTTTCGGACTTACGCTCAACTTTCGTGCCGATTGTAAAATTTAATTATTTAATAAACCTTTTTTTATATAAATATTTTTTTAATAAAAACGTCATTTACTAAATCCGTTTGTAATTTAAATCGGTTTCGGTGTGCTGTAAAGAAGTATTGTAAAACCAAAAATATGTTTTAACCTCAATTAAAAAAGGCCGGGTATTCGCCATCATACAGCGGCTTTGAAATGTCACGTGTTTCGCTTTTAAGGGATTTTTATTCGGTTATATGTAATACACAATGAGTATTAAAAAATATTCGAATATTTTTCAAGTAATAATTTAAATAGTATTTTAAATGATTTTCAAACAAGTATTTGTGATTTGAGATTAAAAAAAAAAAAAAAAAAACCATATGCACATATAATATTAAAAACATAACTATTACAGTTGAGCGCAAATTTAAAATGTTGAAACGTGTTGTTTGAAAATTATTATCCTTCTCCAAAAGCACACCCCTATTAGAATGATAACAATTGACTGGATCCGTAGCGCGTATCAGATATTATAATTAGGTCGCGCTAATGGGGCGTTTGAAAATATGCAGTCTCTGCGATGTGCTAGAATACTTGTTTTACCGAGTATTCGAATACACCATAATTTTAATATTTAATATATGATAATAATATGTACGTTACTTGTTGTACTTGTTCGAATATGTAAACATATAACACGTGTTTATTAAAAAAAAAAAAACACATTAAATATAATACGCATTTGATATTGTACGTTACGTTTGTAAATGAGTATTTTTTACGACCATGTTTGAATTGAATGTAACGTTTTAAAAAACGAATCTATTAACACTTGTTTTTTATTCACAATAAGTACCGATAACGACGACGACGACGACGACGGAACGTTTGAAAAGTTGGAAAACTTTTGCCCCGCGTTTCCCGTCGGAGCGGTTTCCAAACGTTTCGGACGCCTCTTCCATACTCTTTAGAATAATATCACATGATCATTACACGTTACGTTGCACTAACACTAATTGTATTTTGTTGTGTGCGCTTTTTTCTCGGCTGGCCGTGCGTGTTCTCCTTTCGACCCGTTCAGCGACAACGAGCTAATGGAAGACCCGTTTAGCATGTACACAGTGAAACCATCGATATCCAAGAGACCGACGTACGGCAACCCGCCGACCGTGCCCTACGACGCCACCAGGTATACAACATGACGTGCTCTCGCACACGTTTAAAACGTTTTGTATTATTGTGTCCGTAGTTAGAATAATTATTATTACTATTACTATTATTATTATTATTATTATTATTATTTACGTAATTAACCGTTTTCACACAGTTGATTTGTATTGTTGTGTTTTGGGTGTTTATATTTTTTTTCCTTTTTCGTGTATATTATTTACTATACACGCGCGTATTATAGAGACATCACGTGTACAAGCTTAATTAGTTGTTAACGAGCGGAATTTTCGTTTTATAACCATTTGTTTGACGCGTAGTACATAACGCGTTATCTACAGGATGTTCTGCCGCGCCGCCGACGAATTTTTCCCGAACCGTTTATTTGAAATCTCTACTACTTCTTCTGTCCGTTACGTCCGCGGAGTTTTGAAAAAAAACCTTTCGAATGTATTTCAACGAAAATGCAACACTGCGACACTTCTGACTCGCAGTCGAAATGTTTGTTTTCCGAAAACCATGTTTTCCGATCGTTTAAAAATCTGAAAGAACCCCGGATTCGTAGACTAGGTTATTCTCAAAGAAATAACGACGAGACTAAAAAATTGATCGTCATGAATTAAATGGTAAATAAATTACCATTTATACGAAAAACGTGTCCCTCGTTACGGGGACTATAAGGTTTTTAAAATAAAATTCAAAAAAAAAAAACGGATGCCATAAAATATCACTGGGGAAAAAGTCGTCGGACGAGCGCCGCGGCGAGACACCCTGTGGACGCTTTGTCGTGGACGATTGGTTAGCGGTGTTGGTCGTTTCCTGTTGTTTTGCTCATTGTGTTTATATGAGCCCGTCCGAGATCGTTTGGTTGTTATTATCGGACTCGCGAAGCTAATCCTTCGGGTGCAATTAGCATTGTAACCGACGAGATGATTAGTGCCCGTAGACGGAAGGTATTACCGAGAGGAAATACGGATTCTCGCTGAAAACGATCACCGCTGTGTAGCAGTGTACATAATAAAATAATTATGTTGTTACGGTGCTGTTTTTTTTGTTTTTTTTTTGTTTTTCGCGCGACGACGCGTACGCGATAATACGATGCACACGCGCCCTATTATATTCGGTACTCTCGTTGGTCCTGCGCGCCGCGGTGCCGAACTGTTCAAAATATTTATAATCACCCGAGGGGTGAATTTTAATAAACAACGACCTTTGTACTTCAATATCCATCGTAGACGGATAGATTTAAACGAATTTTCAAGTGTACACATTTGCACGGACAACAAGGACATTCACGCAATCGTGTACCAACTATATCGACCCGAAAAAAGAGTAATTTATACGTAATTTTAAAACAATATCGACATCACGCGTACATCACTTATGAATTTGTTCATCATCGCGCCACTTTTCCTATGATAATTTCAATGGTTCCGCTCGAAATCATTATTGCTAACGAGAGTAGATTACAAAGCTTACGTTTTATTGTGTATGACCTGATTTTTCCGCCGGCACACGATTCGTGCGTACCTTTATTTACGGCAAGTCGTGTGCTATAATAATAACAACGCTGTTGGAAAACGCGACTCGCGAGCCGCGTCGAAAAAACTGCCATTCGGACCCCTTTTAACACGGCACTTCGGGTTCCGGCGGTACGGAAGCGAACTAGACGATGTTAAATTTTTTACTCTCCTCGAACGCGAGCCGCCGACATAATATTATGTATAATACGTAAATAAGTCCAAACGCGACCGCGGTTTCTCCGCCGAGATTCCTGCTCGAGCGGACGATTCGTCGCAATTATCGCGCCGCCAGACGTTCGTCGTTCCGTCGCGGCCGGTTCCCGCAAAGTGGAAAATTGTGTTCGATTTAAATACTCTGCTATGCGCTGCAGGATTCCGCCGCGTTTACACTCGTCGCGGTTTCGATAATAACCTGAATAATAGCGTGTTCGCGTAGATAAATTAAAATCGTCGTATTCGCTCGAATTACGCCGCCGCCGCCGTCACGCACTCGACGACGCGCACCTCAGTGCGGAAACGTCACTAGCCGCTTTGCGATTTGCCGGCAGGACGAGTTTCTTGAAACCCGTTAGAAAAGTCGCGATCGCTCGAGACTCCAAGTGCGCTTTTCTCAATCGAACAGGAATAATTATATAAGTACGCTGACGATCTTGCCCGCGTGTGCTATTTTCCCGTCGTCTTCGCGTATTATTATATTTCTGCAATAATATATTGTTTTCGCTAAGCTATGCTCGGATCGGGTGGAATGGGGGAGGGGAAGGTCGCGGGAAAATCGACTCCAGAAACTGAAGCGACCACTACTAATATGTTTACAAGTGGAACACATAGGACGTTACGTTTTGTTTTCATTTCAAATCTCTGTGTTCGCTATTCGAGAGTACTTGTAGCTTGGAAAAAATGCGATGTCTTCCGAGTCCAATGCGATATTCAGCTTTTTTATTCGTCCAGAATAAATGGCAAATCAATAATCGACGATGTTTTTTCGTCTCTTTTCAACGCAAAGTGCACTCGAATCGATGATCATTAGTTAAAATATTGATGAAAAGTCATCGTGAGCTTTCGAAGACAATCGATTTAATATTTTTGTTATTTAGAGGATTGAGAGCGTGTTCACCGCATTTCGTTTTGTTTTTTTTTAAATAAATAATTTATAAATACATTTTGAGTGAGCTCTTTTTTTCCCTTTTTTTTCATTCCATACTTTTATTTGTATTTTTTTTTCCGATTCGAGCACCTGGTCCGTCGGCCGACGTCGTTTCAATATGATTTACCGTTTGTCGATCGTTTATTTGCAGGTTACGCGTGGAAAACATGGAGAGACAGATCGCAAACCTGACGGGATTGGTCCAGAAGGCCCTGACGCACGCGCCGGTCGTGGCGACGCCGTTCAGAAGTGGTAAGCATCCGACTGCCGCAAACAAATACAAAAATTCAATGTATAAAAAAGCGAAGGAAAAAATAAACCCACTACAATTCTCGTCCCCCGTAATAGTGTTATTTTGACGTGTGTCTCGAGCGCTCAAGCCCAGAATTTTTTCTCTCTTTTTTTTTTTTTTTATTTTTTTATCGTTTTCCTAGAAGATTTTATTATATATATTTTCCATGCGTATTGAAGCACTTCGCCTATACGTCGTGTGCACACACGGCGTTTTATAAATATTATTATTATTATAAATACACACGTACAACACGTTCACATCCATTGCTATTACCCCGAACCCATTCATGTCATATTTTTTATTTTTTATTTTTTACTAAACTTTGACTCTAATTTTATGAACTGTCTGTCAATATATATATATATATACATACATATATAAAAATATATAAACATGTATATATACATATATATACCTTCCACACATAATATTTCATTAAACAAGACGTGCTGACACGTTTTCGCTTGGTTTTTTTTTTTTTTTTTTGCGTGTTAACCCTCTATATCCGGTTCTCTAACACTTATCTTTTTTTTACATTATTACGATTCAGCTAGTGATGAATTCGATAAAGTCTCCAGCGGCAGTACCACGTCTCTGGCAGGTACGTTGTCTCAATACCTAACCTGTTTATAATAACGTTCTAATCGGTAGTAGTGTCTAACAAAATATACCTATATAATAATATGTAATGATAAATATTGCTGGCTCTTCGGTGGCTTCTATTTGGATCAATCCTATCTTCTTCTCTCCGCTCTTTACCGACATTGTTTCGTTACCTTGAAAAACAAAAACAAAAAAAATCTTACGCGACCGATGCAAATATCACATCGCCACGGAACGTGTTCACGTTTCTCGCCCAGCCATATCATAATATATACCTACTATTTAGAACATATTCTCATCCGAATATAATGTGCTTTGTAGAGGAACCATACAAGCGGTCTGACACTAAACCTCCTAAACTTGGACGAGGTTAGCTATACACAGTTAATTTATATTACATGACGCCGACGCGTAGCATTGCTAACATATTATTATATTTGATATTCATTTTTTATTGGTTTTTTTTTTTACTTTCGCCTACTTTTTACAGCACGTTTAGTTTGCATGATGTTTTGTTTTTACCCTATCGGACTCTTGTAAAACTTGTTAAAACTGGAAATATTTTCCACCTCGTATCCATTTGCTAATTCGATTTATGCCTCGCGCGTTGAAAATACGACGCAACACTCGAAAGGTAAGATTATATTTTATGGCTTTTCGAGGTTTTCCGGCTCGATAAATAGCTACAAAGTGAATTAGTATTTAGGTCAAAATATTTTAAGTGCTTGAGCGTTTTATTATTTGAACTTCTTTATTAACTTTCCATTATTTTTTTTATTTTTTTTTTTTTTTCATTACAGTTATTTAATTAATTTCTGTAGGAGATACTTGACTCTTGGTTTTGTTTCTTGAACTTACAAGTATATATAAAGCTTTTAAAATTGATAAAAGCGCTACTGTTAGAACACAGAGTTGGCACATAAAGACAGCGATATATGCTTTGCCGAATTTGTGATGGCGTATTACTAATACTAATAATCGCTGTGAATTATTGAACATATAAACAAATATATTAACACATTATTATTATGTATCAAGTTAATTATTTTTGTTGCGCTTATTGATAGTTAATGATTTGATTAAACAATATTATTCCATCGGCACAGCCGACTTGAATGTCGATTAACACACCGGATGCTATTATTAATATTGCAGACAAATCAGTATCGTTCGAGAAATCCGTATCGTTCAGCGACGAGCCACCGGACATGAACTCGCCGAAACAACATTCGCCTCAGAGTTCAGGTAGGTCAATCATTTTACAGTGTTTTCGACTCGTGGTGGCTCTTGATTTGAAAAAAAAAATAACGGCTTCCTTTCGCGGACTGTAATTATATATCAACTTGTATGTTACTTTTGTCGGGTACCGACCGGAGAAATTATAATCACGACCGTAAAATACAGATATATAAAATGATTAAAATGTAAATATTATTGTATACGTAATATGGTATACGCGGTGGATTCTTGATAATTACCTCGAAAGTTTGACGTTTTGGACAATCCCCTCCTCCCGTACGCCAATGTCGAAAACGTTGCAACGAGTTTTCGAAAACGGTATTTTTCCATGGTTTTACGCCACATCGATGCATGTGACTTTGTGTATTGTATATATTTGTATATCGACGTGTAATTCCATTCTTCCCGATGTTTGGCGTTTAAATTTTAAATGTAAACGAGAGTCGACTATATGCGTCTAATAAAGTGAATACGATTAAGGTGAAAAACCGTCGAAGGAATAATAAATATAGGCTATATTGTGAACGAATGCGCACGCGCCTCGGCGTTAGATTTCGCGTTTAGTAGGTAAGATGAAAAAAAAATGAAAATTGCTTTTGCAAACATTCTTTTCCGTTCTAGGTAGTATTTCTATAATGGAAACTTTATTATGAAAATTATACGTCGACTGGTATTTCTCGTTGTTCGTTTTACTTCGGAAATTCGATAATTCGTATTGTTTGTGGTTCCCTCGAGCTTGTATTTAAATAGGTATATCGAGAATCTACCGCGGGTATACGGATATAATATGTTATTTATGTGTTACCGGCGGTGTAAAAAATCCAATTTAATGCATTTAGGGGTTTGAATATTTGATAAAATTACAGAACAAACGGGATAATGATACATTCGCGCACATGAATATATAATAGTCACGCGGCAGTGAGACGTGCCCGGGCATTGCGAATTATAACACAATCTCTACAATAATAATAATAATAATAATAATAATAATTGTAATAAAACGGCCGAAAGACGACCCGTCGTTTTACTGATGAATAATTTCACTTACTATTACGTAAGCTCGTCTTCTCAGTTTCGTCCGACGATAATAACGCCCTGCCCCCGCGGTCAGCAGAGCGGAGGAGTCGAGTTCAAACTTCGGCGTCGAAATTCGTTCGAGTTGCGTTCGTATTTCGATTAGCACGTTATCCGGAGAGACGAATTCGCGGGAAAAATGATTACTCGCATACCTAAAAGTTAAAACGTTTTCGACTTATAATCGGAGCAAAACACGATTGACAAATGTCACGAACGACGACGTCTGTTTAGAGGAGGGAGATTATAGCTGTTTGTACGATAAGCTTGTAATAATCAAAAACTTTTGGTACACAATATTATTATTATTATTATTATTGTTGTTTTGCATTAAAAAAAAAAAAAAATAAAAATAAAATGCGTTGTATTATGGGCGTAACACTCTATTGTATAGTTCTCCTATAACAACTGGTAGCCGATCGCAGCGATTATATACTACCTATAAGTTTTAAATTAAATTTCATTTGCAACGCTCGTGATAAATTATCTCATCCTCCCACTCTATTGTTTATAATATATTTATGATGGCTATGACGACAATGTGAAACGTTTGATTGTTCGTTATCGATCTCAATAGTCAGACCCAGAAGCTTATAGCAGTCTATAGCTACCGTTTTATCCGCTTTGAAATCCCGACCAGAGCCTTCGGTCTATTGTCTGGTAAAATCGTTTAAACAGATAACTATAAATTTAGTTTGACTAATCATATTTCAGAACCCGAGAGCAGTAACCAATTATTATCGCCGCGATTATATCAGATATCGTAAAACAAATATTTTCGTTCGACATTTTATCAACGTATATAGGCCGTATGATATATAATACGTAACTGTTATACTTTTCATACAATCGAATTTTTCCACGTAACTCTCGGCGTCTTATAATATTGTATCGCATAAAAATAATTAAATAACAATCGTCAATCGCCACCCATAATTAACTCGATTATAGCGCGGCGCCTACTATTCGTACGCTACCTAAACTACCAGCCATTGAGCTCTATGAAAAAAATAAAATACCGAACCCTATTATACTCGAATATAATGCGACGTCTCGTTTTCTCGCATAATGTCCGGTTCGTTTATGGAGAGAGAAAAAAAAATTTGTAAATCGTTATTATATTATACGCACATTAATCATTATAATATTACACCGCGTCACCGTCTAAAAACTCACGGTACTATGTGTTAAACTGCAAAACGTTTGGGTATTGTGCACGGCGATAAACAATAAGCTAACCAACCACATTGCCGGTAACACACACACACAAATATGTATTATTTGTATTCATATAATAATATTAAATGTGTTATTATTACTAACGAGAGCACAGTGTGGACTGTATAATTGTTTGTGTTATTGTTATTGTATTTCGCTGCTTACTTTATAGCGGACACGAAACCTGCGAAACCGGCAATTAAATCGTCTACATTGCCTAGAACAGCGTCTCAAGGTAAAAATAATTTTAAAAAAATACACACATGTTCACTTCGCGTGTCACAGAAAACAAAAACAAAAAAAAAATCAATTAGCCGTCGGGCGGTTTTCATTCGACGCGCACACGTGTTGTCGTTCTCAATTGTTCGCGTTTCCGCATCTATCCCAAAGCTAGCATATCGGGCGACTCGCCCGATGATCCGCCCCGACGTTTCAGCTTGTGTTGTTTTCGGGAAAAATATCTTTACGCGAAATTTTCGCGCGTTCTTCCGTCGTCGTTGGTTTTTTTTTCTCACGTTTTCCACGACGCGTTTCGAAATTAATAATATCGCAAACTATAAATATACAACATGCTAACATTGGTCCCGTAAGCGCTGTTCTGATGAATATTTCAATGCAATAATAGCGTATACACTACGCGAAGTAATAGCGTAATAAGACCGTTCGCGTCGCAGACATCCGTACGACTTTATAAACGCGAGCAAAAACTATTATATTTATACGTTCTCGCCGCCGTCGGATAGTTCTAATAATAATATCGCCCAGAGTACGTAGTACGCTCGCGCTACGGCAGTTACGCCGGTAGAGAATATAATTGCATATAATCTCAAACGGTTTTCTCGTCGTACGACAAAAAAATAAAAAATAAAACAAATGTTTATGGAGAAAACAAGAAAAAATAAATAAAACTCGGAACTAAAAACCGTTTTGAAGTACCTTAATGCATTTTATGAACATTAATATACACAAAAGAAATCCTTCCAGAGTCCGAGAACAATGATATATTCTTTTAGGCCGTAACTCTTTAGTTTTTCCCTTTGCTATTGATTTGTTTTTGTTGTTTTTTTTTTTTTTTCTAACGGAAAACTTATTCGTCTTAAAGGATGATCTCGAATTAAAGTATACACGACCGGCTAAATCATTTTTTCAAGTACCAAGGTACGTTCTTAAAAATGCATTGAAATAAAATGTACTTAATAACGACACAACTTTTTCTATCTCGCTCGGTAAAAAGAAAAACGCGTTTCGGTTCTAAAACATATATATACTCGTATATAATATACATACTGGGTATTTCTCGATTTGTATGTTTTTTTTTTTTTTTTTTTTTTGCGAATAAATGACACGGACAAACCCCTTTTGATCTTAACCGACAACGTTGATGAAAAAACTAAATTCCATTTCGTCCTGCAAATTGCATTATTATGATATCCTCTTTTTGGAAAGCCTTGATTCAATTCGGAACACGGAACAGCAGAATTTTCGGATGTTAACGTTTTTCTTTTCTTTTTTTCGGTAAAGTAAATAATAATATATTCGTCGATGACCCGTCGTGATAATTTCGCTAATGTTTACGAAAATTATAATAAACGAATGTTCAGAAATGATTATAAATTCAAATACGTTTTTACTTTTTAGTATATATCTTTTTTGCCACTTTCTTCCGACCAATAATATTAATATCCAGGTCGATATTTTTGAAAATATTATAAGACGCGATTTTATCAGCAACGTCGTGCAAAAAAACGTGTTGTCTTATCGGTTTTTCTTCATCTAATTATTCGTTGTAATTTGCTTTCAGAAAAAGACAGATTCAAACCACACCCTCCGCCCAAGCCGTCTACCATACCCGGGCAATACGACGATAGACACTTGTACAGCGGTTAGTTGAATGCGCGACTAAAAATTCAAACGCACTAAATAATCACCGCCGCATGTGCTGTTTCAGATTTACAGCTCACGCCAGAAATGTACAATCAGCTAAGAGTGTTGCAGAAAAAAGCCAAAGACCTGAGACAAGAAGCGCGGAACCTAAGACGAATGTCTCAGGCGCAAGCCCACTCGATTCGCGAGACCATTAAAGACACGTTCATAAAAATAAGGTATAAACATCTCGCGTGCATAATAATAATTTACAATACGAGTAAACCTGTCCGAAACTATGAATCCCACCATCGGAACACATTAAAGCGGTGTTAACAACATTATACATTTATAGCCTAAGTAGTCGGAGCCACTCGTAAGAATTTATTATCCTTTGAAAATTTCACTAATAGATTTCTATTTAACTCGCGAGCGTATTATTTAATCATAATTTTTTTTTTCGTTTACAATCATTCGATTTTATCTGTTTCGACATATTATTATTGTCGAAACAACACGTTTGACGGAGACATAGCACAGAATTCGTCTATACAACACTTATTATTATTATAATCATTCGTAACTACTTGTTTGAAAAATTACCGTTACGACAATCGGTTGTAATCACCGTCGTTTAGTAATAATATTATAACACTTACTTAACGACTCTCGACGATTTTGCTCGCGATATGTGTGTGTTCAAACTACTGTATGGCTGATGCGATTTAATTTTGCATCTAGAGCGTTGATCGCTTCCGGCGCCGACCAGGCGTGGAGCGAATCCGGATCGAAGGAGAGGGCACGCGTGGACAGGGAAGAGGATATATACAAACAGGAGATTATCAGGCTGGAAACCGACTTGACGTAAGTGTCAACCGCCGATGACAAGTATAACAACACATCATGATAATAGCACGCATTGTGTAACCCCGGCTGTGTTATTATTTTTATTTTTTTTATTATCGTTATTACATGACCGCCGCGGTCGGAAATCAAAAAAAAAAAAAAAAACCAGTTAATGATTTAAGATTTTTTTTATTCTTCGCACTAAAGATTCGAAGCGCGATATTATTGTCTAAAACATCTCGTTAACAGACCGCTATAGTGTAATTTTAACATAAAAATAATAATATGGTATACGCTCGTATACATGCAAATGTGCTCTTTTATATTATTACTGTACATATTATGAACCTGCCGTTATTGTTACGAGTATTATTATATTATATTATATTATATACTCGTACACGACTTTCGTTCTCGCGGAAATATAAACTGTTGTTACGTTTTCTCGCCGCGGCGGAAATATTTCGATAATTATTATTAGAATACTTGAGAGTTATGATTCCGAGGCGCGCCGGGACGTACGGGATAGTTCTGGAGTTTACCGATTCTACGCCGAGATGTCGTTTAGAACACGTACGTGTTCCCCCCCCCCGTGTCTCCCGTGGTTTTTTTTTTATTTTAGCCCCGCCGTAACTTTACGCGTATTAGTTAAAAGTATACGCGATATGTTTTTTTAATAATATTATATGTACGCCGAAACGAAAGTCATTAAGTGTATCGACTAAACCGTTAAATTTAATATGACCCTTGAAGCTGTGTCACACGTGTGACGTCGTAGAATACGTGTATTTTTGCAATATGTAGACGAAAACGTGACTCGACGACGAGAGAAAAAATACAGCCTTCGCTTAAATTTTCGAAACTAGCCCCGGGCCGCCACTGAACATCCTGAAATAAAGTTGCCAATTTTAATAAGCGGTAAAATATTCGGGAGTGGTTTTGACTGTTTTTTCTTTTTATTAGTGACTCATATACCGCCCACGCCGTAAAAAATTATTCGTCGCGATGGTAGAACTTTAAAAAGGTTATAAAACAGATAATTACAGCGTCGATAAATAACGTCGTCGTCCACTCTTGATTACACGTGTTATTGAATAATTGCAATAAAAAAAAAATAAATGTTTACCGAGACTAAATTGAAACGGGTCTACACCCGACGTGTTACGAGTAAACCGTGAAATCACGTTTCCGACCGGAATGTTTTTAAAATATGCAATCGTTCGTTTAATAAAAATATGTAATTAATATTCGTTTAATTCTAACAAATACGACGGTTCTTCTGAACGAATCGGATAATTAATATCCGACAGCGATTATCAAACGAGATAGAAATAGCCAAACGGTTTTCGTCCGAATCGATTTCACCCACCCACTCGATCATAGACCTCGATCTGTCTGCAATCTATATTTTTAGTCGACTGGAATAACAAACGGATTTGTATATTTTATTCGTTTGAACTCTAAGGCTTTGAACTCGGCCGGTGCGCCGCGCGCACTCGCATAATTATTATTATTTCCTTCGTTTCCACGCGAGATTGTGTAGTAGACTTCAATAAGGAGTCGAATTTTTTCCGGAAAAAAAAAAACAAAAATCAAATCGAAAACGTTCTATCGGTAAACTATAAGAAAGTACGCCGGACGCGTGTTATTCACTCCAAAAGTTTAAGTTTAAGTGGCCGGCCACCACGCTCGCCCCAAAGTCGCCAACGGGATCATCGCCCACCCTGTACGTCCCGCTCTCGTGCGAATTATTGTGCTCTCTCTCGAATCGACGACGATCGATCAAAACGCGCCGCCGTATATCGAGAATTATTTATATAATATTATATTGTGTGTGTTTCGTTTTAATGGACGTTGTTATTTTTGGCGCGTGTGTTCGCCGCGCAGGGAGCTCGAGAGCACGGTGGAAGAATTAAGGGGAAACGTCATTAACAAGAAGTCCCGAGTAAACATGTCGGACGTGGAAAACATGGCGCTTGTCCTCAGCAAATCCAGGTATCCGAAATGTATATCACGGCGGTCCCGACGCGAGAGTTCCGTCTCCGAGCCGAGGTCGTTACTGTCGTCCCGTCATGGCTCGTTATTCCTCTAGTGTTTTTTTTCCCGCTTGCTGTGTTCGTCTCCGACGGTATTTTGCCGATTTATTCCTCCTAAAACGACCGACGGCGGCGGAGAGACGTGAATTTTCTCACCCGTCCGCGTGTGTGTGTGTGTGTGTGCACGTGTAATATTTTAGTTGTCGAAAACTAATTTCGTTTCCGACGTTTTCAGCAAAACGGTCGCTGAATTGAAGCTGCGATTCCCGAGCCTGCAGGAGTCGATCCGAACGGTATTGACGAAGGAAATGGATCGAGCGGTTACCGAGGAAAAGTAATGATATATTGATTCGTACGCGAAACGACGTGTTGTAATGCGATTTGTAATTATTCGTCTCTCGTAGGTTCCTCAAAGACGAGCCCGACCGGCTCGAGAGCGCACTGAAACGGTGTAAAAAGCTAACCGGGACCCTCGTGACGCTCAAGAGGTACGTGTATAAATTGATTATCGTAGAGTCGGAAAAATAAATAGTATATTTTATCATTTATTACCGGTGTTTTTCTTTTCATCTTTTTTTTTCCGTTAATTAAAAATCAACGTTCGGTTAATATTATTCTCGTGTATGTTTTCGATTTACAATAATAATTCTGGGAAAAAAAAAAAAAACATTAAAGTTTTTAAACGTCAAACGATTATTTTCCTTTTTTTCCAACTTTCGACGCGACTGTATTGAAATACGTATATAGCATGATTCCACTGTTTCGCGCGAATGTTTAAGCGATCGATTCGCGTTTTCGCAGCGGAAAAAAATTGACAAAGCCGACGAAATATTATCTTTTTTATCGTTTTTAACCCATACGCATTATGTGTTTTTTCAGGCTCGCCTCCGTTCAGGAACAACGTTTGCCCGACGTCAGACTGTCGCCCACCAACGAAGACACTCCGCCGGTCACACCCACGTCGTCCGCCAAGGTATAATCGGTTTTCCGAAATTTCGGCGACTCTCTCGAGTCGCCTTACAATAGTCAATTCGTTTCAGACTTTTTTTTTTTTTTTTTATTCATTTCGATCGACTTAAAAAAAAAAAAAAAAAAAAAACTCAAAAAAAAAGAAACGAAATTTATATTGTTACATAAGGGTTCATTTTTAGTTTTCGTATTCGTATTTTCAACCCGCAAGTTTTGCCGGACTTGCGGACTTTTATATACAAAAATATATAGCTTTGTTCTTTTTTTTTATTATTATTATTATTATTATTGTTCAATAATATTGTTTTAGTTTAACTTGCTTTTTACGAAAACTTAGTTAATTTTTTTCTAAACGTGTGTAACTAAACATATATATAATAATGCATTTCCAATGTGTTTTAACGTTTATTTTGCATTTTATATTTTCGTAACGTAATTATTATTATTATACCATATACATATAATATGCATTATCGTAAATAACAATATATATTATTATATATATATATATATAAATATATATATATTTATATATATATATACATATATATCGCGGGACATGTTTTCTATTAATATAGTATTTTAAAATAATTACGAAAAAAAAAAACCCGAAAAAAAAAAAAAAGCTTTATAGAAATTAATTTTTGTTTTTTATTTTTGTGTTTTAAATCGGCTACCAGTTTGGTTGGCGTTGGAGTGCAAACTTCAAGGATGCGATTACTAGCCATGAGTAAATTTTTATTATTTTCATTGTTTTTAACAAGTCCAAAACTCTTCGAATCGTTGTATTTTTTTATGCTTATGAATTGATTTAATACTTTTTTTATTCATCTGCTTGACTCATTTTCATGTTCATCTGAGTTTTACTACTTGAATTCATATATATTATATATATACATATTATTTTGTTTTACGTTGTCATTATTGTTATTATTGTACACTATTTTCCACGTTTTTATTCATTGACATTATCCCCCGCGAAATGTTGGTTTTATATTTTTATTATTATTGTTTAGATCATACTGACGATGCATGCATCACTCGTTAGAGATTATAACATGACCGTGTTTCAGGTAAACGGTTCAGTATTTTCCTTTGTTAATAATTAATGGTTTTTTTTATTTTTATTTTCAATATTTTCTAATTTTTTTTTTTTTGACATAGTTTCATCCTCTCTATAATATTGTCTTAACTCACGAGTTATTTTTATTCTCATATTCAATGATTTATTTGCATGGACTTTTAGACAAGTGTTTTATTTTTATTTTTTCCCATGTACACTGTAATGCGACACTGTCGTGTGCAATGAACATGATTATTTTTTTATCACAATTTTAATTTTTACTTTGGTCACACTCACAACACACACACACACACACACACACACACACACACACACACACACACACACACACACACACACACACACACACACACAAACCCGCGAAGAATCTCTCGTAGTTCTTTGATCATTTTTTGTTGCCCTTCACACGTACGACATAATATCGTTTTCATTACCATAACAAAAAAAAAGAAAAAAAAAGTTAATTTCACATTGGAAATGTTTAGTAAATAAATTGTTTTATTTATTTATTTATTTTTTTTTTTTTATTATCTTGTTTAAATGTAGAGCTTAATTGAATACAAACAATTGTTAAGCCAGTCCAATGATAATAATTATAATAATTATTATTATTATTATGCGTATTGTATATTCCGTTTTAATACCTGTTTTCTGCCTTTTACACTTGAACTGCAAATTTTATTATACTTGTTCTATAGATGTTATTTGGTTTGTCGTTGATTTGTTTTTATTACTATTATTATTATTATTATTATTATTATTATTTAGTTTGCGTGTGTGTTTTTTTTTTTTTTAATATAGCGTGTGAATAACGCCTGCACGGATAATGTAGATTGTGAGCGGGTATTGTAATAATATATTTTGCCGTGGACGTCCATTGCAAATTAACTCGCCGTGTTTTGGATCCGATAGATTTTGGTAACTACCCGAATACGTATTTATGTTGTACCACTTGCATACCTTATTTATTTTTTTATACGGTAACTTATTATATTTTCGACGAGTACGCCAGAAATAAGAATAATAAAATTATTTCGAAATACTAATCGACAATATTATTTTAACCGTCGTGGCAAAAAAAAAAAAACAATAACGATCGTTAATATTACTAATACGTTTTTATAGCATTTTTTTTTTTTTTGTATTCGTAGCCTATAGTAATCTAATAATTTCTATTAATATATATAAATGTACTTACTATTCGAGCCCGTCGTAATAAAACCACCACGGAATCGCCCGGTCTCGGCGGTGCGATTACTTTTCAATCGATTTACAGCGACGATCATCGGGGCACAATTGCACGTCGTAGGGCTGTTCGATTCTCAAATATACGGACGGAGAGAAAACCCTTTCTTTCCGCCTGCGATGCTGCAACTCGATAGTTCGATCCCGAGTCAATTCGTAATGTAACCCGTCCTTAGATTACGGCAATTGTTATTATTTCACACCAAATGTACATGTAATTTTATTAATATGTTTGCATGCACACACACACACACACACACACACACAGTGTATGTCCAGGAGATATGACTCACTATTAAAACGAAAAAACCAATTTTCGATTCGCTTCGACTTCCTTTCGAAATATTTTACATTCGTCCCGTATTATTATGTCTCGAGTCACGATTTCTTGGGCATGTTACTTTGTTTTACGCACGCCTGAAATATATATTTTTTTATTTACATTAAAAAATGCAACTAACATCAGCAGTAGTTTGTACGTAGATTAGTTTTAGGCATAATTGATGACAAGTTATTGTATTGTTTGACTGGCGGCTGTCTTTCAATTATTCAACGGCAAAAAAAAAAAAAAAAAATTATCGCTCGCGACCAGACGATAATATAACCTACTCTGTTCGTAATACACTAACGCGGTGGCGTCTTTCGAACGACGCGATAAAAATATTATCATTAAACGTGCCATACGATTTCCAATAAGAATATTAATTCGGACTGCTTAAATTTTTTACGAATCAAAATTCATAAACGGCTTGCCGGCAAACGTGTGGCGGTTAATTGGGTGATTATAAATGTATGAAGTCATTCAATAACGTTTTCGTTTAAAATGGAATTTCCTGTTAAGTTCACAAACTCCGGCGCGTAACAACTCGTCCATAATGAATTAATAAATTGGAAAAAGGCTCAGTCGACGTTCGAAATAATACATCAAGTACAATATTCCGTTACGTTCGCTCCAATTGGCCTAATAATTTAAACGCAATCATAATTTGTATTCTAACATGAATTATGTCAGTCTCATTTTGCAGTTATTACTGTTGCCGCTGAGAAGTATAAATTTAAATTAGTCGCGTTCCCGTGTACATAACCTTAATTAAACCGAAATCGCGTATGAATGATATGAATGAAATGGATTAATAACATATTATACTTAAATACATTTTGTATAGGTACATTGTATTCTAATAACTGCGATTTAAAAGTAAAAAAATATTTTTCAAGCATTCGTTTCCATTCTATGTTGTCGTTTCGAATAAAAATTTTACAATTAAATATATTAGCGCGATAAAAGCGTTTAAAAGAACAATTAATATAATATACTATTTTCATTTTTTTTAGTCGTATTAGATAAGTAAATAATGCATTTATAAACACCTCGTGTTTTATCAATAATTATGTTTGAAAATTAATTTTTAATTTATTCCGCTGAATATGTTGATCTATGCGACCGAGATCGCGAAAACTTAATTAGTAATCGGGTTCCCCGTTTTAAGAGAGTAATCGGTAAAGTTTTCCAATAAATATATATTATGCAATATAGGTATTAAAAAATCCCAAAATCGAAGTGCCATATTTGACGTAAAGTAGATAATCCGTCATTCTAGTAAAACTTCCGTAGAAAAAAAATAAATATCGACATGGTACTCACTAAAAAGTTTCTTTTCATATAAAATGGAAGAAGTGAAAATATATAACCGGAACAGATTGATTTTTTCGGCATGCTCACCTCGCTTTTCGCGCTTGAATTATGCATTCATTCAGCTTCTGAATTTTGGAAATGTATATGCACTTAAAGGCCAAATGTTCAACTCTTATATTTATTGTACTTCTTAAAGAGTATTCCGTGGGAATATCGACTCTTGTTTTTCCAAATGAGAACTCCGTGTCTTTTCCTAGAAAATAGTATGTAACAGAGTCAGAATTTGAACCAATACTATTTATTTATTTTAATTTCAAATTGCGTAATGGAAAACGCAAAATAATCGGGTCGTCGATTACTCTTTTTGCCATCACTAACGCTTCAAGATTACGCAAATATAACACTCGTAGAATACGCGATACAAATTTTCTAATTATTTAACACTTTTCATACGTTTTCTAACAATCAAAATATGAATAAATGAGCATAAAAAAAGACGAACACTCTAGAAAAATCACTCTGAATAGGTTTACCAACTATTGTCTACCTAAAACGCGCGTGACTAAAAAAAAATAAATATTGTATATATTATATTTTCGTACTTTCCCGTTTCGTTTTCATCAAAATACATTCGACGAATAAGACATATGTCATAATAATGTTTACGATCCGAAACTACTGAAAACGGTACTCTGATAATTTGTCGAAATATAATATAAACTCGACTTGGCGGATTTCGCGTCGTTAAAACACTGCGGACGATTACCATAACGATTCGACAATTCGATATCCTTTTCGAAGAAAATATAACATAAATCGTTCCAAAAGCTTGTATAAAATAAAATATAATACGAACTTCATAACGTTTTCTATGAATACGCCGCCACCCCGAGCGCGCGTTATTAGATTGCAAGTAGCGGAGCACCGATAATTTATTCGCGGACGAGTTAGATCTAATCTTATTTGCACAAATGAAAATAAAACGTTTTTAATAAAAGTCAAATAGACTTTGGCGTGCGCGTGCTTATTTCACGCGAATGACCTATAATATGAAAAATATAATATTGCGCGTTCGACGTTCGCAGCGACTCTGATGTATCGCGAGAAATCGCCGAATTCCCGGAGACGTATGGAAGAAGAAAAAAATGAATAAAAACGATCGCTCGTGACTATCGTCATACGCGTTTGCGGGGATTATTGTTATACTGCACGGACAAACGTGTAAAACGATGTAAAATTGAACAATTGAAAGACAGCCCCCGCGACAAATCTCCGAATAGAAATAATAATATATATTATATAAATTGTATTGTGATCGTATGCGTGTGGTGCGATTGTGTGAGTCGAAAGGACGCCGGCGTATATGACGCGCGCGAATTTCATTTATTATCATTTGGCTGTCGTACGCGCGATTAACCACCAGCTATACGATCGAAACCGTAATCGAATCGGGTGATTTTTTCAACGTCAAACGCTCGTTTTCCCGGTCGACCCCATTTTTTGGGGCCGATGAAACCGATGTGAGACAAAACTATTGTAGAAAATATTATTTACCGCGCTCGGTTCTCGATTATTAATAAGTATTTAAATAGTATTGACGACTGGCTAGACCGGCTAATCGTCAACACGTCTTCGAGACGTAAATGTTTAGAAATTCGGTTTGGTTTAAAATTTTTTATAATGCGGTATAATGGGAATCGAAGTTTTCAGAAAAAAATTAAAAACGATAAATCGTTTTCATCGTTGCCGGGGGAAAACGAGCGTTTGAAAAGAAAGGAAGAAAAAAAATCAACGATTTTTAACGTCATATTTTCGTGTCCTTTTGACGAGCGCACGCGAAAACTCGAGTTTAGAAACAAAAAATTCGCCGACCACGTTTAAAACGATTTTTTTTCTTTTGTGTGTGCCCTGCAGGGGAGTGTCACTGGACAGGGGAGTGTCGTGGAACAGACCGGAACCGGAACAGGCGGCGGTACTGGAAAGTGCGAGTCAACAGGTGCGGAGAACGCACTCGACACTCTGCTAGACGAACTACAAACAACACCCCCGTCGACATCGTCCGCGGCGGCGGCGACGGCAGTGACGACGTCGACGGTGACGGCCACCACCGGGACGGCGGCCACCTCGACAGCGGTCGCGGCTCCGCCGGCGGTGCTCGCCCCGAAACCGGTGCTGCGCCGGTTGAGCAGCACTTCGTCGGCGGAGGCGGGCAAACCGCCGGTGCCGGAACGGACGCCCGACCTGCAGAACAAGCGGATGCCGCCGCCGCCGCCGCCGCGGACCAGTTCCAAGTCTCCGGTGGCGTCGCCGACCACGTGCGCGGGGCCCGTGGCGTCCGTCGCGTCGCCCAGGGGCTCGGTGTCCTCGTCGTCCACGGCGGACAGCCCGCCCAGCCGCAAGGGATCGCTGACCAGCACTACCGTCGTCTCGGCGGCGGCGGCGACGATGGCGTCCGGCGGCGGCTGCGGCAAACCGCCGATGCCCGAACCGCAGCAGCAGACGCCGGGCGCGACTGCGGCGGGCGCGTCGACCCGACAGGAGCAGTTGGAACAGCGACACCAGGAGCTGCTGAAGAAGCAGAAAGCGCTGCAGGAACAGTACATGCGGCTGCAGCAGTTGCAGCGGTCGCAACCGCCGCCCGACCTGTTGCAGCTGAAGAAGACGGGCAGCGAGGGCAACCTTCTGTTGAAGATGGGCCTGTCCATGAGCGCGGCCGCTCCCATATCGGGCTCGCTCACCCAGCTGGCCGCCGCGGCGCAGACGTCCGCCGACGACGCCGCCGCGGCCGAGAAACAACAACAACACGCCGCCGCCGACACTGCGACGTCCAACAAAACCACTGCCGCCGCCGCCGCGACGACGACGACTGCCGTCAACAAAGTGTACGAGACGGACATCATATGACCCACGACGGACGTGTGAATAACGCTACAATAATCGTCTGACTATATTAATAATAATAATAAGGATCACGCTCATCATCGTTTCCGTTTTCGCTCAATATTATTTTTTTACGGCTCGCGCGACTCGTTTTAGCGCACGATTGGGTTTTTTTTTTATTATTATTATATTTAAATAGTATATACATTTGCCGTGGAAGACGTTATACACGACGACCGATCGTCGGGTGGGCTCCCGAATAACCCTTCGGTATGAAAAAATAAATTCTAGTCGCGGCACCCAATCCGACACCGTCCGACTGGCGTATATATATTGTTTCGGCGGTCGTAAAGTCGTAACCCGACTGTCGCCGCGAGGCTGCGGCCGGGTTACTCGCGCGCGGTTCCTGTCCGATAATGCGAGTTCGTCTCCGCCATCTCATCATCAGCGGTACGACTCTTCCGGGTTCGCGTTTCGCTCGCATGACTTTTGCACTCCGGACGGACGGACGGCGAGTCGTTTTCCAATCGGCGAACAAAAATATTACTACTTTCGATGATCGGCTCAAGTTTAATTTGAATTTATATTCCTATATATGGGTACGTACGTGTAACTAAATATTATTATTTATTGTATCGTGTACAAAACTAATTTTTCGTGTCGGGTCCTTAGCGTTTACGATTGGAACGACGAGAACCCGCCGCGTGTCGTTCTCGCCGTTTCACTGCGAAAACGTAATATAATACTTTACGACGTGTAAATAGAAATCGACTACCTACTGTTGCTCTCAGATAACGGCTACTCGCGGTTACAAACGCGACGTGTTATTAAACGTAACGACAGAGTTACAGGACGTAATAATATAATAGTCGCGCAATCGGATTGTTCGACGCGCGAACTTTACCAACAAAATGGATTTTATTTTTACTGGCCTCCAAGTGCGCGCCGCGGCGTCGACCTGCCCTGGGGTTTCCTTTAAATTTATTCTTAGTATCTGACTTTTTTTTATTCGTTTCGTAGTTATGACTCGGGTTTAAATTCGTACGGAATAACAATATAAGTAACGAGTATAGTATATCCCCGTGACCCCGTCAGACCAAAAATGTTATATTCTATTACTTCTATTACATAAAAAAGTTTGTAACTCAAATTCACTTTTATTTTATATATAATTTACTACTGATGTTATTTTTCAACGATATGTTAAGGCTGCGACATACAATCCACTGTCACGACTGAAATTTATTTTTACATTTGGAAATTTAAAAAAATCTTTTTAAAACAACTAACTATATTCGGTGGAACTCTGGGAGACGACCCCCCTCTGGAAACGTCAGGTTTCATTTTTTTAATTCGGAATTTCATCTTTTATACAAACATATTACCTAACTGACCTATAATAATAATTGGTTTTGTTTTTCGTTTTTATAACCGCTGAATTTATGTGGGAAATTCGATTTACTCGTGTATAATTTATTTAACGCCATCATTTGCACGTCGTGCTCCCCAGTTCGTGCGAATGTTCGCTAACGTCACGCTATAATAACACCCCGCGGACGACGAGATAACTACACGACAAAACGGATGAGCACTTACCGGATGTCCGCCATTTTTCTTTTCCGTTCGAATTCGTTGTTTGATCTGGGCCGCCGCGCCGCCGCCGTTGGTTTTCGCACACGCTTAATGCTCCGTGATTTTATCTCCGTCGCATATTGTGTGCACTTCGATACGCGGCGCGAAATCCATCTGTTGAAAATGTCCGACGCGGTCAATTTATTTAAACGATTTACTCGACGGCCTACTCGGAAAAAAAATCACAACGCACTTATACTACATAACCGTGACGACGACGACGAGAGACTAACGGCAGCCGCGACGTCGCGAGTCGTGAACCAACGGACGACATTAGGACGTGTCGCGCGACGCCGACCGAACGGTATACCAGGAGGTGACCGCGGTTACGGAGGGTAGTTTCGTCGGATACCGATTACCGTTCGTGAATACCGTGGTACACGCGCATACCGCCGAGTGGAACAATTGACGCGGGGGCCCCTCAAACGACACTAACCAACATTTAGTACACCATGGCGGGCAGACGAACAACGCTGATAATCTTGGGATTTTTTTTTTATTTTCGATACATTCGTTGGGTATTTAATTGCTAATGGCGTGCGTTTGACGCGGTAGTGTGTAGTTTTTAGTTCGTAATTTACATAATCTTTGACGGCGGCTTCTCCGGGCGTGTGGTTCGAACAACGGGCTGTTGAATTTATTGTCGCGGAAAATGTCAAACGTCGAAACAACAACGGTCTAACTCTAACATGCAAGTATGGACACTATATATTTTATACGTACTCTGTTCGCCGCGAAACCGAAATCGCAGTCCCGCGACCTCTAGAGACGATCATTTTTCCCTCGCCTCGATCATATTACGACTTTTCGGATGCTTTTAGTTTTTCCGCAACGCTGTGGCGTAATTTTAGCACACCAGACGTATCAGCCACAAAGAATCTGCGAATTTTGCTTTTCTTTACCCATTCCCATTGCCCTGGTCGAAAACAATTTCATTTTACTCCACTGACATGGGTATATAATATCGACCTATTTAGTAAAAACGGAGAAATCAGAATTCGTTTACCGTGTTTAACCTTGCATTATCAAAGGACATTTTTCGCGGACTCTCAGACTAAAACGGCAAACGCTGCAGGCCGGACGTTCTGGTGTCGTGCGGTTCCCATCACATACTGGCTGCGGGCGCATCTTGAAAACGGTGCGAACGACTTTAATAATAATTATATATAAATTATTTTTCGACGTGCTAAAAACTATATCATAGACCGGCGGTCCGTGCGCGTTGCGATACATGGTTGTATAATGTTATTATATTATAATTATACATCATAATCTCGCGCACGACGCGATTTCCGCCGCCATCGCCGTGTCATAGAAATTCGAATCTCGCGAAACCGCATTTTACCTCTCGCCGGGTATATAATTACATATTATGTATACGCCTACACCCCGTCGAGTTTGACATTCGTTTTTGAATTTTCCATCGCTTTTGAGCGCGCCGCTGCCCACTCGTACCGTTTCGATGACAGACGCGCAGCGACTACACCGTGTCTTACAATCATAGGACGAAAAAGAAAAAAATTTGTTTTATTATTTGACCGAACGAGGTTCTCGAGAGTCCGTTTCTGAACGCGTTTTCCATACGACCGTAAGACGATGATAATTGTTCGGGAAGCATCGTTCGTTTGAAACGTAATAATATAACAATAATTACTGCGCGCCAACTACTCTCGACGCGAACGCAATATTAGCATATACAGGATTTCGACGAAATTGTTCACCCCGCCGCCCCAGGAAAAGGACTTGCGCGGTCGCCTTAATTTTTGATTAATTTAATCCGAAAGTTCACGTCGCGTCGTCCGTCTTGGCGAAAAAAAACCACATGTGTTTGTTTTTTCCTATTTCGACACGAACACTACATAATAATTTATACGTTATACCTCATGGTATGTATCTCGTATTTATTATTTGTTTTTCGGTTTTATTGATCCTTTTTTCTCCCTGTAAAATCGGAAACATGTGAGATATAATAATAACATAATATCGTACATTTGTTGTCTACACGTTGCTCAATATACGTTTATCGCGCTGTGCGAAGATTGATATTTTGTCAACACCAACAAAATACCATATTTTAACTTCATATAATAACATCGAACACGAGATAATACAGACGGAGAGAAACGATGTAATATTATATTGTTACGTTACTGTACGTAGACGCGCGCTTTTAGAAGAACCACTACCTATGCGAGTTCACACGCGAATGGGGCAGATATTATCGTTCACGCCGCGGTTGTCGCTTATTATTATTATTATTATTATTATCATCATCACATTCAGTAGAAATCGTTTATAACTACGCCGGGGAGGAGAAGGGACCCGTAAAAATTTCATGTCATTTTGTCCGACATACATTGCGTTTTACTAGACGATTTATTTATTTTTTCTACCCTACACATAAAAGCAATCAATAATCGCACGTAGATTTATGATGGCGGACGGACCGCTGCGTGATGATTATGATGTCATATCCTTCAGCTGTAAATGTCCAACGATCGTTATAAACGATTTCCATACTCTGTACGTTTTCATTTATAAAGCGCTATGGCTACCTACGTACCTATGATGTCTCGCGAGCATATAAATATATTATATTATTATAGTATTTTATTATACTACACACTGTATTATATTTTTACGCATACTCGGAGCATAATTATAGAACGTTATGCTATTGGTTTCTATTCGGCACACACATGCATTTTATGTATTATCATTAATCATTAGGTAAATTTTACTACGGTTGTAAATTATTATTATTATAATTTAATTTAATTTTTTTTTTTTTTTCATTAAATTTATTTATTTTATGTGTACATACATTATATTTATACCATACATTAATAATATATATATAAATTATATTATTATATACTATACAAACTACATAATATGTGTAAATAATATTTACGTACATATTGCCTATTTATTTATATTTGTCTTGTCGTTATGCGATTTTTTATGCGTTATTATATTATAGACATTATTATTATTATTACATATTATAAATAATAACGAAAACTACCTACCTACAAATCACAATCACTGTATTCGCGTGTACGTCTTTAGAATATTACTGAAACATTATTAATTATTAAGAACGAAAATCTAATAATATTGTATATTTATTACACCGTGCGCAGTACGAGCTTGCGTATACCATAAATTTGGTAGTCATCTCACGACAAAAGTGGTCTATATACATACATATAAATATATTATTACATGCAATTAATTATTTATTATATTTATTATTGATTATTATTATTATTATTATTATTATTATTCTTAATAAAATATCTACACGTTGTTTGAATTACACGTTTTTGTATTATGTTTATAATAATTTATATGATACGTATATTTATAAGATTCATAGGGACTATAAGGTTGTTCATAAAAATGATATAATAATATACAATACGCGATAAAGTTAATTGTTAATATGTTCTTTTTCCATCAATATTAAATGTTTATAATATTATTTATTATGTTAGTAGTATAATATTATGTTCCTTCCTATATATTCATATTAGTTTAAAACCTAGAAGAGTGTGGAAACGAAATTTAATTTTTGAATATTTTTATACTATTATTATTGCGATAGAAATTTATAAAAAAAAAAATCAAATTAAAGAAAATCATCTAGCTTACAGTAAAACAGTACAAAATTTTTGGAAAAAAATTTGTACTAATGATAATTAAACTTTAGTACTATACTAACCAATATAAACGGAATTCGCATCATCAATAGCCCATCAATTATTTGTATTGAAATTGTTTTCATATTTTCTAATTAGTGTAGACACTAAATGACGATTGTCAGATTTGTTCTGAAAACTGTAACAAAATGATTCGATAAAATCTCTCGTGAGAAAATGTTTGAATATTAAACTTGCACAAACATGATAGACGAGTTTGAAACAGATTTCGCACACTTGGATCCACCTATTTGCAGAAATAATAAATTTAATGAGAAAGAAAACTCACTGTGAAAAAAAAAAATAAAGTATATAGCAATAAGAAAAATTATAATAAATTATAAAATAACAATAATCGAATGAAAATTAATAATCAAATAATGTTAAAAAGGAAATATTTTGTCAGAATTATCAGTAACTAGCTGTCCCCGCAAACGTTGTTTTGCCATATATTTCTAGTGAATTTTTTAGTATAAAAAATAACCAACTTATTGTAAGTATGAGGCGTCGGCGTCTACGATTGAATGAAGAATGGAGCACGCACGCACGCGATTTCGGTAAAAGTTATGAAATAATATGATATTGCAAAATCAATACCTTTTGGTAAAGATCGTCGGGATTTTCGATGACATAACAATGACTATTTATATGAAATGCAAATTACCACGCTCTCGCTGATCGTTGCATCTCAAAATCTGGAGTCTCCTTGAGAAAGGATTTTCCGAAATTCGACCCCTACCGGGGTTAAAACGGGTAAAAAGGGTGAAACTAGAAAAATTCGCCTGGCCGGAACCGCTGGAGCTTTGAGTATGAAACTTGGTCGACTATAAATTTAATAACAATTATAACGGGAAAAACTTTTCACGGGTCAAGCCGGTATTCGTTTAGGTAAATTGGTAAAAATAAATTTTTACATGTAAAATATCGTTACTATACTATACTCGTAACGTGTGTTTGTGCAATAAACTATTGAATAATAAAGCAGTCGGCTGATAACGAGGATATGTCAATCATTATTATTATTTGGACCATACACATTTTTATACTTAAACCCGGCAAAGACAGGTAATTCAGCTAGCATATTTTATTTCAAATATTCTTCGATTAAAATTGTATCTTATAAAAAATACAGCCTATACATGGCCAACGAAAATGCCAAAAAAGAAACTAATACACAGGCAACGCTGTGTCGGGACTGCTGGTTACACATAAACGCGAGACTTAGAAATCACAACAGGTACGATATCAACTAAATCGTTACCGTGACAACGCGGATAAAATTGTATATATAAGGAATCGTTTTCATGATTTCATCATAATTATTTAATGAACGATTATTTTTGAAAATATTTCCGACCGACATATGCACGACTGTTTGATCAGATATTCCTATTATAATATATTATTATAATATTTCTATCTTCAGAACTAGATTTTCGCTCGTCGAACGAAATATTTTCCAAACTTCGCAATTCGATTTCACACGTGTTGAAATTGACCGTTTGTTATTTCTCTCTTCTCTCTGCAGCCATTTATCTTTACAGCCGGCAATAACAATGGCCCGCAACGAAGACAACGTGACGGAAGAACCGCGGCAGACAGTCAACTCGCTCAGACAGATGTTCGAGACGAGATCGTCCCGAGCGCCGGGCCCACGATCGTCCGAAAACAACGTTGTCCTGCCGGTGACGAGGAGCTCGGCGAGCCTGCGGGACCGGCTGAGTTTTTTCGAGACGAACGGAGCGCGTCGAAACGCCGACGTCGCGATCAGCGCACGGCCGTCGCGGACGGTCGACGAATCTTTGTCCTCGGACTCGTTGACGAGCATCGAGAGCCGGATAATGGCTCTACAGGCGTCTGTCAAAAGATCCGAGCCGCAGACTAATGTTCGTCGCCGTCCGAAAGGCTTCGACGTGTCCGACGACGACTTGCCGAGCGTGAAATCGCGTTCCAAGTTTTTCGACACGGCCAAGACCGCGAAAGACTCTGAAAAACCGGTGGTGAGCACACAATAATATTATATTGCATTACACGTTTTACCCGCGTTCTCGGATTTGAAAAGAAACGCGCCTTTTCCGAAAACTATTTAGTACATAATGATTTTCAAAACAATGTGCTCTCTTTCGACAGGACAAGACGTTTTCGGTGGCTAAATACGAGTACAGACTGCGGCGGTTCAGGGAATACCTCGAGATACTGGATACCGGCACGTCTCTGTGGACCGGAGTCCGCGATCCGTATCGTGAATAACGCAAATGGCGGAGAAAAAAGGCGAGACGTCCGTCGGCCCGAGTCGAAAATCATGCGACGAAGCAACGGTTGGCCGACGGATGTAATATTTAACCGTTCATTTTTTGATCGAGAAGACGGTATGTACGCACGCTCGTTCGCATAGTATTTCTCATTGGTTTTTCACATTCTGGCACGGTCCTTACGTTTTCATCTAACCAAACAGTTTTTTTGTTTTCATTTCAATTACACACTGTTGTTTAATTAGTTTCTTGATGCATTTTTGTCCGAGCGATTTGTCGGCAGCAATTTTTCGAAAACGAAACTAAAAAAAATGTACGAAAAATTCCCAACAAATCGCTTGGATGAAAATGCATCGAGAAACTGATTAAACAACAGTATGTAATTGAAATGAAATAGTAAAAACTGTTAGGTTAAATCGTCTGTTTCACAGACTATCGATAAGATTTTGATCAAATATTATTTTATTTCGTAACGGTTTTCGTACTTGTTTTTTAAACTTCGACGCACACTTTCAGTTTTTCACGTTTTTCTGATAAAAACTATTGTTGACGAAAGCGAATAGGCCGAGAAATCTTTGATTTTTATTAATAGTTGTGAATAGGCTTGTAAACCTAATCGCAAAAATAAATCGGTTCGATGTTTGATTTTTGTCGGCAAAAAAAAATATGAAAAATACGCGAGTTGAAATTCAGAAAACGAGTGAAAAAACCAAATTATTACGAACAAATAGTTCTATTAATTCTGCATTGTACCGATTCTGTAGAAACAGACGATGAATAATTTATTCGAAAAGACGTCATAAATAACGACGGTGAAAACGTTTATTTGAAATCTGAGATATCTGCCGGCATATGTTTTTTTATAATTTAATTCTTAGTTTTACACGAATCGTGTACCGGACGAAAAACAAGAAATACGCGACAGGCGTGCGTACGGCGTCTTCTCGACTTTTGACTGATGTAAACTGATCTCATAGTTTTACGATTGATTTATCTAATTAATTCAAAAATATTAAATTTATATTAATAAATATTATTAAATATATTAAAACAATAATAAAATAAAATAAAGGTGCAAAAAAGTTACGACCGGTTTCGATTAAAAATCATCATCGGGTGTTCTTTACGCACTGAACATAAAATTAAAATTTGAATTGAAAATTAATTTTACATAGAAGGAAATAATTGTAAGATTGAATTTAGATATTATATAGAATTATTGCTCTTACAGTTATTTACTATTATTTAATAAGTATTGAAATATAATATTATTTTTGAAATCTGTTTGTATGTTTATGCAATTCTTCCAAAACTGAGTTAGATATGGATATTATTTTGGCAATTTTATATTTCTATATAATTCTAATTTATTATCATACAGATACATACTTGCACCCGATGATAATTTTTAATCGTAATTGGTCGTGACTTTTTTACACTTTTAATTAAAATACTCAAAGCAAGACCTTTATTTTATTTTATTATTGTTTAAATCAGTGGCGTATTTAGGATTTTGTCAAGGGGGGGGGATATACGTTAGCAAACATATAATTATATTATACCTATTGGTAAAAAAAAAAGGCCAAAGGAGAATCTATCCCTCATATCCCCCCCCCCCGTAAATACGCCACTGTTTTAAATATATTTAATAGTTTGTATTAAAATAATTTTATGTATTTAATAATATTTTGTAATTATTATTATGTTAATCATTTATGTAATTAATTCGTTTTTAATAAATCGATTCATGTTTTTATATTTCGCGTGTTTATTTATTTATTTCAATGACAATTTGAGATCAATTTGAAAAACTGCAGTGTCACAAATTTTATAATTTATTGTTACGTGTCCTGCGGTCCTGCCGGCACTCAGCGGCCCTTGGTACACTCGTCTTTCTGAGTACAGGGTTCGTTGTTGGAATAGTTATCTCGCAATCGATGTCTTACATCTGTTTTACAATATTCGAGTAATGGTATGCATAAAATGAACCATATGATGACGCCAAAAATATTGTATTGATGGTGAATTCTGTAGTACAAAAAATAACTGACTTATTGTAAGTATGTGGGGTATCAGCGTCTATGATTGTAAGAGGAATGGAATGGAACGCAATTTCGATAAAAGTTATGTTATATTATGTGACGTTGCAAAAACCATACGTTTTGGTAAACATCGTCTGGTTTTAGCTTTAATTGTATACGTCATCGAGCTCATCGACCAATGACGATAGATTTGCCTGCAATCGTATTCGACCGTCCAATGAAAAAAGTTCTATTGTATTCGTTCTATTGTTCATCGCACGCACGCAATTTCAATAAAAGTTATGTAATAATAACTAGTTATTGCAAAATCAATACCTTTTGGTAAAGATCGTCGGGATTTTCGATGACATAACAATGACTATTTATATAAAATGCAAATTACCACGCACTCGCTGATCGTTGCATCTCAAAATCTAGCCTAGATAACAGTCCTCGTACCACTACGCCAATGAATAGTGTTGGATTTGCCCCCTCAGAAATATTGTATTTATGGTGAATTTTATAGTTTAAAAACTAACTACTATACTATACTCATATCGTGTGTTTGTTTAATAAACAATTGAATAATAATAGCAGTCGGCTCATAACGGGGATATGTCAATCATTGTTATTATTTGGACCATACACATTTTTTATACTTAAAGACGGGTAATTCAGCTAGCATGTTTTATTTCAAAATTTCTTCGATTAGAATTGTACCTTACAAAAAATACAGCCTATAAGTATATGTTATCAATGAATCTAATAGAGCTTTAACAATTAACACACACCACACAATTAAATTGTGAATTACACATAATATTAGCACTATCAATACAATTAAATTAAACACTAACCCACGGCCTACGAAAACGCCAAAAAAGAAACCAATACACGGGCAACGCTGTGTCGGGGTTGCTGGTTATACATAAACGCGAGACTTATAAATCACAACAGGTACGATATCAACTAAATCGTTACCGTGACAACGCGAATAAAATTGTATATATAAAGAATCGTTTTTTATGAATATATCATAATTAATTAATGAACGATTATTTTGAAAATATTTCCATCCGACATATGCACGATTGTTCGCTCAGATATTGCTATTATAATATATCATTATAATATTTCTATCTGCACAACTAGATTTTCGCACGTCGATCGAAATATTTTCCTTTCTTCGGAATCCGATTTCACACGTTTTATCGCACGTGAAATTGACCGATTATTTTTTCTCTCTTCTCTCTGCCTTATCTTTACAGCCGGCAACTACTATGGCCCGCAACGAAGACAACGTGACGGAAGAACCACGCCAGACTGTCAACTCGCTCAGACAGCTGTTCGAGACGAGATCGGCCCGAGCCCCGGGCCGACAATCGCCTGAAAACAACGTTGTCCTGCCGGTGGCGAGGAGCTTGGCGAGCCTGCGGGACCGACTAAGTTTTTTCGAGACAAACAGAGCGCGTCGAAACGCCGACGTCGCGATCAGCGCTCGGCCGTCGCGGACGGTCGACGAATCATTGTCCTCGGACTCGTTGACGAGCATCGAGAGCCGGATAATGGCTCTACAGGCTTCTGTCAAACGATCCGAGCCGCAGACCAATCTTCGTCGCCGTCCGAAAGGTTTCGACGTGTCCGACGACGACTTGCCGAGCGTGAAATCGCGTTCGAAGTTCTTCGAGACGGCCAAGACCGCGAAAGACTCGGAAAAACCTGTGGTGAGTACACAATATTATATTGCATTACACATTTAATGATTTAATAATTTTCAAAACGATGTGTTTTCTTTCGACAGGACAAGACGTTTTCGGTGGCTCAATACGAGTATAGACTGCGGCGTTTCAGGGAATACCTCGAGATACTGGATACCGGCACGTCTCTGTGGACCGGAGTCCGCGATCCGTATCGCGAATAACGCGAATGGCCGAGAAAAAAGGCGAGACGTCCGTCGGCCCGAGTCGAAAATCATGCGACGACGCAACGGTTGGCCGACGGATGAAATATTTAACCGTTAATTTTGTTATCGAGAAGACGGTATGTACGCACGCTCGTTCGCATAGTATTTCTCATTGGTTTTTCACATTCTGGCACGGTCCTTACGTTTTCATCTAACCAAACAGTTTTTTTGTTTTCATTTCAATTACACACTGTTGTTTAATTAGTTTCTTGATGCATTTTTGTCCGAGCGATTTGTCGGCAGCAATTTTTCGAAAACGAAACTAAAAAAAATGTACGAAAAATTCCCAACAAATCGCTTGGATGAAAATGCATCGAGAAACTGATTAAATAACAGTATGTAATTGAAATGAAAAAGAAAAACTGTTAAGTTAAATCATTCTGTTTCAGAAACTATCGATAAGACTTTGACCGAATATTACTTTATTTCGTAACGGTTTTCGTACTTGTTTTTTAAACTTCGACGCACACTTTCAGTTTTTCACATTTTTCTGATAAAAACTATTGTTGACGAAAGCGAATAGGCCGATAAATCGTTGATTTTTATTAATAATTGTGAATAAGCATGTAATCCTAATCGCAAAAATAAATCGGTTCGATGTTTGATTTTTGTCGGCAAAAAAAAATATGAAAAATACGAGAGTTGAAATTCAGAAAACGAGTGAAAAAACCAAATTATTATGAACAAATAGTTAAACTATTAATTTTGCATAGTAGCGATTCTGTTGAAACAGACGATAAATAATTTATTCGAAATCTGAGATATCTACCGGCATGTTTTTTTATAATTTAATTTTTAATGTCGGTCCGTATCGTGTACCGGACGGAAAACAAGAAATATGCAACAGGCGTGCGTACGACGTCTTTTCGACTTTTGACTGATTTAAGCTGATCTCATAGGTTTACGATTAATTTATGTAATTAATTCCAAAATATTAAATATATGTTTATAAATATTATTAAATATGTTTGAACAATAATAAAATAAAATAAAGGTGCAAAAAAGTTACGATTGGTCTCGAATAAAAATCATCATCGGGTGTTCTTTACGCACTCAACATAAAAAAGAATTTGAATTGAAAATGAATTTTACATAGAAGGACATAATAGTAAAAGAGATTGAATTTAGATATTATATAGAATTATTGCTCTTTCGGTTATTTACTAGGTATTATTAATAAGTATTGAAATATAATATTATTTTTGAAATATGTTTGTATGTTTATGCAATACTTCCAAAACTGAGTAAGATATAGATATTATTTTGGCAATTTTATATTTCTATATTATAATTCTAATTTATTATCATACAGATACATACTTGCACCCAATGATAATTTTTAATCGAAATTGGTCGTGACTTTTTTGCACTTTTAATTAAAAATACTCAAAGTAAGACCTTTATTTTATTTTATTATTGTTTAAATCAGTGGCGTATTTAGGATTATGTCAAGGGGGGGATATACGTTGGCACACATATAATTATATTATACCTATTGGTAAAAAAAAAAGGCCAAGGAGGGATCTATCCCTCATATCCACCCCCCCGTAAATACGCCACTGTTTTAAATATATTTAATAGTTTGTATTAAAATAATTTTATGTATTTAATAATATTTTGTAATTATTATTATGTTTATTATTTATGTAATTAATTCGTTTTTAATAAATCGATTCATGTTTTTATATTTCGCGTGTTTACTTATTTATTTCAATGACAATTTGAGATCAATTTGAAAAACTGCAGTGTCACAAATTTTATAATTTATTGTTACGTGTCCTGCGGTCCTGCCGGCACTCAGCGGCCCTTGGTACACTCGTCTTTCTGAGTACAGGGTTCGTTGTTGGAATAGTTATCTTGCAATCGATGTCTTACATCTGTTTTACAATATTCGAGTAATGGTATGCATAAAATGAACCATATGATAACGCCAAAAATATTGTATTGATGGTGAATTCTGTAGTACAAAAAATAACTGACTAATTGTAAGTATGTGGGGTATCAGCTTCTATGATTGTAAGAGGAATGGAATGGAACGCAATTTCGATAAAAGTTATGTTATATTATGTGACATTGCAAAATTCATACGTTTTGGTAAACATCGTCTGGTTTTAGCTTTAATTGTATACGTCATCGAGCTTATCGACCAATGACGATAGATTTGTATTGTATTCCACTGTCCAATGAAAAAAGTTCTATTGTATTCATTCTGTTGTTATCGCACGCACGCAATTTCAATAAAAGTTATGTAATAATAACTAGTTATTGCAAAATCAATACCTTTTGGTAAAGATTGTCGGGATTTTCGATGACATAACAATGACTATTTGTATAAAATGCAAATTACCATGCACTGGCATCTCAAAATCTAGCCTGTGAAAAGTTTTTGCCAGTATGAGGGATAAATAACTTTCTTCATTTTCAACCCCTTCAACCCCCTTAGGGTTTGAATTTGGAAAATCCTTTCTTAAGGGGCCTCTGCTATATAAAACAAAACGATTGACTAAATTGAATACCACAAAGCTCCAGTGGCTCCAGATTTTTTCCATTTTAACCCCTTTTAATTTTCTTAATTTTTCTCTCCGTAAGAACCATCCTCGTACTTCCTACTAGGAATTATATAAAAAAAGAATTAGCGAAATCGGTTCAGCTGCTTTTGAGATTTGCGATTCATTTTTATATTATAGATGAGTACTTTATAATAATAGTACTTAAAATTCATCTGTCATATTTGATTTTAAATGGCTTCAAGGCCTGAAATGAGCCAAAAAAAAAAAAAATTAGTAAGTAGTATAACACTATTACAACACTACAATATAGTGTGCGCCCTGTACACTATTGTTAGTACAATCATAATCATTCAATCTAGTTTATAGGCAAAGTAATAGAGGAGACATTTATGAGGCTTGCAGTAAAATTACCTATTTAAATTTTAATAAAAATATATTATTCTCAATAACAAAATGTCTTTTCACAACACAAAAAATTTTCAACAGTAATAATAAATTATATGTATAAATATTGAATATTGTTCATAAAGGTAAGAAATAATAACTATGTTTTTCAAAACATCAACAAAATTATTAGACTTTTTTTTTTTTTCTATTGACTGAAAATTGAAAATCAAAAAAATTAAATTAAATGGAATTCTCTTTAAGTACGTATACTGCTTACAAGAATTGCAAGTATATTTTACAGTACTTAAATATATATAATTTATAGCCATATCATAATCTTGGTCCCCACAAATTAAATAATTTCAAACGTACTATAGTTTGTTACACATTTTAAGCTTTGTAGGTGCTAGCAGACACGTCCCCACCTGTACCGGTCCAGTTGGTGTGGATATACTTTCCAGGAGCCGTCAACAACTCGTAAGTATGAGCACCAAAATAGTCACGTTGAGCCTAACAAACAAAACAAATTTTTAAAATGTATACCACTATTGAAAATCGAGCAAATGACATTTTACCTGTAATAAATTGGCTGGAAGACGAGCACTTCTATAGCTATCATAGAAGGCCAGAGCTGTACTGAAAGCTGGAGTCGGTATTCCTATTGTAGCGCTGGTGGCGACCACTTTACGCCAAGCAGTTTGGCTGTCATGTACAGCGTTCTTGAAGAATGGATCGAGCAGCAAGTTCTTGAGATTTGGATCGAGTTCAAATGCTTGTTTGATTTTTCCCAAAAATGCGCTAAGATGTCCATTGTTAAACAATATATTCTATGGCTGAAGAGAAACAATAAAATACTACCTTCTAATAATACATCCTCCGCGCCACATGAGTGCAATGCCTCCGTAATTCAAGTTCCATCCATGAATTTTAGCCGCTTCGCGCATCAACATGAATCCTTGAGCGTATGACACAATTTTAGATGCGTATAGAGCCTATGAATAAGATATATATTATTATTATTGACAAGAACATAGTGTATGAAAGTTGTCTTACAATAATTTACTATTTTAAGATATACAATTATTACTGTGATAAAATTACTCTTATCACTTTAAAATGGTAAATCTTTCTTTGACATATTATTATCTAATCAATTATTATTAAAATAATAAAATTAAGTAACCTTTCCAATGTCTTTTAAGAAGGCCTGTCTATCGCCATTGAAGGTTTCAGTAGGTCCTTTAAGTACTTTGCTAGCTCCCGCTCTTTCATCGATCAACGAAGACAGACAACGAGCAAATACAGATTCTCCAATCAACGTGACTGGTACACCATAGTCCAATGCAGAAATAGCAGTCCATTTTCCAGTACCCTTTTGACCAGCGGCGTCACGAATCTTCTCAACTAAATAGTCTCCACTGTCGTCTTTGAACTGCAGTATATTTCTTGTGATCTCAATCAAAAATGAGTCCAATTCCCCCTTGTTCCATTCATCAAAGGCCAGTCCCATCTCTTTGTGATTCATATTTAATGCAGATTTCATTAAATGGTATGCTTCACAGATAAGTTGCATGTCTCCGTATTCAATACCGTTGTGAACCATTTTCACGAAATGGCCGGCACCATCCTCACCAACCCAATCACAGCAAGGTTCACCGTCAGCTTTTGCTGCGATACTCTGAAAATCAAAATTTGTTACATATTAATTTCAAATAAATTTTTAAGTCTTTACAATAAGATGATATTACATTCAGTTTTTAAAGTTTTCTAATATCCTTATGTTGTTAAAAATAAAATAATAACCAAAGTGAAAGTAATTACTTCTATTATTATAAAATCAATTTGGTAGGTAGTTAGTTGCCTTGAGTTGGTATAGTATGTATAGAAAAAAAAAAAATCAAATGACACACCCATAGCCCTCGTGACTGTACAGGTCATTAGTACAATAACAAAATCATTTTCACATTAATATCACATCATGACTTAAAACTGAACACATAAAAATACTTGAAAGTGTACTTTTTTTTATTAATTTAATTGGAAACTTTCACAGAATCGAGGTCAGATTTCATAAAAATATCAAAAGTCTCAGAACAACAGTTTTTAGAAACAAATTTAATCTTTTGGTTTGTTTGTTTTTACCTTCTCCAATAATAAATGACCTTAATATTTGTACAATCATTATGAGTATTATTAAATAAAATTTACAATCGCTCTCAATTTCTCTCACCTAATGAAACAAACTTAGTCCGATATTTAATAATATTACACCTATTCTAGCCTCTAATTTTTCAGAATTTAAGTTTAATGCAGACTAAACTTTGAATTATAATATGCAATAAACAATTTATTTAGATAAAGCGAGTAAAAATGAATATAGCAAAATGAAATGATTAATTTAGTACAAAGACACAAAGATTTCAATATTTTCTCTATTGTTCTCTTTGACAAGTCCAAAAGAGACAACAAGTGCAAAAACATACCATTTCCATTTAAATAATACTCACTTGAAAAATATTCTTGATATATGGCCAGGCTTTTGGATTTCCACCTGGCATCAATGATGGACCATATCGGGCTCCTTCTTCACCACCAGATACACCTGAACCAACAAACAACAAGCCTTTTTGGGCAAGTGTTTTAGTTCGACGTTGGGTATCTTGGTATTCTGAGTTACCACCATCAATAATAATATCACCTTCCTCCAACAAAGGTTCAAGTTGAGCGATGAAATCATCAACAGCACTTCCAGCTAAAAAAATATAAACAACATCCATTTAAACATCATAACTTGGAAAATTTTTAAAATCATAAATAAGCTTATTTCATCTATTTGTTATTTTTAATTTATTGAATTCTCTATAGACCAACGGAAACAACACAATTTTTGATTCCAAGATAGCTAGCTTGGCTAGTGAAGAATCTATTAATTTATCACAATAGAAATACGAAATAGATTTTAACTATAAATCACACATTAACTCACACAATATATTTGAATATAACTGAGAAAAAAAAACAATACCTAAACAATACTACGGGAAAATAGTTTGTTAATAATATTTTTATTATTTACATCATGGTTTCTTTATTTTTTTTAAAATGGGCGGAAAAAATTAACAAATCTCCGCAATTATCTGTTGGTACCACTGGTTTAGATTGATCGCATTCCGATAAAACGTTATCACTTATCAGTAGCACGTTATTGTGCACGAAAATTTAAAGATTTAAACTCCGAATGATCAACATCAACGCAGTACGTTGCCGTCAAATTCATGAAAAGTGTTGCTTATAAAAAGTAAGTTTGTTTGATAAATAAATTGACTATAAAAGTACATTTCGAGTTTTTCTGAACGACGACGACGGAATGGACCAATCTTATGGACATGATGATTCCGACAATTCGGTACCGTCAATTGAGCAAAGTGTCGAAATACCCGAACACGTTCCACCAACGGTGGTTCAACGGTACTATGAAACTCGCTACGCTGTAAACGTCAACGACAAATCCAATCAGGACTACAGTGTACTCATTCATTCCAACAACCTATGCATTTTATCTCTAGCACCTACACATTCACTAATAGGGAAGAAAATTGACAAAATAGATTTCCAAGTGACGGGCAGCACGCATCGACTAACCAATATGATGACAGGTAAAGGTAAAAGAGGTGCTCAAGTTGTACAGGCGGGATCTACTCTGTGCAAAGTCTTTACTGCTGATGGCGAAGAGCACAAAATTCTTTCGGCTGTGCCGGGAAAATTAGTAGAAATGAACAGCAAACTGGCAAAAAAACCAAACATCATGATAGACCAACCGGACGATATTGGGTTCATAGCAATAATCTTACCACAGAAGCAGAGGTTTGAAAAAATTAGAGATGGATTACTGACAAAAGAAGAATACAAAATAAAAAATTGTACATAGTGTAGTTTGACTGATATACTTGTTAAATAATTGTTGTTAATTTTGTACTTTTTGAAATATAATAAAATTATTTACTATATTATATATATAAATATATTTATTTTTTTTTATTAATATTTTTTTCCAATGACTAAATTATTCAAATTAAAATGTGATATATCATCGAGATAAAAATACCATAAATCACATTATAACCAGGAACAAAACTAGTATACTGCGAAACATTTAACTTTTTTCTGTTGTTCATAGAACACTGAATACTCGCTATATATCAATGTTGCTACATTTAATAAAAAAAAAATTTGTAATGGTAAAGAAATCCAATATAATGACTGTACTTAATAAACTTTAGCTACGTTTTCCAAGAAAAAAACCCAAATTATAAAATATCTCACCATGAAAATATGACTGCATACTGAGTAATTAATGAGTAATGCATGACTATAATCTATATCAGTGAATTGATAAATATCATTCTTTAACATGTTTTAATTATTAGTCATTAGATAATAATTGTCCTTATATTATAAATAATATTCTATAATTAATATCATTACAATAATTTAAGCTGAGAATGTTGAAATTTAAATAGGTTAACACAAGAGATTTTTATTTTTATTTACTTAAGTAAATGTGAACACCCACAATGAGATAGAAGAGTGAAATTGAACAAAACCAGAAAAATATGAACTATTGCAATCGTGACATTGAATATACTTCCTAATGTCAACTTGGTTATTAAATACAACATATACTTGATATATATAGTTACTATTAATATTGCTAAAAACCCATTCAATTTAATATACCTATACTACATAATTCTTAAGTGTGATAACTCAAAGAGGTTAAAAGCTGATGTACTGATATTTAGATTTTTGACTCTAGGTCTAAAAAAACTACTTGGACACTGAATCTTATATGTAATACAACATCAACGTGGAAACGAAAAATACCTAATAAACAATGGCAGACGATCTACATACCTTTAACGAGCATCATAACTCTGCGAGGTTTCTTCAAAGAATCGACCAGTTCCTTGAGTGAATGTGCACCGACAATATTCGTGCCTTTGGCGCCTTTACTCAGAAACTCATCTACCTTTTCAACGGTCCTGTTGTATGCCGTGACGACAAAACCGTGGTCATTCATGTTCAGTATGAGGTTTTGGCCCATGACGGCCAAGCCGATGAGTCCGATGTCAGATCTACGGAGCAACGACAACATCATATTAAGTAAAAAAAAAAAAAAAAACTCCAAAGGTATATTATAATGTATTTATTCTTTTGTATTAAATAATAAATAGTGCGGATTTTTACTCACTTTCCACTCATGATTGTGTCGTTGCAATACGGCGTGCGTGTGTTCGTCAACGCGGTCACTGGGTGAATGGGTGATAATATGATCAGTCAGCGGCGGTAGCAAAAGTGATGATAGTACGTAACGTGGACGGAGAAACGGATCAAGGTCCCGCCCGGAATACTATCGAGTGAAGGTCAACCCGGTGGCCGACAGGTTCGAGCGGAGTCTCCGCCGCCGCCGCCGGACAAGGGTATGACCTCTCTCGCAAAACGCCAGTCGCCGAAGTGAATATTCGTCGTAGGTTTTTACTTGATTTTTTTTTCGAAAATGATCAGTGGTCTCTGTTGCTACTGTTGCTGATGATGTATCTAGATATCTACAATTCCAAGACCCTAGTGGTCTATTATTACAAGTGTTATTATTACTATTATTATTATTATTACTTATTGCTGCAATTGTAACGACTTTAATGAGGTTTTACCGCAGAAAAGAAAGTGAAATAAAATTACGTACAATGACGATAGCGGCGCCGCTGCCGCCGAATAAACGAAAATGATAAATGATAATTTGTATGATAAAGGATTAACCTCAACTCGGCCTACTATTTTTTTTTACATAATATAAGTACTCCTACCTACAACACTCACTATAATGCCTAGGCCGCAAGGGAAAGTAAAAGTACCTATTATTCTGATTATACAATATATTATTCGATTTATAGGCGTTATCGTGCTCGCACGAAATTATTTATATACCAAGGGCCCCCGTACACGATCAAAAGTATTGATAAGTAATGACAATGTTATTGGTTGTATTGTTCATCAATATATCGAACAAATTTTATGTAAAAAGACTGTCAATTACCTATAATATTACATATTAATATATTAATGGTCCTTTAAAATCTGCGACAATATTTTCGAATAATATATTGATCAGTATAAATTGATTGTGTTTGGATTGCTTTATGAAAATACGCTCGTAGTTTTATTCTAGGAGGGAGAGATAAAGTTGTTATTAATTGTCATGCATATTATTAAAATATGCAGGAAAACGTGATTACAACAGATTTTCTGTTTTAAAGAAAAATATAAATATTTAATTATATTGTTTTTAGTATTACGATACGTCGCGTCATTCTTTCTTTGAGGCGTAATACAGCGCGATTCCTGTAATGCGAATCCAATAATTGATAGATGAAATTGTAATGTCAAAAGTGACCTAAACATAAATAAAAACTAATCCTCACTAAGGTCTAGTTCTTCGGACGTTTCATTTAAATATTAATTATCACGAATAAACCGTATAGTACCGTTATTCGTCTAACATACAGATTCATACAATTTTCGAAAAAGAATCTCTTTTATAAAAAATTATAAAAATTACTATTTATTTTGAAAAGTTAAAATCTATAACTCGTATACAATAGTTTTACGACTAATAGGTGGGCTGAAAATATATGAAAAATATACAGAATGCATCTATTTTTTTATATATTCTATACTCATATTCTTGCATAAATTTCGTTATCACCCAGAATATGTGTTTAATAACGCTAATTAAATCGTCCGAGCGATAACAATATTTTTCTTTATTCCTAAATTATTATATTAAATATTATAACATGTACCAATAGCCTAAAGTTAGTTATTAAAAATGTATAGATTATATTTTATATTGTGATTAGTGATGATGCACGTCATAATTGAATTTCAACACACTACTATTTACTATAGAAAAAATACTATTTATGATTAAACGATCATGTGTTACGACTGTATAATTACTATACTCTATATAATAAAAAACCATTTAAATTATTTTCGTCGAAGTCGTTGTTGACCTTTTAACTGCAAAAAACTTTCAAATAAATACATTCTGTGACAACTATTAAGTATTATTGCACCTCTCTTTACTGATCGAATTCTCAAATACTCAACAGCCGACAGACATATTCATTATGAATAAGACATAATACGTATATGCAGGTATGTATAAATGAAAAAAAAGTCCCCTGATATCAAATAATATTATAATTTATAATACTTTTATTCTGGCATTCGTATTAAAAATGTATGTATGAACTTAAGTAGGTACTAAGTCCACTCATCATCAAAGCATAGACCACGAAACCTCAATGTAACCCACTGAATTATGAAGATTAACATAATAATTTAAATAGATGTAAATTGAGGGGAGAGAGCGAATACAGCCCTATGGAAATTTAAGAAGGAAATTTAGGTGATCAATGACCCTTGATTTTTTTTGTTCATCGAGAAACACATAAATATTAATATATTATCGAGAAGACGAAAAGACAATTATTTATATTTTTTTAGAGTAATTCAATGTTATGAAGGAAAATAATATGTTATAAGTACTTATAACTATAGAACGTGGATTTTAATGTATTAAAAATGAATTTATTAAAAACAAGATTAAAATATGCCCTTGAAAACGAAAAAAAATTCAAATAATATAAAATAAAGTTTAAATTTTTTTGTAATTCTATGGTATACTCATATAAATCGAATTTGTGCTTTTCAAAGCATTATATTAGAACTCGAACAAATTAATTCAATTTATATTAGAATACACTCTCTTATAAGCTACAGTTATGAGTTTATGACAATATAACTTATATATATATTATATCAAAACAATTAATCATCAGTGTAAAAAAAAGCGCCCTACATGCATGTTTTATGTTGATAATTTTCTATAAAACATTTAGTTATTGAATTTAAAATTTTATCATATCACACTATATTAGTATATTTATTCAGTGGCGATTCTAATTGTATTTGTTGGGTAAGATGACTTGAATAAAAATTGAATGTCAAAATAATGGAGCTTAAAATTTAAAAACATGTATTATTGATGAAAATATCGTCTATTCCCTGTTACTTTTTAAGCTAGAATAATTAAATAAATTTAACACAATAAAAAGACTAATTTGGAATAAGTTTACCTGTTTTGAGAAATAAGTTGTTTTTATCACTGGATTTTCATCGTCGTTTGCAACAATACAATCGTGGCGTCCACCATAACTGGATTAATAATCACTGTAATCATAAATTATATTGTAATCTCTATAATTATAAAAAAAAACTTATAGCACACGCATGCAATGGCAAAGAAATGAACAAAATATTTGGGACAACGATACCTATCCGACGACGACAATTTGAACAAGATTGAAACGATAAACATATATTAAAGAAAACCAACGATATTTGCCCGAATCGATTTCGCTTCGTTATCTCTATTTTTGGATTTACTATTGTAGGTAGTAAGGTAGTAGGCGGGTGATAATATCAATAAGTTTAATTTTGTTTGTTTATTTAGACTTTGAATACGACCCCTTGTACTATATCCTTGCAGCCAGGATGTTTGTGGTGTGATAATTATTGTTTTCTAAATTACATATTGCTTTATTTAGTAATACACTTAAAAATCCTAATTTAAAAATTGAAAAAATAAAAAATATATATTTATAGTAGATAAAAATATACTATAAATACTACCAATGAAATTAAATATAGCGCAATAATAATATTATTATAATATTATATTATAATACATCTCAAGAAACGACAGAATCTAATAGACAAATTATAATATACCTACTATAGGTACCTAGTTCATTTCGAAAAAAAAGGTTATCACATTATTTAGACTTTGACCGATTTTATTAACATTTTATATTAAACTTGAACACACGCCAGACGATGTAGTTATGATTTTTTGCGTTAGTAGATAACTCTCATGTTAAAAATAACAAAAATTAATATTGATTGAAGTTGGGTGTACCATACCCAACGTCCATACAGTATTACTATATACTGACGTGTGTTGTGGTATAGATAAACATAATACCTATACATGATTATATAATTTCATTGGCATTTACCTATGTTATTTATTTAAACCTCATCAGTCATCACATACGCCCATTGTAAACTAATAATTACAGATTGTGTATCTCCTAATAAATGTTTAAAAAAAAAATTAATTCAAAGACGTTTATTTCTATCACAACAGAAAGCACACCTAATTAATTTTTTTTAATCAGATACTCACCTGTGCCTGTATTCGTCCAAATGCCAAATCGTTTTTATTATGACCAACATGAATTTATAATTGTCTGACAAGGTATATAAAGGTACAACTTGTTTCCGCTGTAAAATTAAAACACAATTTGAAATAAACAGACAGCATGCGTCACTTTCCTACCTACACGAAAACAAACCGAAATTATATTGTCAGTAGGTACCTATAGGCTATAACAATTTTTTTTCTCAGGGATATATTAATAAAGAAAAAAAAGTTCCGATCGAAATTAAAAATATAGGTACCTACCTACCTACCTATACAAGAATAATATAACAAATAATTGAATAATAAATACAATAATAAAAGCATTACTTGATAGTTCGATGAATTAAAATAATTAACTTTTTTCACCTTTTGATCTTTGTATGAAAACAAAATGTCACAATTAAAATTTGACCAATACTTTAGTTCTGTTGGGCGCGTTGGTAAATTTTACAGCAGGTAAAAAAAAAACCCAACAGGTACGCCAACATAGGTACATTATACCATCCCCCAAATGGTGCCCCTGCTAGAAGTCTGCGACCCGTTTCGTGCATTAACGGTTTTTTTCAAATAATTCAAAATAGAACAAACCCTAAAATACTTTATTATTTTTCCCCAGGTAGCAAAATTATGAACTTACTTTTTGTATAATGTGTGTTCAAGCTCATTCGAAATCGCATGTGTGAAAATAGTAATGTCAAATCTAAAAATTGAAAAAGAACAAAATTTTATTATTTCAATTTTTGAACAAAAATTAGTTTTATAGGTTAATACTACATTCACACCTGTGTCCCTGTCGCTGTATCTATTCTTTTGTAACAGATTTTGAATTATTCTATATAGAAATTATTTTTATTTTGTAATCTTTATTATAATATAACCTAAGCGCCCGCAGGTTGAGATTTCTAATTGCAAGTAAGATATTATTATATTATTACGATTTGTTCGCGTATGAATTATTAATTATTATCATTGCGAAGAGCAATGGATCAATTAAACATCAAAGAGCGCCAGCAATCTCATTTGAAGAGATAATAAAGACATTTGCAGCAAAAAAATCGAGAAAAGTCTAATAATTTACATAAATGTTTAAAACTACCTAACTTCTATGTTTTTAGAAGAATTGTTTTATGTATACAATTTTCTTGCAGTATAATAAAAATATATTACATGAATCGTTTGGTTCTCATTTTCAAGTAATAATCTTCCTTATCGACTTAAATTCACTCATAATACTCATAACAGTATTAAAACATCCTAAATGTTAAATATTTCAGAATTTTTCACGAGTTACTTTAGAATTAGAGCTTGCCCCACCTACCGGAAGAAAATGTGTTGCTGCGGTTCTGAAATGAATACTCAATGTGTTGAAACCCATTATTGTCAATTGTACTGATTAGTTCAATCTTTATATTCCTCGATTACCTGTAATTTGGTAAAATTTGTCGATTAAAATTTAAAATTGACAATTTATTTTTACTTCAATCCAACGATTAAATAGAACGGGGCCTTTAAAAACATACGACGCGCCCGAGCCTTTTACACACGCCCGTGTGTGTGTGTCTATTGGTAATTACCAGGTGTATATTAAGGTATGAACCAATGAACCTATTTATTGTATGGTATACACGCATACGCTGAGCCATTACCACGAACAGTACAGTTGACCCAATTAAATACGATAATTTATGTAAACGACTTCGCTGCTGACAAATCGTGTGTACGTTATAACGTTGAGAAAAAAAAAATGAAATATAACAGTTACCTCTGTCTATTATCGATTTACGCGCGAAAGAAATTAAAATCGTGATGGCGATAATTTATAATTAGGTACGCGTACAATGTGACTAACGTATACTGTTTTACATATTAGCATACCTATAGTTAAACAACTGCATTGGCGCGCGGGCTAATATTATATATTATTTTTTACCAGTGCACCTGGTGAGAATATGAGATGCCCTCGAGGGTTCGGTTTTCATTGCGATCGCACTAACGATACCTATCATAACTGCGCGTAACTCGTGGAAAAAAAAAAAAAAACTTTATCCTCGGCCTGTTTAACATTGGTGTGTGTCGTGTTTTAGCGCGCGCGGTTTTTTTTTTTTCTTTCCTTCTCGTATATTACGGTAGGCACTTATATATTTTTTTCATGATCGATGGCCTACGGGTCGTTATTATTATGTCTTTTGGGTAGCGCGAATTCGTCGTACAATGGCGCTCGCTGTCTATAGACGCACAATGATCGCGTCGTGCTCGCGAAAGGTCGTCGTGCATAATAGAGGAGGCGTACACACACGGTACGCTAACACTATTTATTTTTTTTCACAACGGATATAACACGCGAATTCGTCACGATTACAAACTGCGCGCGGGTTGTGGTATACATACGTACACTTCAAAATGGCCGCTGTTGTGTTTTCGGTACTTCGCGAATCGTCCGGCTCGACGCAAACACCCAACGACACGGTTTCCGCTCGTGTTACGTTCGCGTCACGACGATTTAAAACATGCTACAAGACCTCTACCTGAAATCATAAATATTTATCGTAGCATTTGTCAAGTCGTCCGTAACGATTTCGTTCGTTTGTTTATACTACTTACTTTAGATAAAACGGAATGCCTGCATCTTGCCAATCTGGTCAAACTCGTTCCCACGGTTTTTTCCTAATAATTGTTTTCGACTGGTTTTTTCTACATTTTATTATCCGCGTCAGTTTGATCTAAAAAAATCCAAGGGTTAGTAGAAGTTTAAAAATGTTCGAAAACATTGTCTAAAATTTAGAGGTTTTTCTTTTTTCATTCGTTAAAAATATTGGGTGTTTTTTAACAGTCAAATTATTAAACGGAGTGGGCCATGTGTTATCCTGGAGAGAATTTGAAAATTCTGTGTGTTGTGGTTATCATAGAGAACAATGTACTCAGCACTGGAACACAAAAAATATTTTATAAATTTATAATACATAAAAGAGAAAAAAACAAAAACTGTCCAAGGGATACTCTATTATTTTTGGTGTTTTTGATCTCCGATTTGAGATTTCTTTTTAATTTGATGATTTCAGGTGCTTCGGGTCTCAGCCCCTGATTATTTTATTAAATATGGATGTGTTTATGTTTATTTTTATGCCTCTCAATCTTGTACTTTTAATGTCGATGGCTATAACCTCACTGTTGATTTAATTTTGTATGATTTATGTCATATAATTTTTCATGCCTTTGGACGCTATATTATCATTTATAAAATCCATTTGAAGGAATTTAAATTATGCAGATGCTGCATATATTCACAGACATTGGATAATTTTGATAGAGAAAATTTGTCGACATTCATTAGATTTGCAGTTTTATTAATGTATATATTCACGAGTTCATGACCTGGTTTTATAAAATAAAATATATCATTAATTCGTCATAAATAGTATTAAAAATCAAAATAATGGACTTGATTTATTTGTTTTACAAGTGTTTAAAAATTGAATACATGAGTGATGGGTTTTTCAAAAATAATTACAATACATTTTCGGTTTCTCAAACAACAAAATGATAAAATATTGGATTTATGTTTTTTAATCCTAGTAAATAATTTTCAGGAAATAAATTTCCACTAGAATTTTCATATGACAACTTTTTAGATCTGAAATAAGTCATGTATAGTACGATTAGACAGGACATTTTTTTATTTTTGATAAAACTATAGTGTTCATTTAATCAAATGAGCAAAGTGACAATGGATAAATACTCTTACTGTCTTCTGTTTTATACATACTTATATACATACATACATATAAATAAGAATTGAAACAATAATTTTTAAATAACGTGTACAGTTTAAATATATTTGAATTGAAATGTAGAATTTAAATAAATACTATACAATTTTGATACAAAATGAAGAAAATAATAAAATTAAAATTAATTCTGGTGATTTTGTTTACAATTTTAATATGAAACGTATTAAAAAACATCACATTGAATAGTGAAAATCACATTTAACCCGAAATATAATATTTAAATTTTAAAACTTTAACAACTCATGGTAAATTATATAATAAAAATTAGACCAACAATCTGGTATGGCCAAATTTTGATTAGCATTTAAACAAAATAAAAAGAAAAAATGAAATAAACAACCATATTATTTACACACAACAAAACAATTATTATTGCTAACTAACTAATAGAATAAAAAGTAAAAAAATTAAATTAAAGTCATCCCTATGGAAAATAAGAAAAAAACTTTTCCACAAATAATAGTATTTATATATATGAATAGATAATCATCAAGGTCCTGCAGCAAGCCATTTATTTTTATTTTGACTAGCATCAGGTATAAATTGTATGTTGGCATAGTCGAGATTATCTTTATTTTCAGTGGCAATGGAAACTAGTTCTAACGCTTCAGCAGGCTGATACAACGCAGACGCTGATTCTATGTCAATAACAACACTGGCTGATGATGGCTTGAATAGATCACCATCTGTGTCAATGGGTCTCTTTTGCTCCGCAATCTGATCGGTGACCAAGTCAGACATATTACATACATTGAACCCACCAATGTGTATATATTCTCGATCACAGTCGTCTTTCACCACTCGTGTCAGCGAGTATTCTTCTTCAGTCATGTCATCAACATCCAAGTCCAACTCATCGTCATCAACAGTATCCAGTACGGCTTCTGTTGGCATGGCAGTAACAAGGTTAGGGCTCGCCAAATCCACAGGTTTTTCAATATTTTTATCGGCAGTGTTAAATTTATTACAGACATTGTATAGGCTATGATGAGTAGACAAAGCACTCGCAAGTGGCATTGGTTTCTATGAAAATAAAAAAAATGTCATAAAAAACATGGCTTAAAAAGTCTTTAAAAGTATTAATTAATTTTTTATTCAGGTCGCTTAAGACTCACTTTATTAGGATGATGAGTGGTGCACAGCATTCCATTACCTAATGGATCTTTAAATATGTTCCCTTTGACGTGTGCAGTACAAAATGATTTTACACAAAATTTACATTTGGCTACTACTTTTCGTTTTTTGCACACGAAACAGAAATGAGAAGGGCAAATAAATCCGGCTGAAATGGAATCGGAAAATAAATTAAAACACTTTGTCATTATTTTACCAATCGCGGGAGAACAATTAAGATAAGAATAACTCACATTTAACAATTCTAGTTTTGTTCATGCAACTAAGATGAAAGACCCTAGGACACTTTTTGTTTTTACATGCTAGTTCTGTGTGACCCTTGCCACAAATCAAACAAGAATCATTTTGATGGTAAATTTTGGACATTAAGCTTTGCTTGTTTATTTTATTTTTCTTAGCGATAATAGTTTTTACAGATGAAATTTCTACACGTTTTTTCTTTGCATTTGATATTTTGGCAGTTTTCTTTTTTTCCTTGTCAAATTTTCTTTTCGATACAATAATCTGCTCCTTTTTTTCCTCGTTGTTATTGTTGTTCTAAACATTTTTTTTTTCAATTTAAAGTAGCAAATATTAATTAATTTTTGTTAAAATAAATAATATTTCAACATACATATTGGCGTTAATTGTATTTTAGCAATATTATTAAATGTATTCTAAAATATAGTCAATTTTTTTTAATATACCAAAAATGTTATCTAATGGAATTCCTAATATTTTATATCATCTTTTAAATCTTAAAAGATATTGAAAAAAAAAATTTTTTTTTCAAACAAAAAATCATAAACATACGAGTATTTTATTACAACGTTTGTTTAGTTTTCTGTTATTTAATAACACTAAACATAGTTCATTTTTTTAACTTACTTTAGATAAAACGGAATGTCTGCTCTTAGCCAATCTGGTTAAACTATGTCTAGATTTTTCTTGAGTTACAGTAGGTTTATTTGGTTTGATCGCATTGGCCTAGTAAAATAAGAAGTTAAACAAATATATATATATATAGTCATGATCAGTGCAATATTTAACAAATTTTTATACTAACGTTTTCCAATACATCATGGATTTGTTCAGTCTTTGTGAGATCCTGTGTAAAACGTTTTGAAATTCTTGTTTTCATATTTGCGGGTGTTTTTAAACCAGCAGCCACAACACGACCCTAATTATTTTAATCAGAATTTATCAGTGAACTACAATTTCAAGTCCATAAAAGATCAATTTAAACTTACTCTTTCTTCAGGGGAACACAATGCTGTGGCTTTTGATAGATCAGTCGAATGTTTAGGTTTTGTAAATAAATCAGTTTTGATTACATTCTTCTGGAAAATACATATTTAAAAAAATACGAGTTAATATTATCAAAAATAATCAAAATCAAACACACCGGGCAATTGAGAGTGAATAATTAGGCTACACGTTCATATTTTTACTTTTTATACGAGATTGGTAAAAATGTAAGATTATTATTATTTAAAACATAACAAAGGACAATCTGAATATAATCTATTACTAATGGATATTCGTAATAAATTGCAAAATTTTAGGGTTATTGAAAAATGTATTTTTTTCAGGTATTAATTCTAATAAAAATAAATATAATCAAAAATATAACTATATTATAATACCTACTTTTTTTAAATGTTTGCCTTGCCTTTTTCTTTTCATCATGACTGAATCATCTGTATCTGATGTATCATCCTAAAATTATGAATATCACATATGAAACCAGTGAGATCTTGTTTTAAAAATAAAATTGTTTTCAATTTTTATTTTACATAATTCATGAAAACGATTTATATTCAACATTATAAATACATTTTGTGAACTTAATCTAGAACCAAACCAATACTCCAGAAATGAGAAACCAGTTTCATCTTTACAACACTAGTAGTTGACATGTCGCGTGTACGACACAAGTGTACTATGTAGTGTGTAGTGTACAATACAATGTACCTTGTATACATGTTAAAATATTTTTAACACGGATTATGTGATCTATTACATAATTTGTATATACTTAAAACATACAAATAAATAATAAATTATAAATAATTACAAGAGTTAGTATCTAATATTAGTAATCAAATAATGTTTTTAATAAAAAAATAAAAAAAAGTGGTTCTTAAACTAAAAAGTTATTACAATTCACAAGTCATAAATATGTAATTCAATTGAACACGATTATTATAAAAATTATTAAATTAAATGTATAACCATAATAATTAGTATGTAATACAAAAGCAATAAAAACACAATGTTTCGGTATTATGTTTAGTTAAAATTAAACAACAATAAATTCCGATGTTACATACACATTATAAAACTTGTTAAAGTAGTAAACAATTTGATCATTTGTTGTCAACATTAAATCTATAATAATAATAAATTATTTTACATTGAATGTAAAAAAAGTTATTGACTAATATTAAAAAGATCTTAAAAAACAGTGCAAAATATTGTAAAAAAAAAAAAAAAAAAATGAATTATTATTTATCTTATAAAATCATACTTTTATCGAAGAAAATCTGGACAAAGTTTTTTTCAACTTCCTTTTTGATTCTGTCGTAGTCTGTTCCGATTCCAATGGATTGGCATTGTTGTCGCTGTCCTATAAATAATAAATAAATAAATTATAAAAATGTACACTTAACATAAATAATGCATAAAGTGACAACTAATACAAGATTTAAAATAGAGATTTAAACAACTAAATTATCAGATATCTTAATTATATATTCACCGTCTGTTCAAATAATTTAAAAACGATTTTTTAAAATATTTTAAAAATATTTCATGCATATGAAAGCATGAATGAAATTAATGGAAAGCATTGACAAATATGTTATCATGCTAGATTTATCCTAATCAAACACTTAGAAAATTCTCTTATTGTTTCAAATGTACCAGATTTTAAAATTATTATGACGTATATATATCTTTGTCAAGAATAATAATGATGAAGACATGCATTTAGTTAAAATTCTATTGAATTTTCTGTACACATACACATACTTAGAATGTCACAAAGTAGATTACATTTGAGTTAAACAAATAAATATTTTATGTAAAATCAAAGTAAATACGAATAAAATAAAACACACACTATCATTAATAGATTATAATTCTTAATTTAAATTTGAAATCGCAAATGAAAATATTATACTCGTAAGATTCATAAAAATAAATACGTTATTACAAAACGTACAGTCTTTAGTAAAAATATTTGTTTGCTTCAGACACAATAGTAAGAACATTTATGAAGATACTGTTAAAAATTGAAGGAAGTCTTCAAAAAAATCAGAATTATTTATATTTGATATTATTTTATTAATTAATTAAAATATCATTAGTTTATGATACTTATTAGAAGAAATACAAAGTAACACATGTATGCTGGTTTATCCTTGTGATAATTCATATGGTTATGAGATACACTACTTTCACTAAGGAACTTTCACTTTAACACTGGTTTTTCAAACCAAGACAAGAATTTGATAACCAACAAGTTAATAATATTTAACTATTAGGTACCACACTGCAAGACATTACTTAATAGTAAATTACATAATTTCAATTAATACGTTAATCATCAATTAATCTTACAAGTTTAATGAATTTTTTCAATAAAATTAATAAAAAAATATCAAAAATGCGTAAAGTTAAAAAAAAACTATTATCAAAAAAATTTTTTTAACGTATTTAAAAATCTACCCAACAGAAAATATCTTTTTTTTACTCTGCAAACCTAGCAGTTTATATAGGTTCACTCGAATACACTTACCCGCAATACAATTCTCTGGTACAGTAAATAATACAATCATTAGTTTCCCTTAGACAGAGAGAGACTAATTGATTTTGATAAATAAACTTCTTATAAAAATTTAAAAAATGTTAATAATTGTTCATTAAAATTACACGACTTTATTTTCAAACATTTATAACTATAATTGGTTAGTAACCATCATTAAAATTCTGTATTAACAATGAAAAACAGTAATAGAAAAACCGAAAGAGTCAGTAATGCTCGTAATTACTTTAACCGATTGTACAAATCAACTGTATAACAATGTATTATTTTATACAAGACATCATACAGGCAAATATCATAAAATTTTGATTTTCCTAGTCGCGTTAAAATTTAAACAGTTTGTTAGCGGTTTCCACTACTTTTTATAAACATAAAACCATTTTAATTTTATTAATAAATTTATTCGAAGAAACGGAAGGTTGTTTAAAGTAAATTTAATAAATACAAATATATATAAATATATATATATAAAATATTAATTAAAAACAAATAGAACATTAATGACACATTAATTAAATTACATCTAAGAACAGAGATTTATGAACATTCTTTAAAGATATAATATTTATTATGATTGATTTTAAACATAGTATTTTACAGATAAAATAAAATGTTTCAATACAAACTATCATAGTAGTTTTGGTAACCAAATATTTTTAAATAAAATCTGATTAATAGGAAAAAAAATTACAACACACAAAAATAATGGAACTCTTAATACTGAGAGTAATTAAGATTTATTCATTTCATACCAGTGGATATTTTAACCGACATACTAGGTGACACTAATGAGAAGCACAGTGAGGCATTTTTGTCACATAGTGAATGATATTTTCCGATACTAGACAACAATGATTTTTAACGGCAAAATTTTATCCTACATTTTATGTTGTTAATATTATTTTAATATAATCCCTACATATAGACGAGTAAGAATAATTTTGTTTTGTTTTGATTGATACTATTAATAATAGAACAATTAAGTAATACAAGATATTTAAATATTAAATTTTTCAGAAATGTATAATAATGTAAAAAAATAAATAACATTGGTCTTTTTAAGATTGTGTAAATCGATTTTTTTTTTTTTTTTAATTTTATACTCATTAATAAATCTACAATACCATGATAAGTTTTTAAAAGTTGAGATAAATAGTTTAAAATGGATTTAGAAGTGTTGTTTATTAACTTATAGTCCATTGTGTGGGTTTTTCTTATTAGATATTTAATAAGATAGGTAATCTAAAAAGGTTTATCGATCGAAATTGGCATTAAATATCGTTTATAATAAAATATTATGTACAATAATAATGATTAATGTTGTTACTATAAATACATTCACATTTATGTCAAGTAACAAATGTTTGACGGAAAAATAATAAGTTATAAAATAAAATTAGAGGTAAGAATGTGAGGAAGCAAATTGTCAACAATTTTTTGTGTCACCCAGTAAAATACTCATGTTCTTAAAATTATCCACTGTCTCATACAAGATGTGTACATAAAATACATCTCTGAAAATGATTATACACAATAAACTAACATAGAACAACACACAAACTAAACATTGGTAATTTTCAGAGATATCTAAGTATTACAAATTGTTTATTAATACTCATTGTGTTGCTTAGAATAGTTTAGAAAGTACCTACTAAGTAATAGGTAAAAATGTATGTATTAATATTGCAATTTAATAATCAAAAGCTATCTCAGGAAACATAACATATAATAAAAAAAATGTTTCCTTCACCAAATAAAATATTAGTATAACATATATCTGATTTTATTCATTAATTTTTTTATTTTTAATATTTATAATCACACCAGTTGAAAATTAAGTTTACTTTTCACCGGTACGTGATTGAAGTCATGTGATCCTATATTAACAGTCAAACTCAACACTTATGCAATTTTAAAAACTTAAAATAAATTTGTTCATAATATTGCAATCGTATTAATATAATACTGATACCACTGGCCAACACAACTAATTACCTAACTTAATTATTAATTATATACAATGTGTAAAATCTTTAATAAATTGATTTGATTTTAGATAAAAATGTTAAGTTAATGTGTGTAGATATTATAGAGTAATAATACATGTTGTCTGAGTTATCATAAATTCAAATGGTTTGGTATTAAAACAAATAAAAACATAATACTGCATAGTGGTCAAGTATTAAGATTTAAGTCGATAAAAAACCGGGTTATACGATAATGAATCAATAAATAAAGTAAGTAAAATATAAATACCAAACATAAAATTAATTTTATTTATGATAATAACCTAAGAAAAAAAAGCATCAATAACCTAATACAAAATGTTTTCAACAACAAAAGTTAAATAATACAAAATACTTTCTTAGGTATTTTAGTTAGTGTTAGCCAGGTAAAAATAAAGAAATATTCTGAATACCAATTTATAAATTATATCGAGTTCTTGGCCATTGACCATCGAGTAATTGCTAGGTACCCAGAACATCTCTAGTGATAAACACACACATAAAAATACATACATAATTATAATTTACATTATACTACTTGACCAGTGTCTACCGTTAAAAACATATTATTTCATTTGAATGATAAATATATTTTATCTTAACTCATGAATCAATGAATTCATCAAACAAATATTAAATACACATAAAACATGAAAATATTACAAAGTATAATACATTTTCAAAACTAGTAAGTAATTATAAATTTATTTACAAAAAAAAAAAAAAAAATTGAACCCTAAAAACAGAACATTTTAGGTTAGTTGAAAGAATAATTCATACCTAGTAAACGTAAATCAATACCAATACTACTAACCCATGAAATTTTGAAAAACAGAAACCATTCAGTTTTGGTGCGATACTATGATCTGTATTTTAATGCACGCTGTCTTTTCATTTCTATTATCTTAATGTTTATCACATTTTTACAGCAAATTATTCAATACTGCATAGTAATATTATGACTCAGTCAATTATATAGATATTTCATAATCACATTCAAATATGCATTTGATTATTCAAATTAATTATTGTTAGTTGTGATTTAATCTCCAGATGACACAGGGTATCCAAAAAAATAATTATACGCTGATTTTAATGTAAAAAAAAAAAAAAAAAAAACAAAGAACAAGGAAAATGTACAGAATATAACTGATAGTGGAGAAAGCTAAATAATTAAAATCATATGTTAAATTAATATATAATTATAGAAACAACAAAAATTAAATAAAATAATAAAAATATCACTGATTTGTATGAACAGATAATTAGGAATTTGAATAATCACTTGTGTATTATGACTTATGAGTTTAGATAATCAATAGGTTAATTTTAAATTATATTTTTAAAAAAATAACACAAATAATTGGTGGTATGTAAACCTTTTTTTTCTATTTTATGATTTTGTTTTAATATACTATCATTGTATTTTAATATCATTTTAAATGAAAATAAAAATTAATCTCTTTGAATGTTTAAATTTGTATCATATTTAGATAGTAAAATTTAATATTACCAGTTATTAGATGCAAATTATTCTTATTTTTTACAACAAGTCATATTTTGTTCTAAATAGTTAATGTTTTCTACTTGATATAAATCACTAGAAATAATCTCTAAGTGTGATAGTTTTAATTGATTTCATTCAATTTATTATAAAACAATTATTTCTTCTGAAAAACCAATAGTCAAGTAGATGATAAAATTAAATATATATAAATATATGAAATATATAAGGAATATAAAATCATAATATAATATAACTTATAAATAGAAATTACTTCAAAGGTGGTTTCAAAATTAAAAAGTAGTAGATTTTGTACAGGCTTACTAAATATCATCTTACAAAATAATTATAATGTATACAAATTTGAGTTTTTAAAATATATAACAATATTTTATATTTCATGACATGAAGTTAATTAAGGTTATTTGTATTTAGACCAATACAAATAGTACCAAAATTGAATGCGAAAATACTAAAACAATTGAGACATTAATCGTCATTAAAATGAAATTGTTGTTAAAATATGACAATTTATTATTAAAATGTGGATTTCTTAATTGAGTTTTTGTCTACATACTTTGGTCATATTGGTGTTGATCCTAGTTGAATTTCTAAATCTCTTTCTAACAGAAACCTGAGTTTCAGTAGATTTGGAATTTTCATTCTGAAATTATTAATGAAAAAAAAAAAATTATTTGCTTAACAATAATTTATCATTTTCACAATATATACTTTTAACACAGTTGAAGATTTTCTTATAGATGTTTTGGCTTTTAATTTCTTAGAATCATCTATTTTGTCGTCCTCAGTTTCAATGCCCTATTTTGAACATAGAATCAGTAAAGATTTTTATTAGTAAAGTTTTAAATACAAGGCATAAAGATATTTATTACCCCATTTTCAATTGTAGAAATATTTTGATCATTCTTTGATACTTTAGATAGTTTTGACTTCTCGGAATCAGAAACATTATCCTAAGAAATAAATAAATTCAAATTAAATGAAGAAATAATAAACTAAATGTCACACTTAGATCAAATAAATTTTTTAAATTTCGAAAAAAAAATAAAATTTTAACACATTGGAGACGAGTTTTCAATTGATAAAGACTGTCATTTCCCGCCTATTATTTGTTGTATGGATGGACTGTTTTCATATGTTTTTGCTTGTCATTAATCGGTTTATGGTTTATCAGTTTATCAGTTTATTAATCCCATTTACAGTTTTTTTTTTTCATTATATTCTATGATTATAGATCTAAATAATGGTACAAAAATAAATATGGAATTATCCAAACATGTGTCTGTAATGAATCACCAAACACAATGCTTTGAAGAACAAAAATAAAACTCATCCAATGCATTATACAGAATGTATCATAAACATATGACATTTTACATTGATATTACTTATAAATTGTCATAATTTCATGGTACACCCTATACATTTATATAATATATATATTGTAGTGTATATTCCTGTTATAAATTATGATAAATACTAAAATATACTACTATAAACATAAACTATTGAACTTATAAATATAAATAAATTATCGAAAAATATCCATATATTTATTATTACAACACAGAAGCCAGTAAATTGGCAAATTAGCAATTAGGCTATTAATATTTAACTTGGTATTGGCATAAATTTATCATCTCCAACATCAGAACAATATAAAAATACCCTGTCTCCAAAGTGTTAACAAATATTAATTCAATGTTATTCAAAAATTGTAGTAATTACCTTTAGTTTTAATGGCTTTCGTTTGTTTTTTGAAGTCCCCTTACATTTTTCAACATCATTAACCGGAATTATTTTCTTTTTCTCTTCTTCCTATGATATTTAAATTAACAATAAAAAATTATTTAACAACAATAATCATTACTAACATTAAGCACATATAACACACGCACTGAGGACATTTGTTCAAAGTGCTTACACGCTTTCCTGCTCCCACTTACAAGTAATTCTTATTCATTTTTATTTTAACTATTTAAAATTTAAAGACAGCAATGACCTAATTAATATGCATACAATACTTAAATAATATTTTTTATTTTTTATAAAAATAATATATAAACCATGTGTCTCTATGTACGTGTTGTGAATAGCACAGTTACACATGTTTTATCTGAAATGAGATTAAAGTCTATGAAATAAAAATGTACATAAATACTCTGGTACTTGCATACCCATATCTTTAAATAATGCTATTTTAATTATATCATCTACTTCATCCTAAACTAATAAAGTAATAACTAATAAAAATGAATAAATAAATAATCTGAACAATTGATAAATATTGGGTTATAAAAAAAATAAAATATTTATTTATTCACTAACATTATTGTATACCATTTTACACTTAAACCTAAATATTTTGAATTAACTTTTTTAAGTATAAATAATAAATTAATTTTATAATATGTATTATTTTGTTTTCCACATATAGGATAATAATGAGTAAATAAATAAATCTAAAGTTTTTTTTCAAAAATATGAAAAAAAATGTAATGAAATAAATAATAGGTATTTACAACAAATTGTTATAAATAATAAATAAATATCAATCCAATCATTCACAAGAATAATATTACACAAGTGTCATGAATATCTCCAACAAAGGTATCAGTGAAAAATATCTGTATATTAACACAGATTTGAATATATTTTTAGTACAAATACCTGGGATACATCTACACATGTGCTTCAAAAACCACATGTATGATGATGACCTCTAATATTAATTATAGTATAAAAATAACTTTCTAGAGAAGGGGCTCTTTCAGATAGTGCAATGTTATTTTATTTTATTAAAAATTACCACTTTGACTCCAATAAATTTAGAACATCTAGTGGCTCCACATTGGCAAGGTTTTTTTTCTACTCCTGAACAACTTTGCAAACGATAATCAAACACCAACTCTGAACCTCTGGGAATGTCATGTAAAGCAAAAAGTCCGATTCTTGTGTCTCCATTTACAGTCCATTTTTGTGTAACACAATTTGGTTCACACGAATGATTCATAAACCTATTAAAAAAAATTCAAACAACATGAGACTTATTACAATACATTTTTATGTGAAGTAAATGAATAACAATATATATATATATATATATAAATAAGTGTACATTTTGAATAAATTTTATAACTCAAGATCCACCAAACCGTGTAGTAATAACTGAATATTAGTTATTTAATAAATGTTATTAAAAAATAATTTATCAGTTAAATAGTTTATATAATATAATTTTATAATAAATGTATAACATTTGTGCTAGTTAAAAAATATCTTAATTTTAATGTATTGAAAAATTATGTTTACCTTGACAAATTTCCTTTTGGTCCAGCATCTATCATTCTAGAATTATCAATGGTTAAAAAGTAGTAATTTTGTTCATTCCGTTGATGCATTTCCAGGCATCTTCTTTGATATTCTTCTTCATCAATCACATCACCAACATATTCAATTACAAATGATCCTAAAAATATTTTAATCAATCTATTAATAAATTGTAAAATTAAAAATGAATAGATAATAAATATAATAATTCTCAACCTTCTTTTATATCTTCTAATGTTTTAAGACCCCATCCCCTAGTTGGTGTCAAGAATGGAACCATAGGTGGATATAATGTTTTTGTAAATCTCTGATTATTGCATTTATCTCCAGCAGGGCATAATTGTGGTTGACATTCAAACATGAGCATTCTATAATTTTTTTTGTTTTAATTTAGAAGAATTATAAAAGCAAAAAATTAAAAAGAGTAATACCTATTTAAACAATCAGAACCAGGACCACATGGGTTTGGATTAGTTGGGTCACATTCACAAGGAGTCATGGTGTTAGCAGCAAGCTCCATATTTTTAACATTGCCATAGGGCTTGTTAAATTTTATTCGTACAAATTTTGGAGGCTTCTAGAAATTAATCAAAATAAACTCTTAATTACATACAATGTCAAGAAAAATCATAATTAATGAAATTTAGTTGGTTAACATACAGTTAAATACTTTTTCGATACAATAGCATCATTTTTTAGTTTATCTAAAACATAAGCATTGTGAGCTTGAGCTGCTTCTATAATAGCATCTTGAAAGGTCTGATCAAGACCCTTCATTTTGTTTTTTCTTAAAACATTTTCGTCGTCCTGAAATAATTTAAAAAAAAAATTAAGTAAAAAGTAATGAAAAGCTAAAATACCTCAATTACCAAAGTTTGTTTTCTTGTCTCCTATATGCATACAATAGCATAAAGCATATTCATGTGAAGAAAACTTCACAGAAATTATTTATGACAAAATTGTGTTAACAAAAAAAAAAAATTAAAAAAACTTTGTTAAAAAAAAAAAAATTACAATTATTAATTGATCTTTAGAATCTAAAACTATTGTATGCTTATTAAAAAACCAATAAGAAAATACAAACATTTTGGGAATAAAAAATGTAATAAACTTAAGTATGAAATATTTTAAATTTAAAATCAATTTTTATAATTACCCCTTCTTGAAAACTAAATACTCGACCACGATTCACCCAATAGTAATCGTGTGTTCCAAAAAACAGTACAGCAAATTGTCCAGCAGAATGTGGAACTGCATTTAAACTACAAGGAACTTGATTTGGAAAAACAATTTGGGCTGGCCACCACCTATAAAAATTACTTTTATTAATGAATTTAGTTCATTCAAATAATGTTTCTACAATGAGTTTAGATTTTTTTTTTTTTTTAAATAACATTTACTGTTGAACATCAATAAAAAAAAGTTTTAAATATAATATGATTTTCTCGCAGGATTATTTATACTAAACTTACAGTAATATTTTAAAAATAATAAATAATTTAGTACTTAAAATTGTTAAGAAAAAAACTGATTCTATTAAATAGAACAATTACTATATACATCCTATTTAAATGAATCGAATATGTTAATATTATAATTAAATTAAATTACGAGACAATAGCAAAAGAAATATGATATATAAAGTTAGCATTTTACTTGCTCTAAAATACTAGAAAAGTATTATGGATACTAGGTCAGATTTTTTTATTTAGGTACACAAACATAATATAAATGAAATACAAAACCATACCTATAATTGCCTATTTTAACCCAAACTATTTCACCATATAGCGGATATCGTCCAGTTTGGCATTCTTCACAGATAAAACCATTTTCAAATTCTGATGGATTCTGATTCAAACATTCAATGTGGAATGATGATGGACATAAATCGCAAAAAACTAAAGGACCACCTACTAAAATATGTATTTTAAATGAATTATTACTGACAAATGTTTAAGCATTTATTTCGATACCCACCTAATGTACAAATAAAGCACCAGTTAGCATTATGATGGTAAATTTGCAAATTAGTTGGTTCAAAATGTCTACTGCAAATAATATCTGAGTATGTCAAAACTTGACTTCCAGCTGGTAAACAGTATTCACCTAAACAAGGGTAAAAATATACGTTAATATATAAAACTTAAATATTTTTCAATAGTTTCTAATAATAATTACTTCGATGATACGCTGTAGGACATTTAATACACCTGGTTAATTTTTCAGGTGGACAATGAGTTGTACATGATATTTTAGGATTATCAGAAATACATAAATGACAAACGTGATGTGGACATATTACACATCGAACATTGTTTCGTAATCCTTGCAGCCATTGACATTGGGGCCAATCTCTTAGACATTTTTCATGATAATATTTTCCACAATTAGCTATAAATAATAAAAAGACAAAATTTTAATCTTAAAATTCTTTCAAACTTGGTGATAAATGATATATTAAAAAATAACCTACATTTATTATCGATTAGTAAATTTGTTAATATTAAATATTAAAATACAATTACTTTTTTTTAATAATTAGCATGTTTTAATTATAATTAAATGCTAAAATTGAAAATATTTTATTTTATAATAATTTAAAAAACAGATTATTCATCCATTAAATTGAATTTTTTATTAAAACTTACAATTATTTATAAAATGATTGGCACCACAGTAGTGAAACAAATTCACCAACTCTGTGGTTTACTATATTCTATATTGTTCCCACAAATATATTCATCACTACTAATACTTATTGTAGTTAAGTGAACATGAACATATTTTACTTTTCAAAATGTACAATAAACAACCTGATACAACTGACCAAACCGCAAATTTAAAATATAATTACTAATAAACACCACCATGCCGATTAATCTGATGATGACCATAACTTTCAAACGTAAAAATAAAACTATTTAATAGAATTCTACTTCATTTAACTTACATATTTTACAAACTATTTTTTGTCCAGGATCTTCAATATCTAAACCACAATCAGAACAGTTTGTTTTCTCCATTTTACATAAGCTGCATAAATATTTTAAACTGTCTTTGGACATTTTTTCACTAATCGTAGATGAATTTATGGGTTTAATTGGAGTTTCAACAGTATTTTCTATACATTTTTCTTTCATTGAATCTTTATCTACATTTAATAATTTTTTATCATCTTGAAGATTCTCATCCTTCATAGTATTGCAGTTCCCATTAGTAGGTAAATCATTTGATTCTGGTATATTTGGCGATTTATGTTCTTCATTTAAATTATCATCAGATTTTGATTGATCTTGAACTTTACTTTCTGCATTGCAATGGTCTAAATATTCTTCTTTGGGTAGTGTTTTGAAACCATTTAATGATTTAGAAACCACAGAATCATCTTTTTCATATAATTTATTGGTATCTGCTTCATCAATATTATCTATTATTTGTGGAACAGACTCTTTATTTTTGAGCGAAGATTTTGAATTACGTTTTTTAGAACGGGTTTTTTTATTTTTTATATTTATCTTTGGTACATTTTTATGATATCTTTCCTCGCTTTTAGCCAAACATTCAACATGGAAATAACTTTGACAAGAACCCATACATTTTACTGTATCTTCAATATTTTTGCAAACTACACATGCCCTTTTAAAATTTTTTATAAAGAGTTGTTTGTCTTTTGAACTGGCCAAGAAGATTGAACTATGTGTTTCATTTTTAGAAGATGTTTCACTCTCAGTCGTATCCGGTTCAGGACTACTTTCGCTCTTAACAGTAGATTTTCTGAAAAAAAAAAACAAATATTAGAATAGGATAAAAAAATAAAATATCAAAACTTCATTAAAATAATGTTTAAAAGATTAAATAACAATTTTATATTTATAATAAATATTTTTATTAAATTATTTCAAATTTTACCTTAGTTGGGGTTTTTTTGATAACGATTTCTTGGAACTAGTTGAACTAAAAAATAAAAATAATTCTTATTTATTATTTATTATATTCTACTATTATTATTATTTGTATTTATGTTTAATGCTATTATTCAAATAATAGTAGTAAACAGGACTCATGAGTTTTAAAATTTAAATAACTTAATAAGTCGTATTTAATGCTAGGTGACATATATATCCATATCATAATATCATAATTAAATCTATGAAATTTGATTATACATGATTAACTTATTTGGAAAATGTATGCATTTTTTAAAATTTTACAGGTATATTATTGATATTTACAATATAACTGTAGCTATTACAATTTATAATATACTATATCATATATTTTATGCAAATAGTACAGAAAAACAAAATTGAACAAAATGAAAATAATTTATAATTTATGAGTGACTCAATTGTAAATTCAGTAAATTAGTGGAGAACATGCTTCCAAAATAGAAGTATAACATTTTCTTCTTGATACTTAAATGATGATCAGTGGAGAACAATTTGCATAAAAACAAAATTTAATATAAAAATTTAAATCATATTTGTTTCTATTGTTATTTTTATTAGAAATTTAAAATGTTATGCTTTTGGCGATTTTAAAAGTATATTAAAAAACTTTCAATATTTACAAATTCTATGCGATTATTAGTACATAAAATTACGAGCCCGGGAAATTTATAGTAGATACACATTATAATATATTTAAATTTACCTCTTAGGAATAATTTTTTTAGATGAACGGCGAGAATTTGAATACGATAAATCTTCTTGATCACAGTCTCCTTCTAATGTACTACAAGATAAAATGTTAACACAATAATTAATAATAATTTTTAAAAATTATTTCTAAAACAATATTGAATTTCCAAGTATAATTATGTTTTCCCATTTCTCAGAAGTCATTACAGTTAGCAAATTGGTGACCTGAACACATTCAATATTTCGATGTACTTAGGAAATTTTCAAATGCTTGAGTATTTGTGCAATTTCAAATACTCAATCTCAAAAATTGAGTACTTGACAATTTTCAAGTACTCAAATTATAAATTCTACTCGACTCTACTTTCAAAAAACAATACTCACTCAACAGTAAAAATTTTAAACAATCATAACTGATATTGTTTTCTCCTCCTAAATTTCAAAGCATTATGTTAATTTAATTTGTTGCATACCTGACTTCAAGTTTCCTTTGTACAGATACCATTCGAGAAGTAGAAGTCATGGGAGTATCTGTTAATTCTTCATGATTGATTGATAAAATATTGTCATTATTATACTCTGGTGACGTCTCCATTAAATCAGAAACATTATATTTATCAGTAAATGAACTCTTTGGTGGGTAAGTTTTTGTAGACCTTCTCTTTTTTATAATTTTTTTCATTTTTGAACCTTCATTATCTTCTATAAATGCATAGTTCATAGAAATATCAGAAACAGTACTATCAGCATCATCAGATTTTGATAATACAGGAATGTCGATTGATTTTGATGACGTACTACCATTCACGGACATATTTATACTCTTAATTATTTTAAAAGCATTATCTTGTTCTGGGACTGTTAAAGATCTTTTTCTTGAGTATGTACGAACTTTTGAAGCCTTAAGATAAAACAAACTTAATAACATACCAAAAATATTAAATTTTCTTAAGTATACTTACAGAATTTGAAACGCCTTCAAAAGAATTATTCAAAGAAAGATTCAATGAATCTAAATTGTCATCTGAGCTGAGATATATATTGTAGAATTCTCTTAATCTAGTTTCTCTAAATTGTCAAAATTATTATTATATTAAAAATTGAACATTAAATGATGAAAAGTACTTTAAATTGTGAAAATTAAAATATTACCGGTCAAGTTTTGATAAACGGTCAGCTTCTTCAACAGCCAAATTCCAAGTATTAAACAAATTTTTAGAATTCTTGATAGAAGACTAAAAAGAATTATAATTTTAAAATGTTACATTAGTGATTTCAAGTATCCCTGCCTGTCATGCGGGAGACCGAAGTTCGATTCCTCACCGGGGAGCCATTTTACACGGCCCCACATGGTGACGGGGAGGGGAAGGTAGATGGGTATCATAGGTGTAGATCGGAAATATAGTGAAAAAATAAGCTACGGTACGGGATTTGAATCCTCGACTCTACCCGCAATCACTTGCGCAAACACTCTACCGCGTGTTATCTTTCCACTCATGATCTACACCTTTTGGACTGGACGGTCGCGTTGCACGGCTAAGAAGTAGCGTGTCGCGTTAATATATCTACTATAATATATAAATCAATCAGCTTTAAATGTAATGCTTACCAAACAATTAGGATACTTTGAAATTAACCCATCTTTTCCAAAGTAATTTTCTATAACTCTTGCCCAACTTCTTCTGCCTTTATCGTTACAAAATCGAACATGCAGCATAAATTTTTTAACTCCTGAAAAAAATAGTTTTTGTTAAAAAACTTTAAATTTAAATACTTTAAACTTAGTACTTAAGCCAAGTGCATGTAGATCTATTAAAGTAATAATTAATATTAAAAAATCTTAGTATTAGTTAAATTACTATTTAATATGTTTTAAAAACTATTAATCAAAATATTTAACCATAAAAAGTTTGGTTGTATTCAATTGAATAATTCAAGGATGTTAGTTAACCAACTATTTTAAATTTTTTGTTTTTAACAATACATTATGTTACCGCCAAATTGCATAAATGATAAAATACATCCTGCACAAATAAAACAAAAATTTAACCAAAAATATTAGTTACCTGTTTTAAGTACCTATTTACATATAGTATCTATTATAAAATCTGGTTTTTTTAGCTTAATTATAATACAAATAAAAAATGTATTGATTCTAAAAGACAAAACTATTTAAAATGAATTAAATTTAGCACTTACATAATAAAATTTAAAAAACTTACTAATATATGTTTGGGATTCTGGGTATGGACAGACAATACTTGGCCAAAATGGATACCTCCCAATCTTAGCCCAAACTATATCACCTATCTCATAATCCTTTTTTTTACTGCTTGAAGATATCTCTAATAAAGAATCAGTTTCCATTTCAGATACTGAATCTTGATCGCAATGAGGTGTCTGAGTATTTTCAGTATCATTACTACTCAAGTTAGAAATTTCAGTTAACTCATGATTTTCATCAGTATTGGATATGCTTGTTGTTGCTATTTGTTGTTCAGTAACATTTAAATTGCTTTTAGGAAATAATTTGTTTAGAGCTTCAGGGTTGTCTGTTTCATTAATAGTCTGTGGTTCATCATCGTTTAAATCGCTTTTGGGAAAGACTTCATTTAGTTCTACAGAATCATCCTTTGAACTTATTGTTTGTGGTTTGTCAATGTTTAAGTTGCTTTTGGAAAGAACTTCATCTAGTTCTAGAGAGTTGTTTGTTGTATTTTTCTGTGGATCATCATTGTTTGAAATGCTTTCGGAAGAGACTCCATTAAGTTCAACAGAGTCATCCTTCGAACTTATCGTTTGTGATTCATCAACGATTAAGTTGCTTTTGGAAAATACTTTATTCAGTTCTACTAAGTTGTCCGTTGTTTTGGTCAGTGGTTCATCAAGGTTCAAATTTTTTTCAGGAAAAACTTCATTCTGTTCTATAGGGTCGGTTGTGGTATTTAATGTTTGTAATTCATCACTTTTTAAGTTGTTTTTTGAAAAAACTTCATCAAGTTCTTGAGACTTGTTTGTTGTATTTTCCTGTGGTTCACCATTGTTTAAAATGCTTTCGGAAGAGACTCCATTAAGTTCAACAGAGTCATTCTTTGTACTTATTGTTTGTGATTCATCAACGATTAAGTTGCTTTCGGAAAGTACTTTATTCAGTTCTACTAAGTTGTCCGTTGTTTTGGTCAGTGGTTCATCAAGGTTCAGATTATTTTCAGGAAAAGCTTCATTCGGTTCTATAGGGTCGGCGTTGGTATTTATTGTTTGTAATTCATCATTTTTTAAGTTGTTTTCTGAAAAAACTTCATTCAATACTATTGAATCGGCCATCATGTATAGAGTAGTCAAATCTGTAACAAAAAAATGTCATAAATCATGATCAAGTTTAAAATGATTCTAACATGTTGTTCTGATGAATTGTTCATAAATTGTAAAAGAAATCAAAAACAAAAAGTATATTGAAAGCGTACTTGCTATGCCTAATTAGTAATTGCAAATAAATAAATAACATTCATTAGTTTGCAACGCCTTTATTAAGATATATCTTAGTTATCATAGAAAAAAGAAAAACGCATACGACTGGCTGCTACTTATCGAGTCAACTGTTTAGGAATTAAAACTAAACGACGGACCAGATAGTCGTAACGTCTAAACGACAAGTAACGAGAGAGCAGTCGAAAAAACGTCACCGTGGACAATCTCAACAGAACACACAGACACATTATTATTAACGATAACGTCGTTCATCGGTACCTCTAAAACACAGCGCTGGTAATTGCTTTTAATTTCTCTAGTGTTTGGCATAGTTTCTGAACCGTTTTTCGCACTTAAATACCTATAAATGTGGAATTGCTTGAAATCGATAATCATGTCACATCGTCGGCGGCAAGTGGTAACTACTATCAACACACATTACATGCTATTATAAGATTAAAAACAAAAAATTATCGAGACATATGTATAGGAAATCACATGAAAAAAAAAAAAAAAAAACTTTAATAATATTGCAGTGGGTATAGTTAACACAAACACGAATATGGTACAGTGTACACCACCCCCACAAAACTGCACACAAATTAACGCGCACGTTCGCGCATGCGCAGTACGCGCGTTATTTTACAAACTGAAAATCGGTCCGACCGTTATGAGAATGCTCGTCATTGTTGCCAATAGCTAACGGCCGAAGTTTGTTTTTCGGAATGTAGATGGCGGCGGGCAATTAGATAGTGATAACGAGACGCGACATCGTGATAATGTTTATTATTGAATGTCGTTGTCGAATTTGTTTTACCCACTTCGTTACTCGGCGATTGTTTAAGTGTGGAAATTATTTAATCACAGCGTGAAAGAATAGAGAAAATCACTGCGAAAGTAACGGGATATTTCTACTCGCTGCCATTTCTGTAAACGGTTACGAATCGTCACTGTTCGAAAGTAATATTATTGCTATCGAACTGCCATAATCATTTTTAATTACCGACCGCTGCCGTCAATGTTATTGCTATTTATTTCAATAACAGTCATCGTTTGAGATGCTAGCCGGGGCCAGGGAACGCTCCTGTCGGCTGTTATCACTACTAATGAAACATTTAGGTATTTAAAAGGAAAGCATTAACATATTATTATAATATCAACAATAATCATTTGGTATTTCATATTTTCTCGGTATCGATTATTTAGTTATTAAGTATTTAATTAACAAGCTTAAGACTATATGTATAGTAACTGTCACTGCTACTTGTTAATACCACCGATACGTTTACCTAGTCCGTGGTCAACGCTCAACGGTCATCAAAATATATTATTAATTATTCTATTGTGTCATCGTCGTTCGTCACAATAGAAGATCCCTGTAATTGTCTTGGCTCTGATGATGACTTGTGTTTGTGCCGTTTATGGTCTCTACAAATCCCGGGTAGTGAGAATTTAAATAGATGTCATTGTTGTCGACCGAAAATAAAAAAATACATTATTCGAAAAGAATTATTAAGTGCATGATGTGGTTGTATGGGTGGTTTGCGTTTGGGGGTGAGTTTGTAAAAATTGCAATTTAGCATGATTCGCCCAAACACGCATTAAACGCTCGCCTCTAAACATTACCGTGTTATGGAAGTGTTATGCAATTATGTTACCGGAGGTAGATTTTTGTGAGCAGCAATTTTTCTAAGTCGAAATCAAACAAATGTTTTGCAGTTTAAGCTAAAAAAACAGAAATTTCTAATATACAATTATTTTTCTGAACGATTAAAAAATGTACACGGGTAAACAAATAGTAGGTATCTATAATACATGTGATAATACAACGATTTGGTATTATATTAAAACTATTAATGAATGAGATTTTATTTCAGTCAGTTTTTGTAGTTGGTATGACCATAGATTAAGTATACAGTATATTTAATTTAGTATATTTAATCTATGGTATGACTATGAATAATTAAAGTCCTTTACTAAAATTTGACAAAAATCTGCCCCAAGGTGATATATTCGTTAACACGGCACTGGCATACCAACCTACCAACAGTGTTGTTGATTTTTTGTATTTTGTATAATCCTATTATTCTTATTCTCTATACATTTACGATGATAATTAACAAGTGAAAATATTAAAAAATTGAAATTTCGAATAATTAAAAACAATACAAACAGACGATTGATGTAATTGTATATTTATACGCGGCTTCCTCCCCTAAAATAATCGGAATTCTAGGATCTCTTAAATACCTAGTCACACAAAAACAGTGAAGGATCTAGAACTCGATTGAGAGAAGAGAGTTTAGGGGATTGTTTTCAATATACATATCTGAGGCAATTCAAAATCTTCCATCTGTTTCCGAAGGAGATCCTCTAAAGGAATTCCCTACCTATTTTATTTTAATGTTTCCAAATAATAATACATTAATTATTTAGTTAATTGATTATCAATTAACTGCTAAAAACTTAAGTACATCAAATGACAGGACAACTTAATATAAATCTCTTCGTTTATTTTTCATTACCTATAATTATTATTTGATCTGTGACTTTATCGTAAATTATTGACTTTTAAATAATGCGAGCGAAACGAGCCAATGGTGGACAAGAGTACAATGTGAATTAACATTATTTTTTCATTGATTAAATTAAATTTAAAAAAAAATATCATAATATTATATATTTCATTGGCATATTTAAAGCAAATTTGTATAGGTCATGTCGAAGTGAATTTTTTAAGTTTCTTTTAGATTCGTGCAAGACGTTGACGTACATGTGCCATTGTCAGTCTATAGGTAATAGTACAATAGTACAATACATAATGCACCGAAATTGAATTACTTTGATGTTCAATGTTCATGCAGCTATACAGGGGATTAGCGCCATGTTAATATGTAATAGTTATAACTTATTAGACAAGTAAATAATTCGATAAATTCGTAATTTCTCATGAATCGACTTGAGCTACAGTGTTAAGTCTTGGGCTAATTCTGAACAATGATTTTTTTGAAGCAACTGCTATAAGGAAAAATTGGATTTCTGGGTGGGTATAAATATGTGTATAGAAGAGCCTGCCTCTACTTGTAATTATCATACTTTTATAAAAAATAGAAAAGAAAGAATTTAAATAAAAGCTAATACGGAGGGTGATCAAATTGAGTACCTAATTTGCCTTAGGTCTGAAAAATGTTCAGCCCGCCACTACTTCTGGTGTATTGACAGCGTCGACAGCCATGATAATCGTCACATTATCATTATTAGTTGAATACATGAAAATACAGAGAAAAATATGAATTAATAGGCATCTATCATTTTAACCAGGTATACATGTTTGCAATATGTATATTGAAAACTGTACAAATATCAAACGTCCATTAATAATCCAACAAAATAAAACAAGATCGCATTGATTAATACTTTAATATGGACCTGGGAATAAAGTTAAAGATTTTTATTCTTGTCGATAGTTGGCACGTGAGCCACAGGCGTCGAATTGTGCGTATACATTGCAACACATGAATGGATCTACATACAGCACGGATGGCCAACAGTATTGTGAATGTCATACGGCTCCTTGGATGCACCAAAAATGTATTTCGTGTCGAAAGCTCACAAAACCAACGTTTTTTTCACGTCACGTCACACCACGTCCCCTGCCTTTCTTCACTTCCTACATGTTAAATATGAAAATTAGAATAAATTAATTTGTCTTTTAACAACTGTTTATAATTAACTTAGTCTACGGTAGGATTACAATTATTAAATTTAAACGACAATAAATATAAAAAATTACTTCTTTTTTTGGTGAAAATACTCTATATTATCCCCCTAGAATTTTTTTTTTTTTTAATTGGCTCATACTGAAGAAAATAATTTCTATTCAAACACACTACTGTGCGTATACGATGTATATACATATACATTGTTATACTGAATAAAATGATGTGTTTTTGTAGCGATTGTTGACGAGATTAGGTACGGGGTAGTCGAGGGGTCGGGTAGAAGACCCGCAAGTGGCGTTAAGTTTGTAGCCGAGCGTATTGGTTGGATCACGGTCGGTCGGTCGGTTCGGTTGAAGCCCCACGATAGTTAGGGAGCCTGTGTTGGCTTTTTATTAAGTTCGCCCTACTTGTTCACCCTTCCCGACCGCCGCCCAACTCAAAAGCCCCCATTACACATATATACAGCGTCAAACATACGTTTATTCATTATACGTATACATACTATCGACACACATGTATGCGCAAGTACCCTAATCAACGCACTCGGTAAACACGCCACTCACATCAAAACTAAGGGACCTGTAAATAAATTATTTGATTTATTATTATTTTCATACATATTATAAGAATATAATATTTATATAAATATCTTTAGTCGAAATATATATCGCACTAGCAAATAAAATCATAATTTACCAAAACTTTTCGATATTTTTGGCTTTCCGAGACAATTATGAAATTACATATTACATAATAAGTATAACGTATTATTCCGGAGCTGTGTCCTAATGGAGATACATCCAAATGTATCCGAAAAATGTCCGGCGTAACAAATTTTATTTTTATTGCAAGAGGCAAAATTGTACATTTACTCCATCAACATACCTGGGGTTCTGTTACTCTCTTCTCTTCCTTCTCCGACGCCACCGACCGCACTATTATATTTTCTATGAAGTGACAAAACCAAGGCCTGAAACAATATTATCTCTATCATGATTCAAAATTTAAATTACCGACTTGTCGAGTGAAATTAAATCAAGTGAATAGATATATTATATACCATAACACTGCAATATACCTTACAATGATTATTTCTATTCTAAATACGAGACGGGTACATACTTTATTTGAGATACCGAACGAAACAAGTAAGATGGTGGTCTCTGTTGTTTCTATATTTTTACAATTTTGTTATGGGTACCGACAGTTTCGGGCAGTAACTTTTTACACGGGAAATTATCGGCATTTTGCACAACGTAGATATCGCGAAGTTCAATAATATCATTGATTATAGAATAGACCGTTGACTATTCTATAATCAACGATTATATCTATGGTGTGTGGTGTGAATTATTTTCATAATATTGTGTCACCGTAATATAAAACGTCGGTTTTGAGAAACACGGGTGGATAAATTACATCCGTGTGACAAGCGAAACGTTTTGATTAATTTAAATAGGTTTCATTAACCCTTGATTTAATTCTCCTGAAATATGATTTCTAAAATAGCACACATTGTTATATTTTGAGGAACTGTTGTAGATATTTATTGAAATAGACGTCTTACAGGCATTGATGTTTAATTTATTTACCTATATACCGGCTCCGAGAGTAAATTTAATCACAAACTATAATTATAATAGAATAATAGTTTTAGTTCAATGACTACCATCGCGGTATAATAATGAACTATAAATATCATTTTACGTTTAATTTTCACATTGTTAGCGTAGGCTACGAAGTGCATTTAATTTCTGGGTAAACTACTTCTGAAGTTCCACTTATAATAAATTATAATATGTTTTAATATGTCATAAATTTACAATATGCATCTAGTATAATCAGGAGCGATAAGTTAAAGGAAATCATAGGAACGTCATCAGACCTGGTGAGATATGATTTCATTGATAGATAATAATATTGTTTTGTGATTGTGCTTGTTATACGTTTAAGAGTGCCGTGACCTCGCAAAGTTGGGCATTAAAAAAGTACATTTTTTTAACTAAAAATATTAAAAATGATAATCAGTGCACACAAACACCTCTTGTATGAACATGTGTGTGTGCGCGCGCTCGTGTTTTACGACACAATAAGTAAACCGATAAAAAAGACAATATATAAGATATGAAGGGCATGTAGTGAGGCTAACATATTTGTCTACTTCGGATAGAAGATAAAAAGGTGCATGTAAAATAATTTTTCAACTGTAAACAGACATAATAATTATGAGCATTTTTTCATACCTGTATAATTGAATGTGAAAATGTTGGCTGTATAATATTATAATTCAATGTTTAATTGAAATTTGAAAGTTTTGATGAAAATGCAAACTTCTGCTTGTCAACACTGAATGCCGATTAATTCCCATAACCACGAGGAGTAGGTGTTGTCAAATATTTTATCCGTCTAGTTTTTTTTTTTTGAAAATTACTCGAAATCCATTTCCTTACTGTAAAAAAATATCGACAGAGAACGATTTAGCCAGTAGCCACGTGCTACCACGTTTCCTGTGTTCAAGTCATTCGATACAACTATAAGATCGCAACCCGATCACATTATAGTTGATGTGGTCACCTACCACCTGCCGTTTCAGTTTCTCTATAACCCTGTTAACGAAATAATATCGATATTAGTGAATGTGTGTGGATGGCACGTGCTCATTCGTTTATTTAAAACAATATATTGGAATAAAATTATTTTCACTTTTCACGATTACTTGTTAATTTAAAATTTAAAGTAATAAAAAAACTAAAAAAGCGACATCTGTTTTTGACAGAATTTGTCGGGACTTATTAAAAATATGTTGAACAAAACACAGCACATTTTATGTTGAAATGATAAACAAGAGTAAATTATTATTAAAAAGCCACGGAACGTAATTTGAAAATTTATTCATTCCGATACATAGTTAATTAAAATTCTTGGATATCAATTACATAAAATAATTTATTATAATCTAACCAAATTAAATTTTATCAATCGGGTTTTTTTTTTGTTTAGTAATTAATCTGATGTTTTATAAATGATAAATATGACAATTAAATATTGATTATTTGATTTTCTAAGCATATATATATAAACATAATTGTATTTATTTACTATAAAAATCATGAGTATTCTATTAAGTATTGTACAATGTCATTCATTTTTATAGTAAATTATAACAGAAAAAAATAAAAAATGTAATCATTAAAGACGAAAGAAATCTTGTTTAAATGGTCGGAGTAATTTTTATTTGGTTTACACTCGTATATCGTGTGGTTATTGAAACGAGCCCTTTTCATGGTTGTCGACATCCAACGAACAGTTTTACACATGGACAATAGTTCAGACATAATTGTCCCTTTTTATCACCCTCTAAATCTAAAACCTTTACAATACAGGGCACCGAAGCACCGACTAAACGTGTTTTGAGTACCGAGTACCGCGCATTTAATAATAGTTTCCACTACACCTACACCGATTGACAAGCCTAAGAAGTCCGGCAAACACAAGTGTTTATTTACTTTTCATGTACCAATAGTCAATGGGGACCCTCTCATCATTATACATGATGTAACATATAACTGTGTGTGTATTAGTATACATTACCGAGAGGCGTTCTATTTATCAACTCATTTCCGTATGAACTACATCACCAGGTGGGGTTTTAACACCGTATAATAAATTATTTCTTTTTTAATAACTTCAAAACGGAAAATTAAAATATTATTCATTCGAATAAGGTACGAATAAAGAATATATCACATTTATTATTTTTTTTTAATGAAAAAAAGACCACGGTTTCTTTTAGTAATGAATCGGTTTTTGCCATTTCGGATATTTTAGATATAAATGGCATTAAAATTATTGCGCTTCAAACTTATTATTTTAAAACCTATACATTTTGTAATAATTATTTCTTTTAATATTATTTTAATTTATTTACAATCCACGGGGACCCCCAACGAAATTTCTTAATACTTACCCGTGGATCGTAATCTTTCACAATAGAAATTAAAAAATTATGTAATTGAATACATTATAATTAAACAATTACAGTTATATTGTGGTATGAAAATTAAAAGCCGACAATTTAATATTATTAAATATTTGTTGTTTGCCATACAATTGAACACGAAAGGCCTTTAATATTGAATTTATAAAAATTTAAATGAAATTATTTTTTAGATACGAAAAAAAATGATAATTTTTAATGGGGATATGGACGATTTTCGTTCAGACCCCTCTCAAAATAAAATCCCGACTACTTGCCTGGTATAAATGTTATTAAAACTTAAGAAATTCTGGGACAAACTTTATCGAAATACTTCACATTGCTAATCGTTGTCTAAACTTAACAAGTTTAGATGGTCCGACATTCGTGACTTGATGAGAAAAAAATAGTTTTCTCATTGTATATGTTTTGAAATTATCTGAAATATCGCTATTTACCAGAGGACTACATCACGAGACAATGGATTCGAATAAAGATATCCGTTTGAATGAACACTCGTTCGTTGATGATATTTTTTATGTTTTAGTGTTCATTGGACGAACGATTCTCACGACTAGAATATTCCATGTATGCGCGTATCTTCGCGGATATCTCTTAAACCCAAAGTAAACAACCCGCCTGCAATGATATCAATTTACCTATTCATATGTACATACATTGTATTTTTGATTTTTAATTATTTGCCAAACGATTAGCAGATTACGTCGTGTACGTTCGGACGACAGACAGTGGGCACAGTGTTTATTGGGTAATCCGCAACAGACACGTGGCGCACACGCGTGTAATTTTTTATTCATCGAACACCACGCGCCGATTATCATGTCCCTTTTATGTACAGGCGTCCCATCGCCAGGCTGACAGTCGTATTACGCGAAACATATAATATTACGGTCATTATAATTACTTTATGACGGTATAATCTGCACTCGTGGTTTTATAATAAACGCGAATCCGTCATTGCGCCGCTGTAGTTTTTATAAGTGAATTTAAGGTGTGTTACTCTTCTTAAAAAAAGCCACGTGTCGTTCGTTGTGAATAATTTTTGAAAAAACTCGCTGCTGTTTCTCGTTTTTTCACGCATACAGAACAGTTAGAGAGCGCACTATTCTATAAAATATACGTTTTAAATTTGCGTACAGTAGGGAAACACTGAAAACCCCCGATGTGATTGTAAATTTGTAAGTACCTTGGTAAGATTGCGACATTGTTGAGCATAATTCCCTCGGTGAACATTTTAAATTTTACGTTTGTTTCGATTCTTATGAGTTCCAGTAAAATACCAGCAGTAGTATAACGTCAACGCCAGAGCATTTCAACTGTTTTATCGAACGGCGAAGATTTGAAATTGAACTATAATGATAAAATGAAAGAATATTAACGAGGGCCTTAAATAATAATTATCATATGGTTTTTTACAATGAAAAAATGTAATGTCGGGGTTTCACTGCGGTACATAATATAAATAATAAACCATACTGTTTATATAAAAATATGAAATCAGTGCTCGTATAACTCGAGTATATTTATACCGTACTCATTGACTATACAGTAAACTTAGTTGCAGCTCACGTTCACACGAACGGGGTCTAGTAGTAGGAATATTTTTTATAAACATAATATATTATTATTATTATTCATAATACCTGCGATATTGTAACGCGAATGGCTGAACAACGCCTTATGGTTATGTTATTATTATAATGTGATATTTTCGTTCCACAAACTCGTCTTTAATTGATCAAATAAAAACAAGACATAGGCGCTGCGCAACGTGCCAGTGACCTCTCTTCTCTGGGACACTCGTATTTTATACACAATATATTATATACGTACATTTTTTTTTTCCGTACACAACACGCGGTATTATTACTATTATAATATTATATTTATTATGAATCCGACCGATCTCGGTCGCCACGTCCGTCCGTCGCAACGACGACGTTTGCGTTGTACTACAGTATATTGTGTACACGTATATTATATTAATATAAAAATATATTATATACATAGTGCGCGCGTGTACACGTCTAATTAGGTACCTGTGATTGGTTACTCTTTGGAGTGGATATTTTATTTTATCGCATATCGCCGGGCAAAGGAAACGTTACAACGAATGCGCGGGGGGGGGGGGCGGGGGGGAACGGGCGCGGGGGTACGACCATGTAACATAATAACAGCCTTTGGGTTCGTTGGATCGGAAGTTGACGTGACCAAGTTTAGTGTTGTGTGGCCTACGTGGATATTGTTTTATATCATTCCAGACGAACGGCGCGTCCGCAGACATTACCGTCCCGGGCGTACTATCCCATGACGGCGACGGGCGACGACTACGGTCTACGGCGGCGGCGGAGCTGCGAGATATTATACACGTAATGACGAAACAAAACCACGAGCGATGTGTGGTGTGTATACATCTATAATAATATATTCATCCGACGCGCCGGACTGTTGGATAAATATAGGTATATCGGCGTGTATATTATGTATTATGAAAACCGTCTCACACACACGGAAAATGATCCGAAAGTAGAAAATACATGGTCGATATACGCGTGTAGGCAGGACTAGGTATATACTGCGGTTATTACGCCCAATTTTTGCCCGCGCAATGCGTTGTCAACAGATACACGAGCGTCGACGTCTGTATATAGGTAACCTACCCTATGCGTGAAAATAAATGGACAAAATAGTGTAAATCAAACCGAGAGGGATTCTAAAGCATTTTATTTTTATTTTAGTTTTTTGCCCATGAAATATTTCGAAATCCGAAAACGACTTCTTTGAGTTTTCATCACCTAAATTAACGTCCGAATTCCAATTGAATTGTAATGTTAGAATATATTCTTATATAAGAAATAAATATAATATTAAAAAACCAACAATTAGTATTATACGATTACGAGTCAAAAGCGAACAAAAACTAATACTAAAAAATTGTGTAGCTCAGTCTACAAACAATGCCTTTTTAATAGCGTACGCATTAGTAAATACAATTGCCGAAAAATCACATGTTCAAATAGAGCAAATATGTTGGCTTACCAATGCGGATTTTAAATATGTCATCGCATGACATATATTTTAAATATGTATTACTAAAATAAGTATTTTAAACATATAACATAGTTAGTTTAAACTTCAAAAGATTAGCCAGAAATAAAAAAAAATAATAATAACACTAACCTTTTTACTCCTGATTGTTTTATAATTTTTTTTTTTTTAAAACAAAACCGCTCACCGATACTTTATTTCAACGTAGGCCGTTGCAAGTATCATATAAATAGGTAATTTAAAGAAAATATTTGTAAAAGAAATAATTTGATCAATGTAGGTACTTGAATAATTATAGAGCAAAATATTTCTTATTAAAATATCTAAGAATTACTCTTCTGTTTAATATCACACTAATAATTGCATCGATTACGTCATCTTAGATCTAATATTTATGTAATTTTGAATCACAGTTGTAGAAAATTAAGTTTATTATTTAAAACTTTGTAGTGTAAATTACCTTGTTCTGATTGACTGAACCACGTAGTTATATTATTGCATATCTGGGCAAACAGTATCTTGAGATTTTCACCAGCTTTTAAAATAATTTACTGTACCGCACATAGCTAAATAACATAAATAACATAGATATAATAATAATAAGTTACTTTTTAATACATAATTTAATAGATATTCAAATGTATTAAAATACAATTTAAGATGAGATTTTTATTATTTCAGGCTATCATTGGGAAATTAATTTATAAACTGTCAGAAATCTTTCATCTTTTTCACTCGGAGTTTAGGGTTTATTTGGCACGTGCGTGGTCAGATGCACAAACACCGCGCCTTAGGAACACCCGCAGGGACAATTCAGTAATGGACGAATATTATTGAAATGAAAAAATAACAAGTCCCCTGCTGTTGATATTGACATTGACGAGAGTAGTTTGCTACTAAAAACACAGTATCACACTTGACATGTCTAATATACATGTAGTAGGTGCTCTTTAAAATATAGGTCAATTATACGAGAGATACTGTCCATGCGCACGATATATTATAATATATAAGTGATACTCTACACGTGTTATCTAACAAAACAATTTATTGTATAATACACTATGCGTGTATTAAATTGTGATAAAAATAACAATTATTTTATCAAAACCGTTTCAGTGGACTTTATTTCCGATGACATTTCATCGATATGATTTCTATTAGATAATAGAAATTAGAAGTGTAGGGAAATTACCAAGTTTAAATGTGTGCGTTTCCAATATGTATATATCTTGATGTAAAAAAATAAAATAAATACATCGAAGTTTGAAATCTGATTCAGTGGGGAGTTTTTCGGTAGGTATAGGAGAATTAATTGAAACGTACGATGAAAAATGAAATAATTATACCTTATGGGAACTCGCACACGTCGGGCAGCAAATATCATTGGGTATCGTGGGATTTTGAAAATGCGTAACCGCAGAATCTCGCTTTTCTCTGCGATACTGCGTACAGTAATAGATCTTGTCCAACACGAATAGGAATGGAATGGATCTGAACGTGTGACTCTACGATGTAACTCGACTCGAGTTACTGGGTTGACAGGACATAGCGCACGATGGACTACGAGACTGATAGGCAGAGTGAGATAGAGTGAGAAAGGAGATATTTAATACAAAACCGTTTTAACCCTACGCATGTATATTTGTGTTAGGTTGGTCTCAAATTTCTCTGGAGAGAAAAAAAAAAATGTATAGGAAAAAAAAAACGTCGACCGGACAGTCAGTGGATGTAATAATTATGCTATGTCCAGGAAGTTGAAAAGTGTTGATGACCGGAAATAAGGTGAACGGTGTACATCCCTATAGCAGCCCTGGAAAGGATCCGATATCATTTTTGTGTCCAAACCCCAAACCAACATCCTCTCCGACACCGGGTAAGGTTAACACCCTTCCTGTTTTTTAAAACACATTTTTCATACACGCATGCCGTCTACAACATCGTCAAGATCAAATATTAAAAAAAAATATTATATTTTGAACATGTACCTTTCGGTTAAAATTTTAACGTACCTATAACTAAAAAAATACTCAAGTAAATATCAAATATTTTATGTATATCGTATAGAATGCATGGAATATTTTTATTCTGATCTGGTTTATTTCATTTAAAACAACAACGATTTGTATTATGACTTAATTATTAATTTTGAATTTTAAGTCATATTTAATAATATTGATTTTAAAATTGAATAAATCTAACAATTCGAATCCTTATCTTTAAATTATATCAGAAAGTGAAAACGTTGATAATTATACTATATTATATGTATAGGCGCATTTTATCTAAAATTCGTTTTGTATTTGAAATGGTCATTTAAATAAATAGGTATTTATATATAATTTTTAATTTCAATAAAAGGTAAATAGTGTATATCATTATTTTTATTAAAACTTGGTGGGGCTAAAAAAACGAAAAATTTACAACATGCACACTAATAATTTATAGTCAATTAATTACCGAATTGATGTTCGATTTTCAATATCAATTTCTTATTTATAGTGTTTAAATAATACCAAAATATAATAGTACTTAATTATAAATTTAAATAATCTAGATATTATCTAATATCTATAAATATACTATTAGTGGTGATTTCTATAAAAACAAGTATCGAAAGCTTCGTAAATAAATATTAGTCAATAGTTTTGCAATTTCGTTTCGCACGTGGCGCGAAGAGGTAAAACTCTTGAGCTATGTGTAAGTTCGCCTGCCGATTCCGTGTATTATTTGTATTATATATATTCATAGTCGAACAATTGTTACAGTCTTGTATGGGTTTCCGTGTTCAAATTTCCAGTTGTTTCATTATTGTTTTTAATTCGTTTCACAATTTCGTTTGAATCATGATTGTTGGGCGAAAATATTAAGCGATTCTGCATAACGTTCAGCTCGTGTGACGACGGCCAACGGACAACGATAAACTCAATTAGGTACGATTATTGTTCCGCTGTAAGATCGCCGTACAAATAATACACTAATCCTATTAATTAATAGCAGTTGGTCCGTTTATAATAATAATAAATAATAATAGTAACAATTCTATTCGCTTCGTTATCGCGTGGAATAATCAGAACGCGAATATGCAACAAAGCCGGCCCCGCGCGTGATCTGAAGTCATAACGCCGTCGCCCGTTGACAAAAAGTATCACGTTACAAACGATTGAAAAGTCGGAAAGATATTAAAACATAAAAATATAAATACAATCTCATTGAATCGAACGGTATATAATATTGTATCGTTATAATATGTGTGAGTGCGCGTGGATTTGCGGTTTGTACGGAACAGTCACGGTCCGAGTTGGCGCGCGCGCGTGCGAGTGTGTGCGTGCGTGTGCGTTTGTCTGCGTGCGTGTGTGTGAAAGTGTGTGCAGACCATTGATTGTGAGCGCATTCGGTTCGGCTGAAAAGAGCGCCAATCGCAGTGCCGGGAAGTGGACACCAGTTGTGGGTGACGTAAGTGGCGACATGCGAGGACAAGTTGCGGCGTCCCTTCTGCGGTCAACCCCCATCACATGGCATTAATCGCCATCGTATCGAGGGTCGTCGTCGCCGCTGTGCCGTCGTCGTCAGTGAAGTCAAAACCAGTGTCACACGAGCACACATCACAATAACACTGGTTTCTCATATAATACGGTGCGCCCGCTGCCTGCCTGCCGTCCGTCCGTCCGTCCGCTCGCGTGTCCGCCGCGTATTGTGTGTGTGTGTTTTTTTCCCCCCGTATTGACAACGGTCAGAGTCACTCGCAGTCACCTCGTCGACTCGTCCGACGCACGTTTGCGCGGTCTTGTTTTTCCCGCGAACCAAATTGTCCACGACGGCACACGACGACAGGTCGAATATAACGCTCCGTCGGTCGGCCATACGGCGGGTGTCGTCTGTTCAACGTTTGTCGTCCGTCCGTGCTCGTCTGCGACCGCCGGTGCGGAGGCACCTGCAGCGAACGCGTAACTGCGCGGCCCAGAGCTCCTACGCCGCGCGCCCGCGACATGGTGGTTCCGGCCCGGAGGACCGCGTGCAGCAGAAGCTCGACGTCGCCGCGGACGAACGCCGCCGCCGGGCGATGAACGCGAGCGGCCGCTCTGCAGGTGTCCGCCGAATGGACAACGTCGTTCTGGGTGTCGTCGCGAAACTAGGTTTTGGATAACGAACGGCCGAATGATGACTTGACGCCCGAAAACGTCTACGGAAGACGCCGCCGATCTGTTGCAGTCCGCACAATTGGACCCGGCCGCCGCATCCGCAGGTAATAATAAATCGACGGATACGTTTTCGTCCCGGTGCGAATCGCCGCTAGATTTCGAACGCACTACTGTCACTGTTACTTTTTCAGATTTCTCGTTCGTAATTATGTTGTTTTTAATTTAATTTTTTTTCTGAATATTTTACCGTACAAAAATACTTGTGTATTATACTTATGACTGGCTATTTAATTTTCACTTGTGGTGTAATGCGTCTTGTTATCATTCTTTATTGCATTGTCTCACACGATAAAAATTTAGTAATATAATAAAATAATTGATTAAAAGTCGTTAAATTTATTAATTTCAAAAAAAAAATAAAAAACACCAAAGTCTATGAGAGCTGAGCTGAACAAATTATCATAAAAATGTTTGGGGGACAGGAACTTTAGAGCACCCTTTTCTTGACACCTATCCGTGTATATATATAAACAAATATTTTTTAAAATAGCTGATAACTAGTGAAGAAGTTCCCATACGAATTTAAATTGTGTAGTTAATCCTTATACAATTGTATTCCTATACCTATATATATTATATATATTATTTATATATATACAAATTACAATGTTATACTACGATTCTGGTCTGTATACGTCGTATAGTTATACTGTATATAGTGTACTTACATAGGTTGTAAAAACTGTGTACATTTTATCAGAGTTCTTTCAATCACAGTTGCAAATATTATAGGCAAAGCTCAAGTACTCGAATTTGAAAAATATGTGGGATTTCGTCCCTCGCCCAGGTCCCTAAATAAAACAAAATAACAAATATTATACATAATTTATCTTTTTAAGAATCTTATTAAGATAAAAGTATTCATTATTTATAATTATAATATTATAATTATATAATATTATTAAGATAGATTTTTTTAAGAATTAAAATAATTGTATATAAAATTTAATAAATGTATTTAAGCTACAATTGATTGGATAACAAAAACAGAAATTAAAAATGAAAACGACGTACCGTGTTAACTGTTTAAGTTGTAAATATACTAGTAGAGGTACGCTTAGATTTCTGGAAAATGGTTGGAGTACTCTGTCCCTTCAAGTTCTCCTAATTCAAGCACTGATTATAGTACATAATATGCGTTATCAATAATTTCTTTGCAGTAAGTTGCAGTTAAGTATTAGTTCTGAATTCAAATCAATCAATAGTGCAGTATAGAATAATTCGATTAAAGTCTTGTTTTCCTTGTTTTCAGATTTACAATCCAATTTATTTTTATATCTGCCAAAAATTAAATGTTGCACATTTTAGTATTATAATTATACGTTTGTTCAGAATTTTACTTCAAGAAATTCAATCCTTAATTATTGTACTATTATAAATGGTAACCAAATAAATAAATAGGGTAATAAACCGAATAAATAGGGTTAAGTAACAACACTAATAATCACCCACCACCCATCTATCAGTTGGAATTAAATTCCAATTAAAACATCCAGGCACCTTCAAAATACAGAAATTATAAATAGATAAAATAATATTTAAATAGGTAATATTTTATAATGCTATAAATTATAATATATCCAAAATAATTCAGTCAAGGTACAATTTCTACAAATATTATTATTTTAATCTTCATAATATAATCCGTATATCGATCATACGAAATTTAACACGCTATCGAGAAATAAGTACTTTAATGAGTTAAGTTATTCATTTCAAAATAAAATAATTTATTAAATGAAATTATGTTGTTATCGTACCATAGTAAACAGTGATGAGGATAGTGGATTGATTACGTGGTATATAGACATATAGTTGTCAATTGTTGGATCTTATAATATGTATAGTTAAATTCCATAACCTATTTTAAACTTGTCTAGTGTGTATGTGTTTTTTATAACGCGCATTAGACAACTGATTTAGGTATCGAATTAAATTACGAAAAGAAAATTTAAATAAAATGTAATTAGATCATGTTAGTGATTGAGAGTAGTAACACGTTGTTTGTAGTGACACTATATAGAGTAACATGTTTTTTTTTTAGCATTTCACATGCAACGTCGTTGCTTTGAACAAAATATCGAGACAAGTTATTAAATTATATTATACTGTCATTCTACACGAGGACAAAGCTGATAAATAAATAATAACCTAAAGAAATCATCGTAGATGTTTAAAAATTATAAAAAAATTTAACTACATATCATTATCTAGGTGTTTAAATGTTTATCTAATTGAATATTTAAAGCTCCGGAACCGTACAATACATTTGAAATCGATATTATTTTAATTTACACCTTTAGTGCTTAGTCATATTATAGATTATTATACAATACTACAATAGGTATGTCATGTGCTAGGCATTTAATTAAATTATCATCGTTACAATACCTACCTATCAAGTAAAATTAAATTTAAAATGATTATTGGTAGCAGTGATAATAAGATAATTTGATGATCTTATATTTGATCGATAATATAGCATATGATAGCAAATAGATATTATTTAAAGTTGATAATTAATTTTTTTACAAATTAATGAATTCTACAAACTATCTCTATTATTTTTTGTATCAAAAAGTTAATTACGAGGTCATTAAATAAAATGAATATTATATGACTCTATATAAATATTAAGTATAAATATATTTTCAAATAACATTGGTATCCCACAACAACAAAATAAATAAATAAATATCATTATTATTTCCTAATTACCATTCGCACCAATATTATGAATATATTAAAACAAATTGCTACTCGTATATAAGATATGTTGATAATTAAAAAATTAAGTGCTAAATGTTTTTTATTAGTTAATCAATTAGTTTAAGTTAATTAATTTATTAAATCTAATATTCACATGTATATTTAGATTAAGTTATTATTTATATAACTCCCGTGAATTTTAGTGAGTAATTACAATATATATAATATTACTATAGTAACAAAATCCAAAGTTTATTTCATTCATAATTAATTGTTTTTTAATCTACCTTTGAAGTTCATTTGCACAACCTGAAACCCAACCAAATTATTTGAATATTTCTATAACAAAAAGAATTTATTTATGTATTTGTGCAATTTAAGTATGAATACTGAAAATTTATAAATTTTCAAATTTATTGAGTTACCAGTTATGAGTTAAATTTCATAATTTAAACATTTTAAACATTTTGTTTTAAAATATCACGAATTTCGATAGACGGGTAGCTATTTAAAATGTTTTCATGTTCATTTTTAACTGTTTAATTTAATATGTAATTGTGAAATAAATAATAAATAAAGTTTATTAAGTTTTAAAATAACATCCTGGTTTTATGATATTCTTAAAATGTGGTAAAAATTTTTTTGAATAGCACAATTTATTATTGTTGATATATATGAATATATTTTCTATTCAAAATGCTATTATGAATGGTGAAGAGGAGGAAACATATTTACTTTTACACATTTTCAATAAAAATTCAGAGTTTGACTATGCTTTACCCTATTAAAAACCACAATAACCGATAATTGGAACAGTTATAGCATTAGCCATTAATTATAGAATAGATATAGATATAGATAGAACTATTCTATAATTAATGGTTATAGGTATCTATTATATGTACCTCTATCTCTACTTTTTTGGCCCTGTAAGTATATTTAATACGATAAACGACTTACACACAACTAGATAAATCAACGAAAGTTATTATATTATAGTTGGTTTTTGTTACGATTGAATCATTTTATGATATACAGTACCCTGCAATACATTGCGCAATCCGTTAGCGGTATACTTTGAGTTATGAGTATAGCGGCTCGGAATTATGTATAAAACGGATGAGGTGGGATTAAAGTTAAACTCACGTATTCAACATCGATCTGGGGGGCTGTTTGAACTAGTCATATGAACGTATAGCATTGACAAGCAATGTGAGTATAGATATATCGTAGAGAAGTTACAGTAGGTGTGTACGTAGTAGGTACTAATAATTAATACGTATAACATTATTGTATCGAGAGTTGCGAATAGTACGGTATAGTATAATAATGTATATCATTCTAGAAAAAAATCATTTAAAAAAAAATAAAAGGTGGGGCGAGTGATGGTGGTGATAGGGTGAAGAGAATAAAGAATATATAAAGCGACTCGACGCGATAACGGGCGGAAGTACTCGGTAATGTCGGTGGTAGGGGGAAAGTACTACGGGGTAACCATCTGCGGGGTGTGGGATGAAGGAGCGGGCGTGGAGGAGGAGGACACAGTGCCCCGGAACAATTTTCCGGGGAATCCATTTCCCGTCCTACGTAGTGTTTGTGTCGCCAATGAACGGAAGCCGTATTTGTACGGATCGCACGCACACTCCAACAACAATGGGCTGTATATGCCACGCAGTCCCTTTTATAATATTGTTACCATAACAACGGTCAAACAACCGCTGGCTGGCTAGCCAACTACAGCGGGCCACAGGGATAACCGCTACCCGTCCAACCCCTCGGAAAAACGTGAAGGGTTCACGAACACACCCTCTTCGAATGTTTTTTTTTGCTCTCTCTCTCTCTCTCACCCTTTGGTAAATGTATATATTATTATTATTATTATTATTATCTAAATTCAAAGAAAATAAAACACCGTTTATGTATATATATATATATATATACACACATAAATGTTTCTCCGTAAAGTTATGAAATACTACCCTTTACCTGCCCGTACAAAACTTGTAAGGATTCTTTTTTTCAATTATTTTTACGATAATAGTATAAAAGAAATGTTTGCGACTAACTTGAATTCGCTACGGTTTATTTGCGTCACAGTTTATTTGTTGTTTTTTTTTTTTTTATAATAACTAAGACGATAAAACAATACGATTTACAAAATTCAATTTGTTTCGAATAATAACCAGTTTAATACAATGAATTAATTTAATAATGTACCATATTTAAAAGAAATTATATTAATAATATTTCCATTAGTACTCACTGGTTACTGCAATAACGCTCAGCTTATAACATTATGTTATGAATCTTGCACTCATAACTAAAACTATAATCAGCCGTACTTCAATTTTACATTTCTACTACCTATATACTTTATTTCATTTGTTTACTACGCATACAGTGGTATAATCATAACCGATAGATAATGTAATTTAGAAAACTATGTAATACTAAATGTACTATGTAATTGAAAACTAAACCCAATGAAAATAAGTGCATAATTATCAAATTATATATTTTTATTGTAAAGAATACAGAACAATAATGTTCTACTTCTGAATTTAGGATATATCTTTAAATATGAATTGATTTTGTGGAAGTTATTAGAATTCGACTAATCTCCTCAGCTGAATGTGAGTAATAAAAAATTTGATGAACAGTGAATGTATCTCCAATAATACAAGGAAAAATTGCTTATTATTTTTCCTATAGTTTATAAAATACTATAAAATGATAACCTATACAGCATAACGGTGTATCTATTTATGAGGAAAACATACTCAACCACGGCCTGGCTCAAAATATCAGGCACGATTTGAAGTTTTATTATTTATATTAGTAAGTAGTAATTAACAATAATAATTAGTTTACGTATTTACGTTTTACACCTATTTAAATTAAAAACCGTTTAAATTTCATTCCTTAATTGAAATATGACACGACCAATGACCCTGAACTGACGCCGATGGTTATGTACAAAGACGTCCGTCGATTTATATTTTAAAATACTATATATAAATAACAACTTACTGAATTTCCGCTATTTTTCTTTTCTCAACCAAATTCGTAATTACATTTCCTTTGCTGTTAAGGGTCTTTATCACTAGATTTTTCAAGCGCCAAAAATGGTGTTCAAATTTCCAAAAGTTAACATTGTTCAACCTATTCAATTTAAATTTTAGAAACTGTTCTCAATTTGTTGCATAGTCTTCTATGTTTACACCAGATTATTTTTGAACTAAATAAAAGTGATTTAAAAACTGATATTTATCTATTTCAAATAGTTATAAAAAGCTTAGTGTTAGAATTTATCAAAATTGATCTGGTGTAAACCTAGATTAAGCTCTTGGCTTTTATTTTGGGTGTTGTTTGTTTAAATCTGCCCTGGAAGCCGAAAATATGGAAATATTAGAACATGTTTATTATAAAATAAAATAAAATAGTTACGCGACATGTGCTGCGTTACAATTCTGTATTACACTTACTAAATACGAATTTATTTTCATCACGTCGAACAGCTGATGTGCTTCAATGTGCGACGGCCATGTGACGTAAAATCAATTGCTTCAAAATAGGTACTTGCACTGGTGGTTTTATTTTAAAATGTTGACATCGAACTCGATGGGAAACACTGAAAACACGACACCACTATACGGCGACGATAACGAGAGCAAAGAAACTACCGCCGTCGTCGTCGCCTTGTGCCGCCGCTGTGGTGTAACAAACAATTATTATTATATATGTGTGATGATGATGCCGTTCGTAGAAAATGACCCGGTCGTGATCGTTCCGAGTAACGTCGTCCTACGGGTAAAATGTACGTTTTGTCAATTACCGCCAATCTCTAAATAAAGGTTATGTTAGATTAGGTTAGGTTTATACTATAGTAAATTAAATGGCGCTGTCATACAGATATTAAAGTATTAAAGTAATGGGTGGGCCATGCACGGAGCTCTGTAGAAGACAGAAGAGGACGCTTGTTATACCACTGTGGTTACTGGGTGGTTGTGAGTTAGTTGATAATGATAAACGATTATGATTGCGCCGTCTTAAGCAATGAAAAATTTAATAATACGATAGTATATCGTATAATATTAATAATTAATAATTATAAAATTATCATAAATATTTACAACAAAATACAAAACACATTAAATTAAAAGAAATATGTAAATGTAATAGAAATAAATAAATAATACTAGTGGAATAACTGTTGTGATTACTAACCATATTTATAGGTGACAACTATGGTAAGCATTAACCTAAATGGTAACTAGCTTTTTCTTCGAGCGCTCGTGAATACAATAGCCCATCCATATTTTTATTATCTTTGGTTGCTGCATCATTGTACCAAACTTATATCGTATAAACTTATGTTCGTCGTAAGACCAGAACCGCAGTTATGAAGGGACAATCAGTTGTTCTTGCGTTTTACATGTACGGGGTTTTTCAATGCATTTTAATTTTGTTTTTTCAATCATTTTTAACCCTTGATAAATAGGTAAAACGTAATTAATTTTAAATACAATAATATGTTAAGGTTTCAAGATAATGTAATTATTGTGACATTTTTGTTAAAGTAAATTTATTTGTCTCATGTGTACGTAACCATTTTGTAACGATCAAATGTACATAAAATATTCGACATCACTCAACTCAAATTACTGCTTTATATGAGTAAGTAGGTATATATAAATATATATATGTACATACATTACACGCTACTATAATATTATTTTGGCAAAAAAACGAATAATTAAGTAGGTATAATAATAATAATTAAGTTGATACAACTTGAACTTAGAACTTATAACTCTCATGCTTATTATTATGACAGATTATCAGTACCTACCTAAGATATTGTTGGTTTATTGATTGAAATTCCGATTTCACGTAAAAATCTAAATAGGAGAAAACCAATTAATCAATTTGAAAATAAAACTAATAATTGAATATATTTTTTATCTGTGTGGTATTTTTAGACTGTAAATAACAATAAAAAAATTAGATTAAAAATATAAAAACTAAGAAATGATAATATGAATGATTAATGAATTATAAATGTTATAAATTAATAAAATAAAGTAATTTGTTTATGGACAATTTTTGGGTCCAGTGTCTCGTAGATATTTAATTATTTAGAAAATTCTTAAATATATCGACTTTAATATAGATGACTTTAGAGTATAGAACTATAGACTATACTTATCCTATAATCAACTGTAGGCATAGCCGGTATAGGTACATAATGTGTTGATTTTACTAACATCGGTTAAAAATTAAGCTACTCTCACTTTTATAATTATATTTTGCGAAGTGTTGTACATATTTATTTAGGTTTATATTTACATTTGATAAAAAATTATTACCCATAGCGCCTATAGGTACTAATAAAGCTGTTCTTTTATTGATCGAAAATATTGTAATAAATAAAATCGCCTACTTGTATAAACTATCGTTAATCCCTAACGATGAAAATGACAAAATATAATAATAGTGCTTTTGATTTATTCCGTTGCGTTGCTTACAGGGGAGGAAACGGTATGGCCGGGGGTTGAGTGGGCGTCAGTACGGGGTTCGATGGATTGGTGCGCAGGTGGCGAAGATCTGCTGGGCGACCCTACGCTGCTAGTGGCTGCAGGTATGTTGCACGGACCAACTCAATTCTGCACAGACGCTTGTTGTACGCCCGGACTGGAGCAACCCGAGCACGCGGTTCAGTTCCAGCAGCCCGCGATCGTCACCGTCGGTGGTTCATACAGGTAAATAAACATTTATCCGCATTTAATCGCGATATTATGTGATCACGTCGATATCACCGCGTAATTGTATTACTGTCGTAGTGTTATTTTTGTTGGTTTTTTTTTTTTTAACTCTTCGTAATAGTACGCGAATTAACCCGCGAGTATAGGTACAGAGTATTCATTTTACTGTACAGTGCACCTGTGCACTGCACACTAAGCAGTCCCCGCGGTCGTCTCAAACGCGACAAAACGTAATAAGAATAATTTGGCCGATAAGTTTAACTTAAGGTATCGGTACTTTAAAAATTATAAATTCCGTTGATCGTTGAAAAAATTAAAAAAGGGAAACGAAAGTCTCTGTGTTCGAAGTATTCGCTACAATTTTAATCATAATATGACAGAGATAATAGGTGGTAGGTACCTGTTACAATTCTTTCTTTGAAATTATTTTTTCTTTTCTTCCAATAATTTCCACAAGTGCTAAAAAATTACATATCATAAAGATTAGTTAATTGATTGTACGAAAAAATACTGAACTAAATTCAAAAATTAAAACTAGGTATTCATATTTTATATTAACAAAAAAACCATTACAGATTTTTTAAATTTGTAGTTTAAAAAAATTAAATATAATAATAATTTTAGTAATTATTACGGGAAAAAACAAAAATATTGAAATAATAGAAGTTATTAATTAATTATTCCATTGGCGAATATCCATTTAAAAGTTCGGGCGGGGGGGGGGGGCTACAATTATTTTTGTAAATATATGCTCACTCACTCCCCTTATTATATTAATCATAAATTCATAACCTATACTCAAAGTTAATAATCAAATTTTATGTTATTAATTAACATTTATATTTTTATAGGATAATTAATATTGTTACATTTATATTTTACACAATTTCATATTTATAATAATTATAATATTTAATAATACACCACATCTAAATATGACTATGAGATAACGGACAAGTACCTACTAACTACTACAATATTTTTGGGGAGCTTGACAAAGGTTTGAGGGATAAGCCCCCCTGATATCCGCTAATGATTATTACATTTTCCAGATCTTTGTAAGAGCTGGAACACTCTGTAAATCAAATTTTAATGATGTTTAATATACTGAGATTTGAGATGTATTAAGTATCGATTACCTATTGCAAAATTTTTCTTTAAATCGTTTTGAGTATACTATTTTAACAACAATAACAACAGTATTTTAATATCCGAATTCCGGATTAAAGGAGCCATTTGAATATCGTCGTATCGAATCAGTGATGGGGAATGGGGATTACAAACATAAATATCTAAATTAAAATTAGTACCATGGTTATCAACACGTAGATAAAGTACCAAAAGAATTATAAAACTAATGAAAACTCAAATATATATATACTGTTCAGTAATCAAGTGTTCAGTGTTATTTATTAGAATGTTTAATCATAATTTTTAGGTTAGAAAATTAAAATTAGAAAAAATTTAATCGATGATGTTGAATTATCGTACACTATTGTTAATTTAATTTCTATAAATTAACCTGAAATAAATTTAATGAATAATTTAATAAAATACGGAGGATAGAATTTATTTTATAGAACAAAAAAACAATTGATATTTTATAAAAAAATTGTATTAAACCTTAAATCATAGTACTATTATGAGTAATTATATCAATTAATTTTAAATAAAATTATATATTTTTACATATTTATGAGGCTTAAACAAAAAGGGAAATAAAAACTCATGAAAAATCTTATCTACGTCATTGTATCGAATAATTAAATTAAAAGCAGAAAAATAGAAGAGTAATCGAATCGCATTTGTTTCAATCATTACTACAATAATAAATCATTACCGATAATTATTACCTTCTCTAATAATACCATTATTACTATTATTTAAGAAAATCATTTAATATTGTTTTGACGATAAAACCGCTGTTGAATTTCTTCAAAGTAAATAAACATTAAATCCTTACTAATAATATTTTCTGATATAATTAAATTTGAACTTGTGGATATGCGTTGGCGGTTCAATAGACGCAATTCCTGGGAAAAACAATTATTACAACGATTCATCAAAATCGATTTTAATATAACTTCAAAACATATTCATTTGTTGAAGTCAAACAATGAATTATTTTAAATTAGAAACCTGCAGTACAATCGATGTATAGAGGAAACAACCAACTATATTATTCGCGCATTATAAAAGTTATGATACGAAAGTTTAAACGCAGGCTTTAGTTAATAGTAAATATAAGTAACATAAATAAATAAAATACTGATATTATAACGATTGACCAGGTATTTTCATAATTCTGAGTGTCTGGAAGACTGGAAATAATGAAACAAAAAACAATTATCTGCTAATTATATTTTAATGAACCTAAATATTAGGTACTAGATTAGAGTTTTTAAGATTCTGGTTGAAACAAGGTACCTATTGATTTTATCATGACGTATATTTATATTAAATTTATTTTATTTTTTTTTGGATCTGTGTATACGATTAACCTTAAGACATCGTTCAATCATTAATTTCATGAGAGGTTTCTCGTTTCTAGAAGCAAATTTTGTCTCATTGGTGCAATTAGGAGGTAATGTTTTAAATTTTCCAATAGTTTTTGAAATAAAAGAAAAAAAATTAATAAAAATGACAATAAAATATTGGTAAAATCGAATTTCGGCTTGTTATTTCCATAATTATGATCTTTGACGTTCTTTTAAAAAACCTAAATCAATTAATTAAGCTTAAAAAAAATTTAAGGTGCACCTATGTATCAACAAACTAATGAACAGAATATTTGGATGATTATGTTATAATTTATAACCGATAACTCGAATAACACTGTAACAGCAAAAGAATAGCCGACGATTTAATTTTAATTTTTTTTTTATTAATTTCAATTCATATATCAAAATATATTTGCTACACTTATTACTTCTATTCGGTTTTGTACTATTCATGTAGGTACATTATCTATTCAAAATATCCTTTCTGGCGAAAACTATAAGAATACATTATGAGTATATGTAAACGGTGTTGTGCAAAGAGAAATTTCGATAATATAATGATAGTTACTTTATGGTTATTGAAGATGAAAGCAATATATGGTACTTTAGGTACTTATAAAAATGTTTTCAATAATTTAATTTAATTAATACATTTTATATTCAAAATTTGGACAAAATAGTGTTTTGTGAGATTTTAATAATTTCATAAATTTAAATTTAGTTTTATTGAAAATGATATCGATTGAAATTTGTATTATCTGTTGGTTGGTATAATATGTATTTATAATCCAATAAATTATCAATACAATTCACATATGATTAAATGTAAATTATGAAGTAAACAATGATTTGTACTGTAGCTTCCCAAAAAGTTATTATAATATACTCTGATAAATCAAGAAGTATAAACCATTATTTAACAACAGTGATAAACTGATAAACCATTAAACCATATTTTACTAAACAGTTAGTTCTTATATTATTCTTTTAGTTGTAGTGCATTTTTTTTTTTTTAATGTGTATTACACATTTATCTTTTAAATTTACATTATGACAAATTTTTAAATATCATTTATTTTATTTCAAGTAATAATTTATATTTTTTTGTAGTTTTTTTTTATATAAGAATATTAATAATTATAAGTACCTAATACGAACTATATTTTTTATACTTGACATATCACAAACTTTTTCATAACATTTAAATTTTAAAAATAATGGACAAAGGATCTTAATTAAAATAAATGCCAATTTAGTAATGAATATCGTTAGTATCAATTGTGTTGAGTAATGAAAATTATGATGGAATTCATTCAAGTATGGATCGAAAAACAAAGGTAATTTTTAATGTTATGATTCACCGATGTATTTATTTTTTCTATAATATGCTAACAATTGAACTTATTTAATTAATAATTATTATCTTATTAATTATATATTTATTAATTATCTAAAAAAAAACAAGTTATTGAACTTTGAGGTGCGCAGATGCACAGTATACTCGATTGTGGCTCGTGTATTATGTATAAAATCGATCCTATATTTGATATTATAACACAATGTAATATATTACAAAAAACGTTCTGTTTTGGTCTGTTTTGGACTTTAATTCATCTATAAAAGAATAAATTGTAATAAAAAAAATTGGAGGTCACGATAATTAAATAATAGCTTATACAATTATAGTAGTATTTACATCTTGGATAGATAAATTAGCTACTAAATATTACAGCCGGTAATTATAGGTAATATAATCATCAAAGTTGTTTCATTTTGAAACTTTTAAGTTTGAAAGTTTAACTATAATAATTAATTATTACTTTTATGGATCAAAACTCTATTGATGTGATTGACTTTAGCAGTAACTATACAATCTGAAATTTATCGAATACCTATAATAGACATAGATATATCTATATAAGTATATAAAGTTTATAATTATAATATATAAAAATAGTTTTTAATAGTTTAATAATGGGTATTAGCATTAATGGTATTTGTAATAAAATATTGCAACAAACGTAGCACTAAATTAATACACTAAGTATCGTTTTATTACACAATTTTCTTTCTTCTCCTATTGAACCATCTCATAACAAATAACAATAACGTCATCATCGGACGATATCTCGAGACTAACTGAATATTACAACTGTATGATAATTGATAATGTAATGTAACTAGATATTTTGAAAAAAATGTATTACTTGAAATAAACTTGTTTTTTGTGTATTGACTATGAAATATGTTTCGTGTGATTAATTGTATAAAACAAATTTCACAAAACCAATTTCCTCCCGATCATCTGCCTTAAAATACTTGTATCTGTTCATGCACATACGTACGGGTTTTCTATTTTGATAATATTCGAGTATATACCCGTTACCTATTAGGGTATTTTAAATTTTAAAAATATGAAAATAAGTACTGAAGTTATACATACATGTTGAATGTACGTATGTAATGTATGTATTATCAATTATCATATTAGTTACAGTTATTTTTTAATTGTGGAAATTATAAAAATATAGTTTTTGGAGATGTATGTTATTTTTATTAGTTAATTAAATTTAAATTTATATTATTATGCACATGATGCAGTTTTATTAATAAAATAAATATTTAAATTATAATATAATGTATTAAAATGTAATTAGTATTGGTATTCGATATTTGAATGACGCTAGTAATATATTTTTTGAATTTTTAGTAAGCCGTGTGGAGACATGGCTGACGTATTGTTGTCTCTAAAACACACTGTGCCAACACCCCAGTCCTCTGTGGGCGAACAACATCAACGTTACGACCAAACGTACGTGTTGACATCTAATCACAACGTAAGTACTTTATAATAAATATAAATCTATAATATGAACCGAATCAAAGTAGACGAAAAATAAAGTTTAACTTGAATCTATATGGGATTTTACAGGATGATTCACCCCCGTTAGTCGACTATGGCAACTCGTCGTATGGAGACCAGGCGTGCTGGAATACCCTTGTCGGTCATCAACAGCAACAGCAGCACCAGCAACATCAATTTCCCAGCATGAGTGTGAACGTCAGCATGAACATGACTATGCACGGGTACGCTCCCATCCTCCACGGAGACGCGCAGTTCGGATGCCAACCGGTAATTAATTGTCTAATAAATAATCTGATTTTTCTCTGAATCCGTTGCCATTTGCCGCGAGAATCCCGTTGAACAAGGAAGATCCGATCCGATTTTAAAAACTTACCGGGACGACAATAAGAAAAAATCAAAAAGTTATCTTCTGTTCATAAACAATTTAGATCGATTCCGCGATGCCGATCAAAAATTAATATAGTTTAAAGGAACTAGCATTGCTTTCTCTGTTTATCACGCGCGTAACTTGGTAGCTTGTTAACTTCTAGACGTATAGCACGTATTCGTTGTCCAATATACTAATCGATCTGGAGAAGCATTAAAATTAAATTATTGTTAGGATTGTGTCTTCTTGAGGTCGTATATGTACTGTTTTTGTAATTTTCATATGCAACAACATATTTTGTTACCAATTTATCAAACATATTAATACATATAGTATAGGTGCTCACTATAAATGGAAGTATTAATTTTTCAAAACAAATTAAACAGCTAACGAACTTTCGAAGATTTTGAAATAGTATTTTTGAAAAAATAATAATAAGAGAATAATACTGTTTCGTACAAACGTTATCACAATAATTGAGCAAAATATAATAATTGTAAATAATATGTTATTATGTAACTCGAGAATCTAAAAGTTTCGCGAACAGTTTTTGTTCTCTTTTCTTTCAACGGTCGTCTGCCTACGTTTCGCAGGTCGGTTGGACTTTGCCGGGATCACCGTCGCCGGTCCATCACCACCACGGTCCCACGCATCACCACCAAGAGCTGATGAGTCCGCTGGTGTCCATGGGTCCCAGTTACCCGTCAGGCGCCACGTACTCGTTGACCGCGGACTTTCGACCGCAGGACCCGGCGGCGCCGTCTTTGTCGAGCGCGTCCCCGTTCGCGTGCAACATGCAATCAGCGGGCGGGCTGGTACAGCAGTCGGCTGCAGCAGTGGACGAGGACCGCAGGGACCAGAAACCCTGCGCCGAGATCCTGCAGATGTCTTTGACTGGCGGCGGCGGCGGCGGCGGCGGCGGTCTGCTACAGGAGTGTTCCCCGGGCGCGGGGTCGGCCGCGATCGCCGGCGGCGAGGACGTCTGCAGCAGGCCGAACCTGTGCCGCATATGCGGCAAGACGTACGCGCGGCCCAGCACGCTGAAGACGCATCTGCGCACGCACTCGGGCGAAAAGCCGTACCGGTGCGACGATTGCAACAAGTCGTTCAGCCAGGCGGCCAACCTGACGGCGCACGTGCGCACGCACTCCGGCGAGAAACCGTTCCGGTGCCAGATATGCGACCGCCGGTTCTCGCAGTCTTCGTCCGTCACCACGCACATGCGCACGCACTCGGGCGAACGGCCGTACCGGTGCCTGCTGTGCAAGAAGGCGTTCAGCGACTCGTCCACGCTCACCAAACACCTGCGCATACACTCGGGCGAAAAGCCGTACCAGTGCAAGTTGTGCCTGCTTCGGTTCTCGCAGTCCGGCAACCTGAACAGGCACATGCGCGTGCACAGCGGCATGAACGTGACGGACATCGTGTTGCCGGTATGACGGTGGCGGGCCACCAACGCCGCCGGTCGCCGCCTTCGCCAACACCACCACCACCACCATCACCACCATCACCATCACCATCACCACCATCATCGTCTTCACCACAGTCAACATCAGTGCCACAGCCAGCCATACCGCGGCGAGCCGTTTCCCCCGCCGCCACCGCCCGCCGTAGCGACGGATTGCTGTGACGTGGTCGACTGTTGCGTTTGCGTTTGCGAATGCTGCTGCGACGGCGGCGCCGTCAAATCCGAACGACTTTAATCGACGGCGACGACGCGTGATATTTCAGCGCGTCCGCGCAGAATCTCGTTTTTCGGCGGACGTCCGTCAATGGATCGTCCACACCGAGTCGATCGGAAACGTACACGAGAATATTTTCGTGCGTTCCGTCTCGCTCGCGCGGGGGACGGAGTTCGACTTCTTACTCGTCACCGCACGCACGAAACACACGAGCGTGGGGCCGTACGGTCTTTACGTTTTGACGACGACACGACGCGACGGAAAACGATTAAAATAACCAATAGAAAACCGTTCTTCACGCACAGACGTTAATAACGTATACGCTACTCGTCAAACAGTAGTTAGTCGTTTTGAAAAAAAAAAAAAGAGTATTACCGCGAATCGGTATGCTTGACCTCGCAGTGTGTAGGTACCACCCCCTATCATAGTCGTTACTAAATTATTCTAAATTATCCGTATGCGGTTTTTTTTTTCGTTTTTAATTTAAGCTATTATTTTCTTCGAGCTTACTTTACACGTACGAAAGCTTTTCATATACCGTTTAACGACGTAGTAGGTATTTCGGAAATCCGTATGACGGGAGCGCACTTTTCATCACGTTTCAGGACATCGCGTCGCCGCCATCTCCCCGTTTCCGTGCATTTCTTCATTTGCGGACGGACGATTATCAATACATAAGTGACATCCAAGTACTTGTACAATTATATTCTATACGTATTGTCGTTTCGGCGCGTGTACATGCGTATAAAATATACGATCCGTAACTCTGAACACGATGTTTCCATTCGTCCCGGAAGAGTAGTACTGCAGTAGTCGTGGTTTTCCGTTTTGTAATACTATTATGTGGGGGGGTCCCGGTCGTCAGCATTATGTTTTGTATTGACCGCGCAGCTTCGATTGTGTACATACGTTTATTTCACACGCGCGGGCGACTTTTTTTCTTTCTAGCACAATTATTTATTTAACTATCGTACGTATTGTACGCGGATACCGTCGTCAGAGCGAACACTTTTGACCGAGTACGCGTTTAACCGCCGTCCAAAACAGTAATGGTTCGAGTGAAACATCGTGTGCAGGTACCTCTCTACACAAAATAATATTGCAATACTGATAATAACAGTCATATGGATGACGTTTTAAACGCTTGCCGCCCACCCTGTAGATTGTTTTTTTTTTTCAAATCCGAGTCAGTAGTTGCATTCGACCGAGCAATATCGATGTAATTCTCGATTCTTTGTTTTCAACGTGACCTCTTCGCAATCACATTCTTCCCCCGTCGTCAATGTTAAATTTCATAAAAAGCGAAAAATTTCGAAAAGTTCATAATAACGAGTAATTCTAGTCACACTGGTTGTTTTTAAGTTACCGACCCGCCGAACGCAAAAAGGAAAACAATTTATATTAATACCTAGTTTAGACCCACGACGAGTAAACGCTTCGTGTCTAACCGTCAATAATCGAAAACCAATTTTTATTCATTTATTTATTATTTATTATCTATCACAATTGGTACAGTGTAATACTTCCCGATTTCCATCACACGACAATGCCAATGCGACATTATTACATTATTCTCAACGTATACCAATCCTACTTATCATATCTTGTCTTACTTTCATTTCAGGTTCGATTGAGTTCCAATACACTTTCGAACCGATTAGCTAAAATTTTTACTTAACTAAATTCAACCACTACCACCCAATTATACATAACTTGGTATGTCCGATGAGATTTTTTTGTCAACAATAATGTTTTTATTTGAGCTGGTAAAAAAGTCAGTGATATCTAAAATTTAATCTGCCAATTAAACGATCGGATTTTTCAATATTTTATTATGCTCTATGATAGATATTGTGACTTCGAATTGTCATCAAAATAATGGATGTCACACAAAGTACTAATATTTCGGAACGTTGCGAATTGTTAACACATCGATGTTAAATTATTGGAAATCAGAAATCAGGACGATTAGTTTAGTCTAAAAAAACTGTTTTGTTATGTTATAATTAAAAAGATTTTTTACTTATTAATATAATATTATCGTTCTTATTCCTCACTCTTATTTTTTAGATTAATGACAATTATTGTACCTATAGTAGTTTGTTGGTTTAGATTGATGATGGTAAATGAACTTCCAAACATTCAAAATAAACCAAACTATACTTTTAATTAATTATTGTAAGTTGTTTTTTTTTTTATAAATATATAAGTTATGTAGTATGTAAAATCAATTATACACATCTTCTATGTGTATGTGTGTGTGTGTGTGTGTGTGTGTGTTATTTATGTTATAATAATTAATTATTTTTTAAACATTCAAGTATATTCTCAATCTAGTCAATGTATTTTAAGAAATAGTATACATATTTATAAATATAATAATACCTACTTAGAACTATTACAATATTGTAAATATGGCCGAACAAGTGAATAATTACAATATATAATAATAAATGCAACTCAGATGCAAAATGTATAATGAAAACTGCTTTTTCGTGTTTTATTCCTGTCCTAATGTTTTTAGACTATACTATATAGGTATACTATACTATTGTAGGTAATATAATAATATTCCTTTTGAGCATACGGTAATATGCTCGACCTGGGAGAGAAGATGATTGCCTATCCCATGAAAATTCAAGAGGGCAACAATGCTGAATGCAGGTTGATTTATTTTCATAAATTAAGAAACAAACGAGTATTATTGAAGAGATAAAAAAAACAATTACTTGCTATTTTGTTGAAGTGGTTCAATTTTATGTATTAAATGTTTTGACAAGGGTGCGGATTTAAATGCATTAAAAACCTTATTAACAACAAACATCCTTAAGAACAGAACGAAAAATTAAAAAAGCACTGTTTTAGGCCATGCAGAGGAGTTATATATATCCATTCGGGTAATATACTAATAATTTCAATAATCATGTACTTAAATAATAATAATAATAATATGTTGCCTCGTTGGCATGACCGAAACATAAATAAGTTGGCTGTTTGAATACATACAAATGAATCATATTATTATTATAATAATAAACTGTACCTCAAATATTGGCTTGTTTGTGGCGCCATCGTAATACAATAATGAACGAAAGTGATGCACCCATATTGTGGCTGGCCCGCTTTAAGCGATCGCGAATTCTTTACACGCACAAATCGAAACCAAACGAAAAAAAAAGTGTTATATTTTTACCATCCGAGCCATGGCCGTGACTCGCGAAACACCAAAAATAAAATGGCGGACGGTAAAATGTACAAACCGTTTCGGCGAACGGCGCACCGCGAACGCGACCGAGACGAAAAATTCGCCAAACACCGAATATCGATAGTACAAATGGCGGCGATCGCACCGACCACGGCGAATACGATACGAAACGACGACGTCAAAAAACGCACACTCGAAGCCTTTACCGGCTTGGATTAGATGTCTTTCGAACCTCAACGGATCTTGGAAAATCCGAAGGCGACGGCCATTACACTCGCGTAATGGATCGCGCACCGGACGCGGCGGCGGCGAAACGATACGAAAAATACGCTAAACATCGAATGCCGATGGTACGGTAGTATTTTAGCGACGAAATAATTTGGTTGCGCCCACGCGACCGCCGTGAGACGTGCGATTATTCGTCGATAATTACTATTACAAGAGCCGCGAAAGGAATTGTAGAAACCGTGAGACGAGACTATGGCGGTCGGCATAAAATCTCGAAACACGGACACGAGCGGAGGAGCCCACCACATACTCGCGAACCGACGAAGACTGAAGCAACGGCGGAAGGGTAATCCCAGCGTCCCCCGCGCGTCGGCCGAAACGGTTAAAAAAACGAACAGCCAATGAGAATTATTCACGAATCATGGAAAGTGATTTATTTTTTAACGGTCGTCTTTTAAACGAATCCGGACGGATGACCGCGACCGCGGTACCCAGAGTTCTGTCCGCAGCGCGCGACCACGTCGTCGTCGTTCCATCACGGCGGCCACGCGACCACACGGCCACGGCGGCGGAACATTCACACTGCAACACGTGCCGCGCGTCGTTATTATTTTTTTCGTCTACGATGTATACGTTACGGACTGATAATACAATATTGTAAATATCATGATAATAAAGTTTCAATAATAGGAGAAAAGAATAGTAATTATTCAGTGTAATCATAGATTAAGTATGTTTATTATTTAATCTATATGATATAGGCATAGATTAAATATACTATATACTAAATCTATGTATACTTAATCTATGATATAGGTGACTAGACGCGCGTAATGGATTTTATCCGTTCTCGTTATTAATATTACTCGGCGCCGAAATGAAACTCATTTCCGAAAATCGTATTGATGACAACGCGCAATTTATCAGTTCCAACGCGCGTTATATGACAGTGGTTTAATAATAATATATAATAGCAATAAGTTCTTCACAACGCGTCGGTGGGTCGTACTTATTTATTATATCGATATAATATTATCACTAACCTCGGGCCGTCGTCGAATCCATTGACGACCGTTTTCATACGGCGGGTCCGAAACATTTCACAACGTATTTCGTGCTGGTACACTCGAATAAAAACACCACGGAACGATTCACTACTCGCGCGAACCACGATATTACCATAATTCGATTGTTTTTGGCGGACGGTAAAATTCACAAGCTGTTTTGGCGAACAGCGGCGCACCGCGAACGCGACCGAGACGAAAAATACGATAAACATCGATGGTACGGTAGTATTTTAGCGACGAAATAATTTGGTTGCGCCTACGCGACCGCCGTGAGACGTGCGATTATTCGTCGATAAATACTATTACCAGAGCCGCGAAACGAAATTGTTGAAACCGTGAAAACTGTTTCGTTATAATCGAGACGAGCTTTCTGAACCGCGGTCGACAGTAGACTGCACATCCTACATTGGTAAGCTACCGCTGAAGGTTCGGGCGTCTCTCGATCGGTCGGGTTGCGTGGGCAACTCGGCTGTCATTGGTCGGGCGGAGCGAGCAGCTCGGCTCTCATTGGCCGTGTCACCCGCCCTGTTATTAAATGATGACTCACTTATTCCGGCCTCACGCAAACACACCTACGTATATTTATTCGTTTTATTACTATTACTATTGTTACATAATTATGTATTCATAACGAACTATCATTATATCATTATATAATTAAGGACCTATTATATAATTACTGATTTGATCGATTTTTATACGTTTCTGGTGCAAATATCACGATTAATTTTTCTCCTTAATTTTTATTAAATATAGTCCCCCCTTTAAAAAAAAAAAACGAAAAAAGTCCCCTCTCTCAACATTTCCCCACTTTAACCATTGGATAAAGGTGACACATACTGCATCCCCAATAAAATAAAAAATAAATAAAAATGTACTTAGCTTGACATTTCTTAATCTACGGGTACACTAGCGAGTAATAAAAATATATTTATCATTACTTACAATGACGAAACAAAAACATTTTATAAAATCTCATATTAGATCTAATAACTAACTAAATAACCATCCAAATAAACTTGGCCACTTCCACCATACCTGGCAATCCCTTGAGACGCTTGAAGCATTAGTGGTGTCGTGATCTCTTAAGATAAATTAAACTAATTAAAAAAAAAACCACAGAAAGAGCCTTCGTCGGGTGGCTTCTATCATCAAATTTTTCATGTCAAACAATGTAACTCTCATCAAATATGCTCATTGTGTCTATAGTCTGATACAGATTGTGTATTACGAGTAAAAATAAAATATCACTAATTATAAAAAGTACTTACGATAATATAAAATGACGAAATGAGCAGCGCTCTCTGTTAAAACTTCGTGTAACTAAATAAATTGGTTACCATTTTCCTATACCCATGGTCTATCTATGGTATATATTTTAATCTATGGTGTAATATACTAATAATTTCAATAATCATGTACTTAAATAATAATAATAATATGTTGCCTCGTTGGCACAATCGAAACAAAAATAAGTTGGCTGTTTGAATATATACAAATGAATCATATTAATATTATAATAATAAACTGTACCTCAAATATTGGCTTGTTTGTAGCGCCATCGCAATACAATAATGAACGAATGTGATGTGATGCACCCATATTGTAGCTGGCCCGCTTTAAGCGATCGCGAATTCTTTACACGCACAAATCGAAACGAAACGAAAAAAAAAAATGTTATATTTTTACCATCCGAGCCATGGCCGTGACTCGCGAAACACCAAAAACAAAATGGCGGACGGTAAAATGTACAAACCGTTTCGGCGAACGGCGCACCGCGAACGCGACCGAGACGAAAAATTCGCCAAACACCGAATATCGATTGTACCTACAAATGACGGCGATCGCACCGACCACGGCGAATACGATACGAAACGACGACGTCAAAAAACGCACACTCGAAGCCTTTACCGGCTTGGATTAGACGTCGTCCGAGCCTCAACGGAATCGTTGAAAATCCGAAGGCGACGGCCATTACACTCGCGTAATGGATCGCGCGCACCGGACGCGACGGCGGCGATACGATAGGAAAAATACGGTGAACGAATTTGCCGACGGTACGGTAGTAAATTAAGCGACAAATAATTTGGTTCTACCCACGCGACCGCCGTGAGACGTGCGATTATTCGTCGATAAATACTATTACCAGAGCCGCGAAAGGAATTGTAGAAACCGTGAGACGAGACTATGGCGGTCGGCATAAAAATCTCGAAACACGGACCCGTTCGGAGGAGCCCACCACATACTCGCGAACCGACGAAGACTGAAGCAACAGCGGAAGGGTAATCCCAGCGTCCCCCGCATCGGCCGAAACGGTTGAAACGAACAGCCAATGAGAATTTACGAATTCAAAGAGTATTTTTATTTGTAACGGCCATTTGCCGAAAATCTGTCACGACCGTGGTAGGTAATACCGTTTATGTACCGAGGTTCTGTCCGCAGCGCAGTGAAGGTCAATGACCTCATCGTCATTCCGTCACGGCGGCCACGTGACCACACGGCGAGGAACCGTGGTATCCAGAGTTCTGTCTGAAGACGTGTTACCACGGTATAGTGGTTTTCGGCTACTAAAATTATGTTATACAAACTGCCGACAGGTGGCGTTGCATAAATGAAAAAATAATTTTTTCTAAAATTACACTTTTAATACAATTTTCGTTATTATCTTAGCACTCCCGCCGTATAAACATCGTCATCGGCATTTTTACCGAAATAGGTTTTCGAATAAAACAAACCTACCCCGGAATCATCGCCTCTAATGCCTTCCTGAATTGCCAGGTCTAAATACTGATTCATGCCTCTGCTATATAAAACGAAACTATTGACCAAATTTAATACCACAAAGCTCCAGTGGCTCTGGATTTTTTCCATTTTTACCCCTTTAAACCCCCTTAGGGTTAATTTTCTTAATTTTTGTTCCGTAAAATCCTTCTCCTGACAATAATAAACACAACAAAAAAAAAAGAATTAGCTAAATCGGTCCAGTCGTTCACGCGTGATGAGGTTACCTGGTAAAGATGGATTAATTTTTATATATCATTTTTACAGATTGCAACCCTTTAAAATCAAAATTTTGAAAATCGGGCTACGTGATGACTCTCAGGAAGGTATTTGTAACAACTCTGTGAAAAAAAATTGGATAGTGTCATCACAAAATGGGAACATAAAAAAAGGCCTGTTATTTTATATATATAAAAGGATAATATCTTATCTGCGATAATACTCTATATTTTTTTATGGTATATTTATAATTTAATTTATATAACATCACCATGAGGTATGTGTAGACTGTAGAGGCGATAAATCATTATTGAGAATTTCTTCAAATTTATTTATTTCACTTTCACAATTGTGTGTATATTTTTATTATGAAATTAATTAATAATTGAAATTATAAAACCAATAATAATTATTATGATTTTAAACACTTTATCTCCCTAATTTTCAAGGGAGGCGCTGCCTTCCTTGCTTCTCCTGGAAAACCTCCACTGTCCATTCCCTATACAATTGTAATAACTCGGGTATATATCAAAACACTCAAAACAATAATTAACCGTATTAATCATTTCTCTAAAAATTACAAGTAAAAGTAATGTAGTTGAAAACCAATTATTATCAATGCGAATAAGTTGTTTCTGATGACTTAAGCTAGAATAATCGAGTGATTTTAAAAATAAAACGACAAAATCGTAATTCATTTTACCTGCTTTGAAAGATAATTTTCGTGTCACTAAAGAAAAACTGCTTATCGATTCGAAGATTTCAATAGCTTTAAACCGTTTCTAGACACTGTGGACCGTTTTTTATAACGTTTAAAAAACCTTACTAGTCAGTTCAAATAGTATTTTTCGTCTATTCTAAGCTTTAATTTGTGTGCTGTAATAATTATCATATTTTCTTTTAAATTAATATTATCCCTAACTTAGGATGCATAAATATAAATATGTATAACATATGTGAGTGAGCATGTAAATAGACGGTGATTTTAAGATTTGGTTTTACATTGAAATATAAATAATTTTTATAATAGCTATATTATGTTATGAGCAGGCGCATGTCATACTTTTTAAGGGCAGGATGTTTTTCAAATATATTTTATAATAATGATTAAATAATTTTTTTTTATATACAAATATTATATGGAAACTTTTTAGTCTTATTTACATTATATTTTGAGTTTTCATACATACTTGTTTTATAATAATATCAAATATCATTATTTATAAAATATAATTTTTTTTTAATACTAAAATTGAAATTTTTACATGAGTCTGGTGAACACAAATTTTGAAAGGTTTCGACTAATGAATGTCCAATTCCTACTTGAACACTCTTAGGTATGGAAAATTAAAAACTAACAGAAAAAAAAAAAACAACAATAAGTGTTTATTTCCATACACAAGTATATGAAAAAAATATCACTAGGAACTTCAGAATAGTAAAATAACTTCAAAAACCATAAATAAGCAAAACAAGCGAAACAATTGTTTTAGACATACATAACATTCATCATCAGGGAAGAAAATATTTTTCACCTTAAATGGAATTTCCTAAGATTTATCAAAAAAAATATGCAAGCTATAACTTATAAGCCCTGTATGATATATATTATATATTCAATATTACATATAACACTGTTAAAAATACAAAAGACAATGGTTTTGAGATTCTAAATTTAACAATATAATAATAAAAGTATAAATTATTCAACTGTTAAATATAGATATCCCCTGGGATCACACCTGCTGATAATCAACAATAAACACATGACATAGTAATATACAGTTCAGCTCTTTACCAACCTAAAGATTATCCTGGTTAAATTAATTGAATTGTTAATTGTTCTATATGTTAATTGGACTCATGATAACTGTTTTTGTTATGTTACCTGGAAACTCAAATAGTAATTAAAACAAATGGCAGAGAATAAAAAAAAAACAAAATATGAAAATATGATTTATAAAATAAACACAAATAATATTATTGTTCCATGCAACACTAATATATTGTAATTTCTCAAATAAAATATTAAATGTTACACTTATTTTTTTATCTTTACAATTTCTAAAAAGAATAGTTAAAATTGTATTCGATAAATTTGTTTTGCTTCTTTTAAATATTATATTTACAAATTTGAGTTTTAAAAAAATTTGGCCCAGCTGAAATATTGCTTGACCGATTTTCACTTAACAGAAATACATAAATGTATAGTAATAATTAAATTATTCATAATCATTTTTATCAAATTAAGAATTACATCACCTTTTGTTTCACTTAAAACTAAAACAAAAATTGTTTTGTTACAAAATAATACGTCATTTGTATGACGTTACACGTGTCAATAAGCACAAGACATTTATTGTTTTACCTTATATAAAAAGATATAATTTAGTCATGTTTTCACACATATATGCTTTATTTTTACAACTGAGACTTAAATTAGATCTAATTACAACACATAGTAAATCTAAAAAAAAAAAAAATAATAATAATAATAATAATAATAATAATAATCTTACTATAATTTTTTTCTTAAATGAAACTATATGATTTAAAAGGTTTTAAGAAATAGTGTTTCCATCAAAATTATATACAATATTCAACTTTATTACTGTATTGTATGATGTTTTTAGTTAATTAAATTTTCTATGTACTTTCAGGTATATTACATACTTCTGATTTGTGGTCCATTGAAAAAAAACAAAAATGATATTAATACAAAATAAAAATAAAAAGTTATGATCTATATAAAATTATATATATTTTTCCAATGTGTTTAATGTGTTGATTATTACACCTCATTTATCTTAATATGCATTCATATTTTTAATACATTAAACCGGTGAGCCTGTTTAAAATATGGATTTATCTTGACAAATTTCTAACTTATTAAGTTGAAAAATATTTGTTTATTTTCCCTAACCCTGCCCACATTTATGCTCCACGTGGACGACAATAAGGCGACAACATCTCCGGTTTTATAATAATAAACAGTTAAACACACTTAACAGTTAAAAATTTCAATTAATAAACACTACTTAATTAATGTGATGTTGCTATTTACAATAATAAAAAAAAAATTAAATTAAAAAAAATAAAATATTTATTTTTTTATATCCTGTAGAAGCCCAATGCCACTATTTGTCTCCCATTCATTTAAATCATCTTTCTATTGCATGGTGAAATAATAACATTTTAACCAATAAACATTAATTATTAAATGTTTTAGTTATTTACAGTATTTTTACAGAATAAATAGAAAATTTAAATATGTAATAATACAATTTTCTTTGAATTATAATTTTATTATCAAATGAGACGATTGCACTTTTAAAAATCAGTAGTTCAAGAATAGTAATAATAATAATAATAATAATAAAAAATCACGTTTTAAATATTATTTTTATGTGAAATTCTGTACTTAGTTCATATTGTTATATATTGAGCATTTTAAGACTCAAGGCGTCCAGTTCTAAATTATACCCATAACATATGATTTAATGAAGTTCAATATTATTTTTCAAATAAAAATAATATACAATCTATTAAAACACGATAATAGTTGTTATAAGGATGAATTTTTTTTTTTTTTTTAGTTCTATTTTATTTTTCAAAGTATAAAAGAGAGTAAGGATGTATAAGTGCCCATCAAACAACAGGCCTATACGACAGGGACGGACTACTCTGGCTCACATTATTTGTACTGTCACGGTCGTTTTGTCCAGAATTGTATGGAATCTGGGTGTTAACAAACTACAAAAAATACAAATAAAAATAAAAAGAATCAGTAAAAAAAAAAATTTTTATAAAAACACAAAATTCCCGAAAGCGTGTCAACAAAAAATTAAAGCGATCATAGAAATGTTGTCGCTAAGGGCGCAGCGACATTTCATAACATGATATTTAAAAAAAAAGAAAAAAAAAACAAACAAATAACCCACCCTCGGACGCCTTGAGAAGTAGTTGTTCAAATATACGAAAATCATAGTGCTAGATATATTTTTATAGTAGGCCGCGCCCTTTGATGTAATGCAAACAATAATAAAATTAAGCTATGGACATAATTTCATTACCAATCTCATATTTTAAAGTCTTAAGACAGCATAACATAATTATTATTATATTGTATAACATTCATAAATTAAAAATTAAAAAAATTAAATATAATTCCTGTTGTTGTTAATGTACTATTAATATTTTCATTATCAAAAGGTGCCAAAAGTATTAAAATAAAGCACAGTTTAAGTTAATTTCCAACCTCAATATGTATTCTACAATAATATTAGGTTTATTTAACATTAAAAAATGTATTTAGTCAAAACTGTAACAATTATCAATAGAATTTCTTTGACATGCTACCATACTTTATAACTTATGAATAATTAATTGAGAATACAACTTTAATTTGTATAAATATATTAAATTTTTTTATTATAATTTCATATCAATAAAAAAATATTTATTATTTAGATACTGTGGCACCCTTTCATAATCATCATGCGTAGCAAAACACAATCACAGTATTAGTAAAGCAAAATAAATACAAATAGCAACATCAAAGTTATTAATGATTCTAAAACTGAGGTAAAAGCAATAACACATCATTATTTAAGTTGGGAGTGATGAAAGAAAAATTGTCTCAGATATGCATTTAATAACTTAGGATACTGTGATATACAGTAAAGGATATTACTTCACATACACTTTATTATAGCAATACATTACCCAATTATAATAATTATAATTAACTATTGAGTCGCAAATATTATAGTTGTGTATGAAATAAAATAAAATATTATGTAAGTTGGTAAATTAAAAATCCCCAATATACCAATGGAGTTGAATTAAGTTTTTTTTTTTAAAAAAAGAAAAATACAATTTAGTGGATATTATGTTAAAAACTAATTTGAACTTGTACAATAAATCAATATTTAGGTATATTTTAATACAATAGATGTTAAAATTTAATCTAAGTAGGTAAAAAAAAAAAAAAGATCAGTGAATTATTTCTATGTAATAGGCCGGATGAATGGGAGTTAAACATACTCATTGATTACAGAGGAATGAGAGGTGACGGGGCGGATGATGCTCAAGGCACTGAATCAGCCCCACTACTGACTGACGGCAGTGTACTCACTAATGAATGTGGCAGAACTGCGGGTGGAGCTGATTGAGAGCTTGGTGGCGCTTGTTGCGAAGGAGGTGGTGGTGGTGCTGACCCAGAGCCAGGCACATTATCGTGTGCAGTAGTAGAATGCGCTTGTTGAACTGGTAAAGGTCCACCAGTGCCAGGACCCGCATAATATCTATATCAAAATTTAGATTTAAAATTTATTTTGATTGTTTAATTTATTAATACTAACCCTCCATTCATCGCATCAGGATTAGCAGCTGCAGCAGCCGCTGCAGCTACAGCTGCTGATGTTGCACTTGCAAGTGCAGCTTGATGCGGGTAGGTAGTTGGGGCAGGGAAATATTCTTTGTTGACGCAATTACGGAGACATTCAGGTATTCTACCCACAATCGCTCTACGAATTTCACTAGCAGCCATTTCTCTCAGCTCTGTACAACTAGCATCTGAATAAAATGCAGCATGTGGAGTGCATAGTAAATTGGGAGAATCTTTTAATGGTCCTAAAACACATTTTTACATTTTTATTAATTAAATCAAAATCCAACTTTATTTAAATGTTACCTTGAAGTACATTGAAAGGTTCATTTTCATGAACATCTAAGGCTGCTGCTCTAATACGCCCTTGTTTTAATGCAGTTGCAAGGGCATCATCATCAACTAAACCACCTCGAGCAGTGTTTACAAGAAAAGCACCTAAAATATAAATATTGAATTATTTTTTATAGTTACAATTGAATTTAGAAAAAAATATTTACCTGGCCTCATTTGTTTAATGGTAAACTCATTGATAAGGTGATGATTATGTTCATTCAAAGTACAATGCAACGATACACAATCAGATTGGAACAATAAATCCTAAAATTATTCAATGACATTGTAATAAATGATATTTTTGTGATCAATAAAAAATTTACTTGTAATGTATAAACTCGAGTCAAGCCTAAAGACTTTTCGATTCCATCTGGTAAGTAAGGATCGTAAAAAATTACGTTAAAGCCAAAAGCTTTTGCTCTTAATGCGACTGCTGAGCCAATACGACCTTTTACAAAAAAAAAAAAAACAGAATGTTTAATAATAAATAATTATAAAAATATTTAAAAAAAAATAATAATACTAGTAAAATACTGTTAAATTATGAATTACCTAAGCCAACAATTCCTAAAGTATCCCCTCGAATACGTGCACATCCTTGAGCGGCTTCTCTTACTTGTTCAGGACCAGTAAATTTTTTCCCTTCTCTGACCATTTGAGCTAACCAATAGGTTCTACGATAAAGGTTTAAAATCAAACATAAAGTTGTATCTGCCACTTCTTCTACTCCATAACCTGGCACATTACACACTGCTATGCCTAATTCACCAGCAGCCTAAACAGGAAGTTAATTATTCAAATATAAAAATCAATATAAGTTTATAATTATGGTAAATAATAATAAAAATATAACAAACCTTAACATCAATATTATCAACTCCGCTTCCTATTCGTACAATAATTCTGAGCGTTTTAAATTTTTCTAAATCTTCTTTTGTAAGAACAATGGTGTGCCACATTAAGGCCCCAACAGCTTCATTTAAAACCTATAATGAGTTATAAAACATTAATATCTTCAATATAAATAATTAACAATATTTTTTTTTAAACCTTACCTTTTCATGAATTTCTGAAGTGGACTGGGCATCACAGAATGCAACAGTAGCTACATCTTTGAGAATAGGCATTTCTATCGAACAATCTCTGCCATCCAACAAGGCAACCAATGGCCTGGTTTGTATTGGTCCATTGGTAATGGGTCCAGCACCAGATCCAGCGCTGCGTATATTGGTATCAATTCGTGTTCTTTTAGTAATCATTTTCCGTTTGTCCATTACTGGACTCCCAACACGTTTGTTTAATTCTCTCGTTTTGACTGTTTGGGTTTCACAAGTATGTCTAAAACGTCCAAATCATACCTGGCGATAAAAAGGGAAGGAAACCTGTAACAACACCAAAATATAACTTTTAATAATTTAATATCTTAACTATAAATAATATAAAAAGAAAGATTAAAATAAAGTTCTGGTTTCCTCCTTTAATTTATAAAAGATCAGACGGAAGGTTTCTTTTAATTTAGAAACTTTTTTTAAAGTTCTGTCCAGAAGCGGGAAGCGAGAAAAAAAAATTATAAAACTTTGTTTGTCGATATCTGGACCATCTAAAAAGCTATAATGTACTTAAAAGTTTGTTTTGAAAGCTTGTGAGATCTGAACCAAATTTAACCGGAAAAAAGTTTTCTTTTATTTCATACAACACAAGGCTGAAAGAGAGGGGCGCGAAATACGGCAAATGGTTGAACAACATTTTACTATAGAACAGCACTCTTGGTAAGTTTTTTTTTATACAAAATCAATCGTAGGAAATATTATTGAAACCTAAACTACGACCACTTGTTTTCATAGAAGTTTATTTATTTAAATATAAATCACAAATACCCGATAATTATAGTAATCAATAAATATCAAAATATTGTTAATAATAATTGAAATAATACTAAATTGTCATTCATTAATTAAACTTTGACAATAACAACAATAATAACTATATGATGTTCATTGTAGTAGTCACAGCACTAAAAATATGAATAACCTGTTAAAATCAGGAATACTAGAGGCATGTATAAAGTTTGCTTATCCATCAACAAACTTTTCACTAACCAACATTTAGGTCCAACAATTTCCTGTGACACTGTTAACTTCCATTACATTTATTTTTGTTTCTATCAGAGCTAGTTTACAGTAAATTTTTGAGGACTATAATTGTAGTGGGTTATCAATAAAAATAACATTAATTACCTATATTTATAAAAATGAAATAGTTTTATTGGAATTTATTTTATTTTTTATATATAAGTTTATAACTAAATTAAAAGCTTTACTTTCAATTTGAATTAAATATTAATATTTGATTTAATTTTTTTAATATCAATAGAACTATTTAACTATCTTAATTTTCTTTATAAAAAAAAATAATTATTTAAATAAAATGTATTTAATTGGATTTTTATACATCAGATAATTAAATTTAATTAATATAGGAAATTTAAATATTAGAGAGCCCATTTTCTAAGAGATAAAGAATAAACTTACCATATAATAAATTTAAAAATTAATACATTTACTAATTCATGTTATTTCCTTAAAATTAAATTTAACAATCAGTATTCATGAGGAATATTAAAATATTAAAAAATTGTTCATTACTAGTTTTTTTATTTAGTTTTCATAATATTGACTGTATTTAAATTATTAAAATTGACTAAACCTAAGATTTATAGAAATCATACCCAAATTAAATCATTATGTTTCAGGGTTAATATTATTTAATATTATTGTGAGTCACGATTAAGAAGATGAATAATCATTTTGGCATAATATTACAATAATGAGGGTCAGAATATAATATATATATATATATATATCAATATTTTTCAAAAACTTCAAAGAAAATCCAAATAAAAGTTAAACAAAATTGTCTTTTCTGTTTTGTATGATATATACTTGGCTATTTAATATAAATAGTTAAATAATTTCCAATAAACGGTATGAATATTATTTATTAAATTGCCAATTATTACATACAAATAAAAGTATTATACGCCGGTTTTTACAGTCATTTATTTCCTGGGGAAAACGTTCAGACAATGATGAGAGCAAGCAGTGAAGCGAAAACCATGTCTGCAAATAATATATTTATGGAGGAAACTGTTATGTACAAACAAGAAAGAAAAAACACGCAAAGGAAAAGCGTCATAAAAATAATTCCTTTCAGTCGACCCCACCACTCGTTCTGTATGTAGTTGAGGAAAAACTTATTTTTAAACTACTTAAAAAGCTTAAGAATGGCGGATTCGGAGCGGGGATATTACAAATAATATAAATTAGTTTCGCCAACAAAGTTATACAAAACAAGCATCGGGGCAAGTTGTTTGGACAAAGCTCAGTGGATCCCGAAAAGTTTCGGATGCGCGCGCGTGCATGGGAAAAGTTGATCGGAATGAACTTTGGCGCAACTACCGTCGACGTCGCAAAGTTAACGGCAGGTTAACTTCACCGCCCCACTCCACCATAGTAGTTAAAAGTTTACTTTTAGAACTGAAAAAAAAAAAAGAATATGAGAAAAAAACCGAATATGAAACAAAAGGCAGAGACCGTCAAACAAGACGACGAATTTTACAACAAAATGTGCTAAGGAGGAGAAGGGTAGGTTGAGAATGAAAATAAGTTTAAATAAAGTGAGTGAGTCCGGTCTTAAATAAAACTTCCGAAGTTCGGCGGTGGCGGCCCTCGGAAAGTTTTACGCCTTTCTATATTTTATGAGCCTCTTATTACTGGCAAAACTTCTATCTGAAAAGTTAACTCATAACCCCTCAACCACCGCCGACCGTGCACACGCAAGCCGGTGGTTCGTCGCCGACTTTGATATTAAATACAATTAAACCGACTTACGGTTTGTGAACGGCAGAAAATTCCAAAAAGAAGAAAATCATTATGAAAGAGGAAAGAAGATTATCGCAATAAAAATAAACTCATAAATAGACAGAAAGCCACGGTTCTTTCTCATTAGTGCACTTATCTCCAATTAACGGTTAAAAATTATGTCGTTACTGCTATCGCGTTAACGCGGCGAGTTAAAAATTAAAAATATTAAATTTGTCTATTTACATTAAACCGATTGCGATATGCGGCGGTTCATTTAATCGTGCCATATGGGTTAACGATATTTATTTGTAATATTGTACGTGTATATCTTTAATTCGACTGTCAAAATACGCGAGAAAGCAAACGAAATCGAGAAATCACGTAACCGCTGTAGAATTCTTGTTATCATTTTCTAAGGATAGCAGAGCAATAACGACGAAAAGAAACGCGAAAATTGTTTTGATATTTGATTACACAATTAGGTGCTATTTCGTAATCAGTGTCACACGTAGATCGCATTCAGCGGGTACGCACCACAGTTGGATATGAGTAAAAAAACTAGTTCGGATGGCGTTGACACGCGCGAAACGTATCGTTTTATCAGTAAAGTAGCCGGAAAATCGGACAAGAATGGTGTATCGTTCGATTTTATCGAATGTGCAGGTAAAACACGTGCCAGGTGTAAAGGAATAGCGTTGCGCGCGGACTATTCAACACAGAGGGTATGCCGAGCGCAAAAAAAAATCTAGTTTATCCAAAAGTTTACAGTGTAAAAACAAAAAAATAGACGATACGGTGATAATTTTAATCAAAACATAATGGTCATTGGTCGCGATAAATTAATCGAGATCGTGTTTTCATTTAATTCCGTCATAATACGTAACAATCACGTTTTAAATATTAAAGATCTTTTCCGTGTTTGTGAGCCGAGAAAAGTTTTTACGAGAGCTTATAATTTGTTCGAGAATTTACACGTTTTGTGTAGGTACTCCTCCGTTGTTTGTAGAAACTGCAGTCGTGTTTTTATATACGTGGGAGAGGATAAAGGGGAAACGAGAGTACAGTAGGCGAAGCGTCAACCACGGATGCGTGTACGTACGCGTGTAAGTGAGTGTTAGTATATCCATCGAGTTGTGTGCGACGATCGTTTTTCTTTTTCTCTTTATTCGTTGCCCTCGATCGATACACTCACGACGAAAAGCGCGATTCGTATATTTATAGCCAGGCGGTATACCCTTATTATTATTATTATTATTATTATTTTATTTTTTTTTATATCGCAGAGCTCTCGTTACTACTTAAATTATGACGGCAAAACAGAATTTAAACGACAACGTCGCACACAATTCGACTACATGTGTGGCGGCGCGCACCCGCGGTAAAAATATGTGCCGAGCCAATCACGAATACACATAACGTGTATACTCGATGAGACGACATTGTACCGATAATAAATCCTTAACGTCGAGGATATTAATATTAATCTCGAGGAAGACGCGCGGTTCGGTACGGGATGAACCTTACAGTCATCACCCTGGTCGATTACATAAAATATAACGATAAAATACCTCGCCGATCGTCGACGACGATTCGATTTAGTAGCATAGTTTGTAATCAACAATAATGTTATAAATTAATTTCAAACGGCATTTGATAAAACTAAGTAAACCGGGTGCAGTAGCATAATTCTCCGAAAAACTATAGTTTCCAAGTGGACAAACACGATACGTATACACATATACAATATAAATATTCAACTGCAGTAGTAATTCGAGCGCCACGCTGAAGTTCGAGATTTAATGTTTAACTACCTATCGACAACAGTCGTACACGGTTTTAGCATCGTTAGCTATATTTATTATTGTTATGACGCTTATACGTTTTATCTTTGACTTAATGAATTATTTGATTAACGCTCAGTGCACATAATATATAAGACGACTTATAAAGAAGACACATATTATTAAAGAAGAATTATTTCACGCGCGCACACGCGCTTGTTTTTCTGAGTAATAAAACAAACAAGTGTGTTTTTTCTCGTAATTATATGATACCTTTTAGGCAATCGAGATGTTAAAAATGTTTGAACACCGTAGAATTATTAACGAATATGGTTCAAACATGAAATATTCACGAAAGCAATGTCGAGAGAGCAAGCGAATACAAAAAACTAACAGACATAAACAAAATTCGAAATTAATAAATAATTGTCGAAATATTATCCACACTTAACAACAGCTATACCACATTAGGAAGTTCAAGAAAATTTTAGAACTCCACAACAAGTAGGTACCTTAACAAACGAGCTCGGGGGGTGCGCTTTTCGGCAAGATAAAATGTCGAGCACATCTCTCCCCCACAAAATAAAAACTAATTATAGCCGATGGCCCCTTAACCTAAAGAAATCGTTTTTGTATTACATTTACATTGGGCGACTGACGTTTAACACATACTTAAGAGCCGCGCGAGATATATCAATCATCATTTGTAACCCTCAGACAGATTGTCTTCACATAATATGTACCAGCAAGCAAGCGACTAATATAAAAATCGGAATCGGACCAAATTTAAAAACCAAACGTCGTCGGCATCCGTCCTTGGTGCTCACTCTAGAGTTCACAAACCGAGCGGGATAAAATCGAATTACATGTAATTTATTCTACAGCCGAATAATACACTTGTGAAAATCATATTACCATAATGGCGTCTAAAATTCAGAGACCCGGACTAAATTGGACCAGAATACGATTATTATTAAGTGACTCTCGGGCACATATAAGACCGATTTTTATGGACGGGCCATGCGCAGAGCTGCGCACACGCCGAAACGGTCGGTGTACGACAAACACACATCACTCTCGTCGAACACGTCGGAAAGTGCGGGCCAATTACCGGCGTCGGCGTCGGCGGCGGCGCGGGCGTTTAACCGGGTGAGAACGCAGCCCTTACCGAGGGAGCGGCGACGGTGGCGTCGACGACGACGACGAATGCGGCGAAGGCGACGGGCGAACGAAGAGGAACAACGGCCGGCGGCCGGTAATAGCGCGCCATCGATTTTTCCCGAATATAGCTGCTGATGCTCTCTAACCCGCCGCTGCCGCCATCACCATTACCATTACTACTACTACTACTACTACCGCCACCCTTCACCGCGCGCGGCGCTTATAGTACCCGCGAGCGGCACGCGCGTAAGAGAGCGCGGGTGGTGGTGGTCCGCTCCTCGCCGCGTCGCGCGCGTGTAATGAAACACCCGCGTCGGACTTTCCCGCGCGCGCGACGACGACCGACCACCACCACCACCGCCGCCAGACGACAGCAATAATAATAACGACGACGACGTTGCTGCCACCTCCCTCTCCCTCAGACGACACGGTCCCGCGGCAAAGGAGGGCGAGGAAGGGCTGCCGCTTAATGACGACGAAGTCATTTTCCCTCATTTAACCGTCTCATCATCATCACCACCTCTTCCTCCTCCTTCTCATATTGATAAAACCGTCGTAATTCATCAGAAATCACCGCGTCATCCTCATCACAAGTATATTCTACCTACTGCTACCATGGGTTAGTCAGATTAATCCTAGGGTGGGCTATAGCTATTGCGATGCGAACGAATGGTCAAAGTCAGTAGGTACCTGATTACCCACATCCAATTACGACTAAAATAAAAATAATACAGTTAAATATTATATCATGGTGTCGGCTGTGTTTTATGAAGTGTTAACATACGATTAATAGAGGGTACTCTATGTATAATTATGATTAAAACACACACAGATAGATTACAATATAAATTATTACCTCGGTGTAAATATTTTATTGGCGTTATGTACCGACATCGCTTAGCGATAGGCATTTCTTTTTCTTTTGTGGTTAAACTAACTTTTGACCACTTTAATTGCTTCGCTATCGCAACTGAGCAAGTGTATGGGTTAACTCATTATGTTCGTTCATTTCTTTATTATTACTCTATGGGTTGACCCGCCTAACCTTTGTCGCCTCCTAAAGATGTTATTATAATATTATTACAACGACAACGTGCAGTAGTGATTGACGATCATGAATCGTAGAACCGGAGGATCTCAAATACCGGATGACAATAATATTACACAATTCTCGATGACGTACATACAACAGCGATAAACAGACCGAATACGCGCCGAACCGAGACGACAACGACGACGGTGTTTTCTTCGTTCGCGTGTGTTTAACAAGTAGGTTAATGTGTCAAATTAATAGTAATTGTTAGCTCGCAATGGCTAAAAATTTTTTTTTTCTTCAGCGTTAATACAACGACAAACGAATCTCATAGCCCTAATTCATCGTGTTTAGACAGCAGCCAAATAGAATCTATTGTGTATAGTGTTTTTATCGATAAATCATTCAATATACATAGGTAACCTATACAAGAGAAGCTTTCACCTTTTTTTTTTTTTTGTTGAACACAAATGTGTTTAGTAAAAATAATAATTATTCAAACGGAACACAGTATACTTAAATTTTCAATTTATTCACCAGCAAAATCTAGGTGTGAATCGTAAAAATAAGGCTAACTATTTATCACATTGAACAAAATTAAATAATATATATAAAGTTAATTATACATATAAAGTTATATACTAGGTGAAACAAGTAGATCAAGTTCAAAATGTATAGTAAACGTGTTGTAATCACAAGCATGTTAATTATCATACGAACAAGATTAAAATTCATCATTAATTGATCCACAAGAATAAATGTAATCAAATATTCGTGTTTAGGTTAAAAACCTTAAATATTATGCACGTCAATGTATAGATTATTAATTAAATGAAAAAAATACATACCTAGTCATATTTTAGAGTATAATAGCAATAATAAAACTTCATTTTATATATGTAATAAATATTATTTTTGTAGTAGACAAAAAATATTGTTGAAACCAATAAAACCTGTTATTTAGGTAATCGAATATAAATAAGAATTAATCAATTTAAAATATGTAATATTCATAAAATATGCATTATTTTCAGAATATATTGAATTGTAATCAGATAATGAAAATTATCATACGAACGAGACTTCATTCATCACAAATAAATTATAATTTTATATACACAATATTAATATGGAATACAACATAAGCAGACAATGGAACACTTAATCAATTTGTCATCTTCTTAAACAAAAGATACTTAAAATATATACAAAATACCTAACTAATAATTATGTTTCTGATACATAAATTTGTTAAGTACAAATACATTTCTCACTTCACTCAGAATCGAATATATCTAACTAACTCGATCATATTCAGAAAATGTATGTAAAATCATAAAAAAATTCATACGAACGAGACAATAATCATCATTACTGATCAGTTAATCATGAAAATATATTAATACTAAACATTTAATATTGCATCAAATATAATATTTAGTTTAATTATGATTCTGATATATAAACTTGTTAAATACAAATACATTTCTCACTTCACTCAGAATCGAATATATCTAACTAACTTGATCATATTCAGAAAATGTATGTAAAATCATAAAAAAAGTCATACGAACGAGACAATAATCATCATTACTGATCAATTTATCATGAAAATATATTAATACTAAACATTTAATATTGCATCAAATATAATATTTAGTTTCATAACCATAAAAATCATATTAATATATTATTATCTAATAATTATATTTTTTAAATGATTTTACATTATTTTATTACCCATTCAAAAAATAATAAACCTATCTAATTTAATATAGCCAAATCAGAAGTATGGAAGAAGTTTGATTCATATTAAATCATAGGAACAAGACCTTTTGTTCATCATTTTGGCAAAAATATTAAGTAAAAGTATTTACTTCACCGGCAACATTCAGTGCAATTATTACAATGAGAATAAAATAAATAGGTAACAGTAATAATAGTATTTTTCAAATGTTTTCATATCATGACGAGAAAATCAAAAACTGTAACAACTAGTTTAATATAGCCAAATCAGAAGTATGGAAGAAGTTTGATTCATATTAAATCATAGGAACAAGACCTTTTATTCATCATTTTGGCATAAATATTTAGTAAATGTATTTGCTTCGCCGGCAACATTCAACGTAATCATTACAATGAGAATAAAATAAATAGGTAACAATAATAATAGTATTTTTCAAATATTTGCATATCATGACGAGAAAATCAAAAACTGTAACAACTAGTTAAATAACAATAATTGAATGACGCCCCGGCGTTATTGATAATGTATGGCAGGTTACTGTACTAAGCAATTAAATTATATAGTCGTAATTTTTGGCACCACGAAGGCATATCATGGATTCTTGCCATAACTATATTTATATTTTACGAACAATGTTTAGATACCAAAATAAAGTTTCGCGTTTGTTAACAATTTAAACTGAACGAGCCGAAATCTTGGTCGAAATACGTTCGGAAATATCTTTGTAATTGAGCGAACAAAAAATACTATTTCTTCGCGCATTTTAAAGTTCTCAAGGTGTTCCCCGGTAATTTATTTATTTATTTATTAGAATTAACGCCGTAATGTCCGATTAATTTCGTAAGATACATAAAAATCGTCGTTTTGAAACACGCACAGTATTTGAACATATTATACAATGCGATTAGATTAATAATAATAATAATAATTTATCATTATTAAAGCAGGCAATTTAAAGCAACTGCATTGGGGAGAGAGAGATAAATTTCAAGATAAATATACTATAAAGAAATGACACCGTATTTCAACGACAACTGCAATAAAATTCAAAGGCAGGTAAAATAACAATATCGCCGAGCACGACAGCAACGCGTTAAATAATTCATATTGACTGAGAACATCGGAAATCGGATATCGGTAGTTTTAGATTGGAGAAAGTTTACAACTGTGGGTATATAGCGTGGCGCACGATCGTTTAAACTGCCATTCCCGGGGAAGTTGTCAAGCGTATTCGGGCCTGTGTCGGCGGTGGATTGAGGACGAAGGGCAAACGAGCGACGGCGGTATTGGTTTCAAAGGGGGTGTTTATTATTACGGGAGGGCCGCCGTCGCCGGGCACTGAATTCGGTCGTCGTTCACAGCCAAAAATCGCACGTACACACTCCTTCCATCCTTTCTCCTGCGAGCAAACTGACCGGGCAAATCGATATGAGTTTTGTTTTGGTCGTTTGTTGTGTATGTATATGTTGTACCTTTGCGGTAACCCACCGCTATCACCAAGGACGGATGCACACTGAACGACGACGACAGTTCCCGCCCAAACGGAAAAGCTTTGCCGACACGGCCCCTTCCTCACCCTTTCCGCCACAGAAAAAAAGTTTAATTGAATCAGACAACGGTCCGTTAAAATGTTGGCAACGCGTGTCTGTTACACAAACATAAACATACAACACGGAGGGAAATGTAACGCTCGAAAAAACTGAAATTCATCAAGTATTCATCAATGAAATAATAATAAAAAAAAACCACCCATATACAAATAAATTATGTTTGAAAATCGATGACACATCACGAATACGTAAATTATTTTTTATAGTCATATATAACGTTCAAATATTCTGAGGCCCACTGCGAATAATATATAATATTGTTAATATATGTGACAGTCATGAATTACTACTGTACAAAGTATACATAGGTATGATTCGTACAACCAAATAATGCCTATCATAAATTAAAAATTAACTAAAATATTAACTGAAAATGTTTCACTTTAGACAACTCAAACGTTTGAATTAATTTTCAATCTGATCGAACACTAACGTTATCCATTGACTAATGAATAAGTACTGAGAATCACATTTGATTTACATTCGAAATGTTTGGAATGAGTTACAGTAGCTTTCCCTATGCCTTAACATTAACCAAACCCTCATAAACGGATGAAACTCGGACATTCTGTAACATATGTAATATATATGAAATAAGAGAATGAAAAAGGTAAATTAAGACTAGTCGGTTGTGCCAACACATGAGCACAAGATATAATGATTGTTAATTATTACAAATTGTTTTGAAAATAATTCAAACTAAAAAAAAGTACTTTGGATATATATATGCTCACTGAGAATCCAAATAATTTTATACAACGTTGCCAAAACATGCAATAGATAATATTATTTACACCAATACAAAAACTAATTTCGTAGTATATACTAAGACGTAAAATAAGAGGTGTAAACATTATCTGTATTCTACTGAAACTAGATTGAACACGTACATATCAAGAAATATATTTCTATTCGGGTAACGCAATAGCAATAAAGCTAAAAAATGATACGCTAATAGTTAATTCTTATCCAAATAGTTATAAAAAAAAGAAAAAAAGTATGCCATTAAAATGCAATATTGAGTACATTGATATTTATCGATACGAGTAGAATTCTTAATGACAATTAAAACACATAGGTATATAGTATAACATACAATGTATTGAGTTTATGAAGCAATATAAAAAGAAAGAGATAAAGTAAAGTAGGTATAAAAGATAATTTTATGAATCATGAATTTGAATATGAATTCATATTGAGTTAATTTAGTTAGGTAATTTGAGTAGTATTGCGCTTTTCTGTAGATTAAATACATCACAGGTACATTAAATATGCGTGTTAGAGTGATTGCAATGCAAATATAAATTCGTAATGGAAACATGTATTACTTCATAATACTATGCGAATCACGAGACATAATAGAAAATGAAATGCAAATTTAAAATATAACCATTAAATAATCATAATCCCGTGTATCTCTATTCCAAATAATTCTATACAAGTAAAACGGTAGTTTATGCACGCTCACGCACACACCTACAATGCGTGGACTATGAAGTGTACTTATTATGCAACTAAAACCTGGAGAAACACCACGTACTCGTATTTTTTGTTAAACAGCAAAACATATTCGTGTCGAAAAAACTATATATACCTACGGACATTGTAGGCAATAATAATTAAATAGGTAATATTAATTCGCGCAGACAAACTGAAAGCGTTCAACTGTTGACCAATATTAATCATATAATTGCACACTTTAAATAAATTGCTTGACTACAGACAGTACTTATAAAATAATCAAACACTATTCATTAAGCGTTTTCAATACGTACAAGGATATTGTTACAAATATGTAATTTTTATTGAAATACAAAAAATTTACATTTTGAACTCTAAATATGCAATTACTTATTAATAAAAATAAATAAAGAAGGTGTATTCTGATGGATAATATGTAAGAGTCAATAATCTATTTAACTGTGCAATGTATATGAGAACATGTTACCCCTTGAAAGTTTAAAATATAATTATTTAAAAAATATCAAATCTAAATGGTTAGTTAATGGATAAAAAGAGATAACCGAGAGATAACTAATAATTACCAAACAGAATTGAATTAAAAATGCAATATCAGTATGTAATAAAAATATGTATAAGACGGTCCGTGTTTATGAAAGTACGTGAATAACAGTCGAAGCACATTCATAAAACAACATTTTGAGAGCTCAAATCATTTGTCGATGTTGAAGGTAACTAATTTCAAGAAAAAATATTTCAATATCTACCGAGTAGGTGTTAAACTGTATACACGCGAAAAAAAATCGAACACGTCATGTAATATTTAGTCAACAACACCAGCTGACGATCTATTTCCACCACATTACTTTGTAAGAATAATTCTGGAAAACGGTGTTTCTTTAGTTGGAAAATACAATTTGGGAACATGGCAATTTTTTTTGTCAACCAATAATTTATACCCACTCCAATATAACCAATGAAACCGTTATAATAAGACAATAAACATTACGCGTGTACCTACATCGAATCGTACGTCTGTACTACGTAGTGGGGGAAAAATAAACAGCGAGTTGTTTGTCGATTTGACAGTATTGCCACTGTAGCGAACGACATTTTACTTCCGAGAATTGTCGGCTATTATTAATGAATGTCTAGGTTTCAGAGGGTTCGTGCTGAATTGACAAGTTTCAATCGGAAAACGACGTTCACACAGTAGTTTTTTATCATGAACATGTTGAAAACAAACCCATCTATTCTATTAAATAATATTAATTTCCATTGAGATATTATTCAATATAAGAACGTTATTAAAAAATAATAATTAGGTTCTTTTAATACAGCGTTACTTGTTAATTGTTAATACATAATAATTATAGACGAAACACTTAATAGCTACTTTAAGTAAGTAAATACGGCATCATTGAATACATTAATTCGTACATTTTCACTGAAATGTTCGCGCTCGACGAGAATATTTATGAAATAAATACTTTTTTTTAATTAGCAATTGGCGGAGTTATGGTTAAACAACTCAGCAACGCCACCACCGATATGAGGAGTAACGCCGACGACGAGGCCGTGTCCAACGCATTCAATATTCATACCGGCATGCACGCACAACCGGTTTACATTTCTTTCTCATCTTCTCTGGTTTAGGGTCAAGAGGCGCGCCGAGACCTTTTCCACTCCCTATTATCGAACCACCCGATTGCTATGTATTACGATTTCTATCGTCATATGTGCAGTCATATTGTTTAGTTACCATGCATTGTGTATGATGGTTACGATAAAACAAGGCCGGTTTTTTCGCGTGAAAAACGCATATGCTTTCACCAACCGTACAACACGCGATTGTAGGAGACTATAGCTGAAAAGGGACAGGTTCTTAAAAGTGAAAGTCAAATTTTGCAAACCATCTAAAATAATTCCTAATTTGTTTTACCGAATCGTATAAAATCGAAGTAAGATTCTACTAGTTTTAATATTGTTATATTACGTCATTGAATATTGTTTCTATTTTATGACCATGGGATTATCAATTTTAGAAATACATACATCGATAAAAAATATTACTTGAACCAATGTTATACGTTTTAAGCCCCGCGACCTCGTCGTGATTCTATATAGAATACATTTTAAAATGAAGACCAAAAAATTTTACCAATGTCAGTAGACTATAATCATTCCTAATATATATAATATATATATATGTGTGTGTGTAATTCACCAAGTATCTAATTTAAAACGAGGACAACAGTTTCTGAATATTTATTTAATAAAAAAAAAGTGCTTACTATTATATATTATCACCAACAGGAATTTTTGAAGGACAACCTAAATATACTTAGGCATCATATGATGCAATGAATGAGCCAACTGATTTCTAATCAGAAATTGAATTTAAAAAATAAAATATTTACTAAGGGAAATATGGATAGTTCAAAATAATAGTCAATTTACATCTACTCTACTAAAATATAATATTTATCAGTGCTATCAGCATATGTTTACTGCAAATATTGATATATGGATGTTCCTATCAAGTTTCACTGCATCAATCCATCGATCAAAAAACGACAATAGCATGATTCAATGATTCCAAATAATAGACAACCTCAACATGTTAAATTTAATACTGAAATGAGTGTTCACATTATTCGTTCAAAGGTGCATCAGGCCAGTCCCAACAAATAATTAATACTTTGATAAGGAAAACTTTAATAACTATGAAAATTAACCGGTTTGTTTGAAAAAAATAAATAGTATCCAGTTGAAAAATGGCTATATATATTGATTACTAGTTTGTTATGAAAAGATTAATTACCTAAAGAGTAAAATGTTTTAATATCTCAAATTGTACTTCCTTGTACTTCAATTAACTAAAAATATTTTGCACAAACCATAACCACAAATAGCTTAACAGAAAATAATAACGATATTAGCCATTAAACAACTAGAGAAAAAGAAGATACATTTTCTGTAGTCTTATCAAATTAACATTTCTATAGGAATTTGTATAATATAACTATCAATAAACAATTGAATTATATAATTAAATTATATCAATTTGACATAAGTCAATAAAGAGATAACAATTTCTCTCTCTAATTTTATTTTTTTTATTTTTCATGGAACCAAACTACCAACCAACCTATAATATATTTCGTATACAGTTAAAAAAGACAGAAATCTACTGTTTATTTAATTTCAATAAGTCATTTAAATAAATTTAACTGTTTAAAATTTTAGTAATTTTAAACATTCTGGTTTTGTTTTTCAGAATATAAATTATTATATTCCACATGTAAATATCAAATACCTGAGTAATAACTATCATTTTACATATAAACGTATAAATCAATTTTCATCAGAAATACTAAGCATATAAATTAGAAAAAAACTTTTGATAAATAGACCCTTTTTATTTATTTCAATAAGTTACTGAATAGTTTTTAATTTATAATAAAATATGAAAATTAACGTTTCAAAATACTTTCTTAGTACATAATGGCCATGCTTAGGCATATAAACTTAGAATTTTCTTTTAAAAATAAAAACAAAATAAGTAAAAAAACTTTCAGTAACAAAAATAACAACATAAAACTAAACTAAATTTTCTTTTTAACAAATCTTCAAACTTAAAAAAAAAAGAATTTTACAATTAGTAAAATAATAATACCTTTTATCACATAACAATTAATCATCTTTAGTCTTTTTAACTAGTTTATAATTTAAAAAATACTTTTTTAGTCTTAAAATCTTACTCAAACAAAACATCATAATCTTACTAGTAGTCTTATAAAAATTAAAAATTAATTCCTTTTAACAAAAATATTCAAAATTAAAAAAAAAAGAATTTTACAATTCATAAACAATTTTTTTTTTTTAGATTAACAGAATTATTAACAGTCCTTGTTGCATTATATCAGTCTTTTACTTTTTATCAGCAATTAAATTCTGGTAAAGACCTGGGGTTGATTAGAATCCACAGCCACACCACTTTCTTCACCATTATTACAATGTATACATCTGCACAACGTACTTGAATGGAGACCATTATATGACCAAGATGATGAAAGCATTGGTTGAACATGTTGACCAGAGACTTTTGTAGAAGTATCTATGAGACTTGGAGATGGAAAGTTAGAAGGTGAAAAAAAATTTGTATCTGCCGGTGGTTCTTCTAATAAGAAAATTTGCTCTTTAAAACGATGAAAATCATTTGGTAAAATCGGTGGAGGTCTAGACATGTACCAAGGATGCATCACATTTTCATTAATTGTTGAATTTATTGAAGTTAAAGGAATATCTGGTGATTGTTGATACGGATTGACAAAACAAGGTGGAAATATTTGGCCAGGCAAAACTCCATGAACTTCTGGGCTATAATTAAAATCTGGATTCCCATATTGAACTTGAGGGTCAAATGGTTCAGTTACTTGGCCAATAAATGAGTTTCCGTCATCTTCAGTTGAAGATACTAGACCATCTTGTAAAGGAGTTTCCAACATTTCTCTTACATCTTGTTCAACTGGTATTAATTTCAACTTATCAAATTCAACACATATTTTTTGAGTCAAGTCTTTGACATAGACTTCTACTGGTTCATTTTTGCCGTGAATACGTTGTATATAACAATGATAGTCTTTATTTCCAATCATTACCATACACTTGCTGCCTTCTTTAAATTCCCAATTATTCCATTTACCACAGAATTTTTCTTTTTTGTTATTCAACCAAATATCATACTCAGTATTCCTGTACAAATTAGGTGTCAAAGCTTTAGCCACTTTAAACGGAAATGGAGTTATACCTATTTCAAGCAACTCTTTCATGTCCATACAAGTAGCTCTTTTTTCCAAACTAATCTGGTCATTTGATCGAAATGATGGAAAATTTCTGTCAAACAACATTTCCTTCACAGCAAAATCTACACCAGATAGTTTAAAAACATTTTTGTATAACATTTCATAAACAATAGCTTGACAACACGAAACATTCGCAACAGATTCTTTGAAAAAAACTAGATCAAAAGCTTTTTCATAATTGAGACATATATTCAATGTTTTCACAGAGTTTTCGGTTTCAATGATCATAGGTATAAAAGGATGTCCATCCACATAAAATGCAATATTAATTTTATACACTTTAGCAGCAATACGCATATCCAAAAAATCGCCATCTAACTTTTTATCTGTTACTTTCTTCATATATATGCTAGCAGGTAATGAAGTTATTTGACTAAATTCTTCCGTTTGTAGAATAGAAAATTGTAAAAGATGTTGTCTGACCATCAAGTAATAACTCTGGGTTAGAAATACACATTGAGAAATACACCTGAATAAGCTATTACCATCTCTGGGTACTACATGTCTCATTAATCCAACAGATTCTAATAATTCATCAATTTTTGGTGTTGGAGTCCGTTTTGGTTTGCTTCTATTTCTTACTGACAGTGTCAACATTTTGAAACCAATTCCTAAAAAAAAATACACAAAAATTAAAAAAAAAACATTTAAAAATTAATATTAAACGCACTAAAAATTAATCATAGTTTGTCTTCTGTCTATTAAATATATGACAATTTTATTTAATTGTGCGTTTAATATAATAAATGTTTTTTTTTTATTTTTGTATATTTTTGTATAAAATAATATATAGTTTTATAATAAAAATATCTATGACTTCAAACTATCCAGATAATTTTTAGTGCGTTATTATAATCTTATAGCATTATGATTAACACAAAAAGTACAAACAATTACACTGATAACATTTAATAAACCATTAAAATTTATTATAATATGGTATAGATATTTTCATCGGACAAATTGATTTTTCACATGTGGTAAAGAAGGATATTAAAATAATACTATATGTAATAAACTAATAGATATTGTTTTCGCAAACTTAGAAGATAAAAAAAGTATACAATTTAATTCAAATAAGTACCTAATGACAAAGCATAACATATAATTGAATGTCTTTAAAAAAATATAAATATACTTTGTAAATAATAATTCTAGTTATAATATTAATTACAAAAGCATCAATGAAATTCTAAAATATCACCAAATAGATAAACCTAATTTGAGTAAAAGATTGATTTATATTATTCCCAAAAGTTAATTTAATCATAGATATTAATTTATACAAAAATGTCATATAATGATAATTATTACCAATTCATACTTGATATCTATTAACAATTACAAAAATGTATTCTTAACAGAAAGCTGGTAGCTTGGTTCCCAAAATATTCCTTATAGGGTAATTTACAATTATTAAGAAAATTGTTGAAAACCCAGTAAGATGACCTCCTAAATGCACCAACTAGACAAAATTTGCCATCAGAAATCACTTTTAAAATTGATGTTTGGACCAAGCCTTTTGGTCCAAATCGTCTCCATACATAATCATACACAAAAAATAAAATAAGAATCCACATCATGGTTAAAAAAATAGTTTTCTTATCTCATTCATAATCTAAAATCGTTTTACAAAATGTATAGGTAGGTTCTAATTATTTTTAAGAACTCATAACTTATAAATTATCAACTTTTTAAATAGAAATACTCGTGTTTACATCCTATAAGTAAAATAATGAGTAAACTATAATATGGTTCAATAATAGATTAACTAATATTTAAGTAGTCAGTGAAATACAAAATAAAATCCTAATTCACAATCAATCAAACCTATTATCGAAGACATTAATTAATAATCACTTTTAATTTAATAGAACAAAACCACGAGGTGGAGTATTTAATTACACACCACACGTGCGCATGAGAATAATGCAAATTTCGGTGCAGAAAATGTTATGCGGTTGATTATGGTTCGTTTAAAATGAAGAAAGCCTTCCACAGTTCGACGTTATAAATGTCGTCTAGAGAAGAAAGAAGCACAAGCACGCGCGTAATGAAAACCTAGGGACAAAACATATTTTTTCCAAAATCTACACACCGCCAGAATAAGAACACGGTAAGCGAGGCACACTCACGCACGGCGGCTGCGACGTAGGTATGAGATTAAAATTTATAAACGCGTAGGCTTAACAAAAAAAAGGTGGCGGATCGACGAAAATCACTGAGAAAAAGGAAAGGCAGGGGTGAGGTATGCAAGCCGCAGTTGTCCTTAAACCTTCGCTCCGAGCACATGGCACGAGAATATTAAAAAGAGAGCACAACAAACGCTAAACGTATCGAATCACTACAATTTACGAGGAAAATCGAAAGCTCCAGTGGGGTAAAATATTATGCAACGAAATACCGGAGGAGAGGAGAAATTTACAAAAAAATCATACCGACGATTTTTATTATAACAAAAGACGACGACAATAATAATTATGTTTATAAGTAGCAGCTGCTGGTGTAAACACGATTAACTGTTTTAGCGTGTTATTATTATATCGTCGGCGGGAGAGAGCAGCTGCTCGCCGGGCGCTCGCGCGCGCCTTTTTTTTCCGCTATAATATTGTGTTCAAACTGCCGGAGCATTGTCGAACGACTGCAGCCGCCGCCGCCGCCGCCGCGACCAATCGGGAAACGTACATGATGCATGGCCGCGCCAAACTCGCTCCGTCGTTTTTATTAAATTACCGATTTGTTGTACTGCATCACACACGCACACGAGTGCGTCTCACTCGCAACGACAGCCAACGCCGCCGTCGTTTACCGAAACGACGACGACCATGCTCATATACGATAGTCGTGCAATGCGACCGGCCTCGTTATGGCCGACTGACAGCGTTGGTCCCGCCGCCGCAGAGTGGTGTGTGTGCGCGCGCGCGCGAGACGTGCGTGCGCGCGCTCGCGAACGTGTGCATTTATGCGTGTGCCTGCGTACGTACACGTAAGTGTGGCGTGTGTGAGAGAGCGCGCGCGAGTATAATATAATATTTTATTTGTGTGCGAGCGCTCACGTTTTTGTAATACTAAACAGGTTCATATTACCGACGACGACGACGACGACGCTCCGGGCAATGAAATTTTTAATAGCGAGCCCCCACACAACCGACGCCGCCGCACGGACAGACTGGCGGGAGAAGAAACCGATGTCGTGATTTTTGCTTTGTCAGCGTGAAAAAATTTGAGAGAAAAAAAATAAAAAACGTTTTCTCGACGCGCGAGCGATATATAATATAATATATCCGCCCATGATTTTCACAGGCTGGGTTAATTTCACGGCGTTTGCGTTTGGCGCCCAGTGTCGTCGTCAAAAACCGCCACCGGTGATATTATAATATTTTCAAACAACCGTTATTTATCGACGTCCGGACGGTTGAAAAATACTAATAATACATTATTTGTCGTTGACGTACCGTTCCCTCCCCCCGGGCCGCTGAACGTTTCAAGGTCATTTGTAGGAAATAATAGTAAACACTCGGATTTGCGGGAGAAATGTGATGCCGTTTTTGTAATGCAAATCGCAGTTTTGTTCACAATACGGGTAATTTTAGAAGTACACCGTTATATTTATTATTGACAGATGTTACACGAATGGGGGTTCTCGCCGCATTGTCGATTCGAGGAAAAACACGAAACGATATTATTCGTTTCACATCAAAATGAGCACAGCAGCCGATGCGTATGCAAAAATATCAATCAAAAGTGCATTGTCCGCGTGGCGCATTAGAAAAAAAATAAATACGAAAAACGTTCGTCACTGCTTGCCTGCCTGCCAGCCAACCACCAGCCAGCCAGCCGACTCGTGTGCAATGCCGATAAAAACCGAAATAGAATATATATATATATACATATATTATATTACAGTATTGTTATACATATGTACACGAATTTTACAATCGGTAGAGTAACATTATAGACGGATTGGCCCGCGGAAAAATCACGAATCGACCGTAAGAGAAGTGTATCCAATCACCATTTGAATAACTCGCGGTCGAAACACGAAACGGCAATTACAGCGGCGTGTTACCGCAATTGCATTGTATACGCTTTTAATCCGCCAATGGTAAACACGGTTAACGAACCAAAGAGAAACCACCAGAAGGGAAAAATCGTCGTGGAAAAAAAAATAAAACCGAATACTCCTCTATCGGAGGAATTTTTATTCTTTTTCGCCAATCAAAACCGCGATACTCGGACACCCGCGCGCGTGCACGCTGCACATTATTGTTATAGGCACACGTACGTACGCGGCGCGCGCGCACGCTCGCGCACACACGCACAATGTAATCGTGAAAACCGTCGTGATTCGATTAAATACGACCGCCGCCAGAGAAAGAATTCCTCCGCCGTTTGATTCTAAGTGGAGGCGCGCGCAGAACGTGACGGTGACGACCGGCGTCCCGGTGTGAACGCCGCCGTGGCGCGGGCGGCGACGCAGGTCTCCTCGTAACGCCGATCACGAAAGTGAATACTACAACTGCCAGCGAAGACCGGGGCGGCGGAGAAACGCGACCGGTGCGACGAGAGGTAGGTAGGGAGAGAGTGACCGAGTGGGTGGGTGGCGGCGGTGCGTGTTTCTGGGTACGAAGTAGAAAGACGTGGGCCCCGCCGCCGCACACGGATGACGGTTACGTCCAGCGAAGCCCCCTCCTACCCCGCCGACCTCAGACCAAGTCGTGCCGGCCCCGTGCAGACCAGTTAAAACGCGCTCTTTTCGCATTGTCATCGTCGCCCTTCCATTTATGGTGCCTCAATTACCACTGCCACCAATTGTGGTTATTATTATTCACGGTTTGCCTTGACGACAACGACCACTTTTAATAATAATAATAATAATAATCACTATCAAAATCTAAACGCAGAGACAACGCGATATTATTATAATCAATTAATATTACTCTATAATCACAACAATTAAAATTATTATTGTTATTATTATTATCATCATCATTGCGCCGCACGCGAGGGGTGTGTTATGAGATGACCTGCCGCCGTTTGATTCGGAAACGGTCGTTATTGGTAATCGATGAGGTAAAACGATAAGACAGACGACCGGTGGTCCCGAGAACCGACGCTATTCCAATATTGAATCGACAGGAAACCACCGAGGAATTCTCGGGAAAAATTAATAAATAGTAAAATAGGCAGTTCTCCGAAATTCCGCCGAATCCATTCACGGTGACATAATGCACAATGACATCGTGATCGAAATTTAACGTGTACGATTAAAACTATTATTATTATTAATATGGAGAAAAGAAAAATATTCCTATTGTATACACCAAACTAGTGAATAATACTATAATAACATTAAATGTTTACAACAATGTAATTGGTTTGAAGAAAATGCCGATGTTGGCGAATTTCTCCACTCCCTCCTCTCTACCCCCACCGCAGTCAGCATTAAGGATAATCGCGCAAAACGCAGTCGGGACGACGTAAGCTTTTTTTTTATTCATCAACCGCGTGCACTTTTATGTTACAATCTGCACTTTATCACGTGTATGTAAAAAAAAATGCAAACCTTCGTGAAAAAAATACACACAAACAATTACTACTAATACTTATTACCAACAATATTACTAAAACGAACAAGTGTTTCAGCCGCACATTCAGCGATTTTACGATTATTAACGCAGATCGCGAATTTTATTATTATTGCCAATAATAACACAAATAAATAATAATCATTATTGTCGTGTTACTATTTACTAATAAACGTTCGAGCACATTCTACGAATTCCGGCCATGAAAACGTAGGAAAAAACAATAAACCATTGATGGGCGTGGGGGGGGGGGGGGATAAATCGCAAAAAAACAAAAACGCACGTAATATTTCGACGTTGGCCGTAATAAAAATGTACAAGAACAATACATTATATTATACCGACGACGGGTCACACAACACAGATTACGTTGAGTCGCCGCACGGATGTTGTAAATTATTTTTAACCACAGGATCGCGTATCTTGTGATTTCACTCGAAGAAATGAGATTCTCAGAAAAGGCGCGCGCGAGACACCGCCACGGCGGTATCGACGACATCGCGAACCGGAGTAACGTCTACCTGGGTAATAACCGTGCGAGCGTTTGCCAGTGTCGCGTCGTCGCGCGGCTGAATACCTGTGGTGTTTGTCGGAAGCACATGTGAAATCTTGGCAATGGAGCGATCGCTCGGAAGGGAAGGTCGAACGGCGGCGGATGTATACGCGAGAGCGGATCGAAATATCAATCGATACGTCGGCGAAATGATACCATAATAATTGTCGTCGCTACCGATCGACCGTCCGGCATACAGCAACAACAATGATAATAATGAATTTTAATCGTGTATGAAGCCGACGCGTCGAACACGTTATCGGTCGTTCGTGTTTCCCCCGGAAAAAAAAGAAAACATTGAAAATATAAAGTAGTAATCAACAAAGTCTCGTGGAACGCGCACGATCGCGGCACGCGCGCCTATTATAATATACCTCCTACATGGCGGTTTTCGTAATAACATTGTAATTTTCGTCGGCGGACGGGCGGACACACACTAGTGTTACATAGGCAACGACCATTTGTTATTATTCGTTCTACTGACGGGTGTACCGAAATAATACGTACCGCACGAGGTATCTAACACGTAATGTCACTACTTCGCGGCGAAACGCCGTTTGTATAGTAGTAATAATAATAATAATAGTAATAGTAATGACATTGAGAACGCGGTAGCGGCTCGCTTACCTTGCTGTTTACGTCGGCTGCTTCTGCTGCTGTTGTTGTCGGTGATGTTACGACGGCGTCTCGTATCGGCGACGCGATGTTTATCGATGACGAACCGTATGTGTCGGGCCGACGGTGACGGCGATGATAATGACCACGCGCGCGCGAACCGGCGGTAACGGGGGACGCGTCGTCTTCGTCGCGCACTGAAATAACACACGGCAACGATTACGTTGGCGCACACCGGCAATTGTGGGATCGTCGTCGAATGGCGCGCACTAACTCGTTAAGCATCGGACGATCGGATCCGGTCGGCGGAATCGTTGATATCACCTATACGTATATATGTGCGCGTGTATACACGATATACGTGTGAATACGTGTGTGTGTGTGTATGTGAGTGTGTGTGTGCGCGCGCGTGTGATATCTGTTAAAAAACGTATCACACGAGACACGGCGGACGCGAGACGGCTTTTACCGGCGAACGAACATGAAAACCGAACGCGACGCAATACACGCGGTGGCGAAATACGAATTGGTATGGAAAAAAAAAAAAAACGAAACAAAACGCCGTACGCGGTCGATCGCACTTACGGAATAACAACGGTGGTCAATCGTCGCGGTCGTAACGGATAGCAGTGGAGTGGTGTTGTCGTCGGTCGTCGTCGTCGTCGGCGGCGGCGGCGGCGGCGGCGGCTGCACAAGCAGGTTATGTTGGCTAGACGGCGGCCGAAACTGTTGTGTGTGCGCGAGACAAACACAAACAGCCGCCGGAAAATGGCGGACAGTCATCGGTGAGCATCGATGACCGCGTTCGCGAACCCGCACGCTACCGCCGCGCTATCTGTCCCACGCCTCATTCTTCCCGCGTTTTTTCTCGCGCGTTCAAAATACGCGTCGTCAAAGAATACAATATTTTATAACATGATAATAATATAATCGTTACGTTCAAACCGTCCAACCGTCGTCATGAATACGTTATCCCAACATACACATTCCTTTAAAATATACTCGAGTTCCCGTGTGCAAAAATCAATATTTTAAAACTGAACGAAGGCAGAAGTTGCCGACTGTCACAGAATATGAGTAACGATTCGTTTTCTCGTTTGAGCTCTTTGTCGACGTTGGTCGGACCTAATTCGTTACTTCCAGCCTTCTTTTAAGGTGGCACAATTTATTTGTTTTTTGAATATTTTTATCGAGTACAAAATGTTATTTGTTGTTGAAAGTGCTTCATCATTTCTCAATTGAAAATATTTATCTGATCAAATGTCATCTGATGGACACCAAAGAAAAACAATAATTTGTAGCATTCTGCTGGTTTTTTACATTTATTTTATTCATCATTGGCAGTTGTTGATAGATAACTTATGATAATCTACAATAATATAAATAAAATAAGCAAAATAAATAAAAATATACAATGTCTAGTGCTGAATACTTATAAAATATAACAAAACTAAATTGTTATTGCCCATTTGTTATTTAGAAACATCATAAGAAATAGAATTTTCATTACTAAACTTTAATAGATGTGATAAAAACTATTTATGATTCAACCGATAATTTTTAAGAATTCATATTTAAATTTATAAAAACAAAAAGTTATATACTGTTATCCTACCTAAAGTAGTTCAAATTGTCTTGCATGAATTTATAATAATGTTATTTAAACATTGTGCTTCCTCAATAAAAGAAATAAATGTCAGTGATGACAATTCAAAGCGACTTCGATATCTGAAAGTAACTAATATTATAAGACTATTTGTCTTAAATCTTAAAATAAATAAATCACACATAGTCCTAATTTGTAAACTTAATAATAATTAAAGAAAAAAAAATTTATTTATTTAAATATTAAATGTATTGTTTGTACACTACTAAATAAAACATTTTTAAGGTACCTACGTATGCATTGTCCAGACTAATAAGATGTCAGGATTAGCGACACTCTAAGTAAACTAATACATAAGTACATTTTCTAAATAAAATAATCATAGGAATAGAATTGAAAAGGTCTTACCAACAAAGTATTAATAAAAACAACATGCTTACATAAAATAAGAACTTTTATTTTTAATAAATATAAATTTATTGCTAAAATATTAAATAAGCTTAAATTTATTTTTAAATAGTAAATATCAGTGTTATGACAATATAATTGAAGTTTATTTTAAGATAGCAATGTATTTTTTCATACATAAAAATAATAAGTTTATTGCTTATTAAATATCTTAAATTTAATATATATATTACACTAAATTTACATCAGTTAGATTTCGTCAAGATGATTCAACTAAGAAAATTATTTGAGGAAAACTATTTCATATTTTAATGTTAGTTTAACACAATCACTTAATACAAACAAAAATGGAAAAGTAAAACACTGATTAGAAAAATTGGAAACAATTTATTTTCATTTAAACAAAAAAAAATTAATATTAAATGTAACATAATTAAATGATTTCAAGCAATTCTTCGGATAAGATGTATTTTTACATAAAATAGATGAATATTTAATGAAAAAAAAGAAAATAAATAGAATGACAACTATGTGAATGGCACATAGTAAATATGAAATTATTTTTATTACATTACAAAAACCTTTTCAGCTTGTTTCAACCAATATAATTCGTTAGTTTTGGGACATATAATCTGACCACCATTTTGAGCTGCCATTTCTACCAAAGCCTTAAAGAAAAATATAAATTTATCAATATTTACAGTGGAACCATATGTAAGTAAAAAATAATAATAACCTGTTCTCCATAGACAAATCCATTTGGTAAAACCATTGGTATATTGTGTTCATTTAATGGAAGTCCTGAAATTGAACAAAACAGCCGAGATTGGCTGCAATGTGCAAACGGTAATGGTCTTGCCAAAGAGTTAAACCACTCTTGACACACTGGGCAGCTAATATTACGAGCTTCTCTGAGTTTGCTGTAACACTGAGTATGAGTAAGTTAAGAAAAAATAACTTTTCTGAAGTATTATTTATCTAATTTAAGTCAAAAAGTCAAAATTTTAATCATGTGATCACAAATTAAAAAAATCATACATTACTCAGTTAAATAAGAATATAAAATATCAATACTTCTAGTTTAAATGATAAGAAATGTAAAATATTTACACAATTATAATTTTCTCAATTTAGATCACGATCAAAATTCAATAAATTAAATTACATAATAAATATAATATTGAAATGTATCTTTAAACTATAATAAATGTTAAATAAAAGGATATGGAGTTTTGAGAGCAGATAATCCAGCTTGTAATGCAACAGTAAAAACAGACTGAGAAGATAATTGATATAAGTTGTAGTTTTCTTGACGAAACTGATCAATCAGGCGAAGCCAGCGACTTTCTTCAAACATTTCTTTATAAGGAGATATTTCTAAAAAATGTTTATTGATTTTATTTAAAATATATATTTAAACATAGCACTATTTTCTAATAATATGTTAATGTTAAAACAGGAATCAGTGGCCTAGCATTAAAATTTGGAACTGGTAACAAACATTTTGTCAGGTCCACTTTTCCACACAAACAACAAATATATTGGACAAAAATAATTTCGGAGACATATTATATCATATGTGGTCTGCTACAGTTGGGAAATTTAAAATATAAAAAAACAATTATGATATGAACATACAATTTTTAACAACTTAAAAAAATGTAAAACTTGATTTTTATTGTTTTAAAAATCATTTTTTCAATTTTTTTTTTATAGATTTTAATTTTAAAAAGCTTTATTTTACATTTGTAATATTCATTACAGACAATAATCAAATACAATTTTTTTTCTTTTAAACTAACATAACTTTTTTTAATAATGGGACTTCAGAGTCTGGGCCTGGGTGCCACAGTACTCTCAGATCCTTCTTAGATACCCCACAGATAGGAAAAAATGAATAAAAACATGGACATAAAAATGTCCATTCAAAATTTAAATATATGAAATAAAAATTAGTAACTGATAAAAATGTATTTATTTTATATTACCACAAATAAATTGCTTTTCTAATTATTTAAATATAATTTATTATTTGTAAACATTTTAATATGGTCTCAGTTGTTATAAAATTGGTAGAAGTCAGTCAGTATACAAATTAATTGAATTTTCTGTTAGCAACTTAGATCATTTACTAATATTAATTTATTTATTAAGAGTTAGCAATAAGATTTAAGATTTGTTTCTGTTTCTGAGATACATTAAAGAAAAATAACTCATAAAAATATATTCTATTCAAAATTAAATATGTCTTTTTAGTATTTAAGTATCAGTTTACATTTTAAAACTATTGTTAATTTAAATGGAATAATTTATAATTTAAAATATTCTTAAAAATATTTAATTCATAGTCAGTGTAGTAAATCATGCAAGTTATTATATTCAATGTTAAGTCCTTACTCGTAATTCAAGACTAAATATAATAAAAATGAAACATTAACTCATGATTATTTAAACGTTAATAAACAGTTGTTTAAATAACTAAAAAAACAATAATAGTAAAGAAATTACCAGTATCAGTTGGAAAAGCCAATAAAACCATACATTGCTGTACTTCGTCCATACGAGTATCTTCAAACGTGGATATATACTTTCTAGCATGTCTAAAATATAAAGTAAAAGATTTTATGAATAATGTTAAATAACAATAAATACCTATGTCAAACCTATTTTATAAGGATTACAAATATCCCTTTAGATGTTACGGTACATTTCAAAAATTCTGTGGGCTCCAGCCCATAAGCCTTGGCCATAGGTTGGCAACCCCTACCATGGCGGGTCAGTCACTATTAAAGTCCGAGACGTCACAATTTTAGTAATGAAAATGGAGTACCAAGGAGTAAATAAAAAGAACTTAATTACATCCCTTATCAATTTCTTAGCGTTAATTTTTTATTTTAACTATAGCCCCTTCCTCGTCACACCCCAAAAAATTAACTACTTGCACCTATGGTCATAACTAAAGACCGGATTTTGCATAAAATGCATGTTGTTATTTTCAACATAATATACATGCAGTCAATGAGTGTCCACAAATCATTACTTGATTGATTAAATATCAAAATTTTATACTGCATATTTTTGCATATTCTGACGTTAATGCATGTTCTGCATATTTTTGCAAATTTTAACAAAAACCGTACAAATATACAAATAAAAACACAGATCATAGGTACGTTTATATAATATTATAATATCAAATATTTTACGTCTCAAAGAATATTCAGACGCTAAAAATAGTTCCATAGGTTGGTTGTACGGGTTTTATAGTGGAGACATGGCTTTACCTCTTTTATCTAATCTTGTTGATAAAATGCCCTAAACAACATAATTTGTACAACAACATATTATATTACAACCACTTCTACATTTATCCAAGACAATTATTGTTCGTAAGAATTACGCTGTAGACAAGACGTGAGAGTTGAGTGTACCTACCTAAAATTGAAATTTTATTTTGCATGTTTTGCATTTTTTCCTTACATATTTTGACTTTTTTTAGTGCATGTTTGCATGCATATTTTACAATTTAAAATGCATATAAATCCGGTCTTTGGTCATAACATTGTAATTTACAGTTATCAATCAAAACTTTTTGTTTTATTTTGTACTATTAAATTTGATGTACGGTAAAATTCAGCATAAAACATAAGTTAATAAAAAATAAAATTATAACTTTCCTTACATCAGATATAAAATAGCCAAATGAAATAAAACTTAAGATTCCAATGTAATAGAAACAAATTGTGAAAAAAGATTGTTCGTAAATAAAAAAAAACTATAAAATACATAAAAAGTTAAACAAAAAACTTTATCTTTATCTGGACTCTAGTGGTGATAAAACAAAATAATAAAGTAATCAATTAGCATAATAAACATAATTATTCATGCAATTAACCAATAACTCTTTATGTTGGAAATAAAACAAATTAAAATATTTTAATCTCTGTACTAACTTAACAGCATCAAAACGTTTATCTTGACGTACAAGTTCAATGAATTCTTGAATTCGTAAATTGAATTCCATAGTTGACTTTAATTTACGTAATTTTGACCGATTGTCGTGACACCACGCTAAACATTTTGCTGTTTCATGATTAGCTAATGACTGCTCAACTTCCTTTGATATCATGAACAAATCTGAAATTATTTAATTAGTTCATAATCAATTATTACACTAAATAAATTAAGTATAGGTATTATACCAATATTAGTAAGATCACTAAGATCTGAATAGCTAGCAAGTTTATTGGCTGAATTATAATAACCACTGCGTAAAAAATATTCAATCAACATCCGATCTAATCGACGACGACGCCAATTTTGGACGATAGCTTCACAAGGTGAACTATGTTCTTTTAAATGTTCCAATCGTTTTTTACACACCATACCAGCATGTAATTCGTCATTTATTCCTTCATCCGCCTAATAAATATATAAAATGTAATTAAATTATATAACAAAATATTGACAAACATTTGTTGAACCTTTCTTTTGAGCACTTTTAGTTTTTCCACCATTCCACTAAGTAATGAAGAAATATGAGAAGTATCTGCCATAGCAACATCTGATGTCATATCACGCTCCAATTCTTGGACAGCATTCTGGAAGTGCGAAACTTCTCTGTCCAGAATTTTTTGTGTAGTACGAAATTTCTTATTGAGGACTTCATACGGAACCTTAAAGCAAAGAGTATTTATATTTATATGTGTTAAATAATTTCAAATTTAACCAAAAATATAAAGAATTTATCTCGGAATTTTATCTCCCCAACACTGAACAAACTAAAATAACTTTAAGCATCTTTACTCGGGACCAATCGTTTTACAGACTGAATATATTATATATATAATGAAACTATCACTTTTATATTTACCTTTAATGTTGGATGTTCCAACGATTTCAAATCGGACATCGTAGCCATTTTAATTACGATTACAAATTTATTTTAAACAAAACAATTTTACATCGGAGACCCAAGATCGGATTCGTTACTTAATTAAGTAATAAATAAAATATCACAGCGTAAAACCAAAAAAAACTCCAGACTATTTTCCACTGGTGACCACAATAGCAGCAGCTGATGCCTGTCGCCTGATAGTAACTTCAGACTTCGTAGTTTATATAATAATGCATACATGTACAAATGAACAGGCGTCAGACGCACAGCTGATCGACGTTTTATTTTTTTTTATACCCGATGCAGCTGCACTGCAGGTTTTTATTTTCCAAATGAAGCATCGATAAATCCGAAATCGATAATACCTACATTTAGATATTTCCAGCAAAGATAATATAAACAATATTTTACATAACTACGATCTAAAGTCTTTGTTCACTGATAGGAATTTAAGAATCAACTGAATTTGATCAAAAAATGAAGATAGTGAAGCTGAAAATTATTCCATATAATATAGAGAAACGAATATAACCACGATAATTCAGGTATTGCACTGTTGCAGTACCATAGCCAGAATTTTTATTTTGAAAGAGAAGGATTTATTTTATCATAAAAAACTGTAGTATTATAAAATACTCTAATTTCCTAGTTCGTTTATTATTAATCATCTTCTCCTAAAAATATTTGTGATGGTTCCTTGATAATTTGTTTCTTATTTTTTCAGTGACATATTCTTCTGTATCTGATGTCATGCCTATGAATTAATGAACATTAAAAATCAGTAAATATACCGAAAATATCTAATGTATAATATTCTATTATTTTTACATTAATTATAATTAAAGCTTATAGAGCCCACCAAGCACAGAATTTAAATATGTTGTTTCAAATTAGAAAAGCTTCATTCAACTGATGAAAAATTGAATATATTTCTATGTTAGGAAAAATGTCTTCAGGATAATATATGTATTCACCCAGAGGGTTACTTCATTACTTGGCATTGAATTTCATCTTCCATTTTATTTGCCACAAGCATAACTAAAATTCTCTTCTTGATATAGTTATATATAAAATCAGGGCTGGCGTTGGGGGAAGGCTAAACGGAGCATTTGTCCAGGGCCTCGTGCTTATTAATTGGGACATACATATACTTTTATTAATTTTGCGCCTTTAATAACACCTATGGCCTATAGGTGACTATGGTTATTGGTTAAATACATTTTGTCCAGGTCGCTCGCAAAAGCTAGCGCCCATTTTAAATCTTCATAAAAATCATAAGCTATATAGTACTGCAAAATGTAGAAGGTAACAATCAAGGAAGTTCAAATATTTGAATATAAATGAAATCGTTAGTGTAAAAATAAAAGCTAGACATTAAGTCTATCAAGATATCAGGAAAATCCCTCTAGTCTAGATGTTATAAATGGCCTGTTGGCCCATTGCCTGAAATCTAATTGTATTAAAAAGTCATATAATATTATTATTATTTCATTATTTCCCAATTAAAAGATAGTAGCATGGATATTTAACTACGTTTTAATTTAATATTATATGTACATAGTTTTTCAGATTAAGCTCCTCTATAATAAAGTTGCAATTATGTTCATGTTTTAGAATTTTCTTCCAAAATGAAAAAAGGAAATGTAGACTTTATATTATTCCAGTAAATTACACAAGTAAAGTCTTTAGTTAATTATTTAGTGTCAGTTTATAGAGTTGAACTATGCCATATTTATACAAAAAAATATATATATTGCACCAAAAATTAATTCTAATAAAATAATATATCATTGGTTTATTCTCAGTCTAATCTATCTTTAATATTGTTTTTTATTACTATATTATACTTTTTTCTCTTGTAATATTGTATACTTGAAATTGTCTACATAATTTTTTTCTTCTTTTTTTCACTAAACATATTTTTTTCTTGATATAATACTCTCTATCTCAACACAAGCTATAGCTTAAAGAGGTAGATAATCATATAAATGATGTATAATATATTATCTTATTATGTAATTTATGATGATTTAATAATAATAATAAAAAACACACAATATGCAATGTACATTTTTAATACACAAAAAATTATTTATAATATTTCATATACAATACAAAATTATTGGCAGTTGATTAGAAATAATATTAAATGATCCAGACAGTATTTCCAAATATGTGGATCACGCAAAATAAAAATAAAATAAATGCATATATTTATTGCCATTAGCACAGAAACTTTATTTAAACATAATATTTTAGGTTAAGTCTGGATTGTTTTTTACTCAATCATAAATCATGAAGTTTTTTATTTTAAAATTTTTAAAACCTTCCATAACACAGTCAGGAAATACTGCTCTGAATCAGGGATCAGCAACCAGACATAAGCCATAATGATGCTTAACATGGGCCTTATGTAATACATTTTTTAGTAAACATAACCATTTGAATTTCAAATTATTGAGTTGCAAATTAATAACATTCTTAATACTATAAAAAACTTGGTCACAGTTTTAATTTATGAAACCAAATTTATCAATATAAAATATTTTGTTAAATAAATGTGAACTGCGTTAGGAAACTTTATGTATATATCTGTGAATAAACATTTCTATTGCTGAACTATCGAAAAACCAATTATATACTTTATATCTCGACTAAATAATGCTCAAGTAAATGGCATGGGTATTAAGAATAAATAAATTAACCACAACATTAGGGCATTAGATGAATATATTAAAGTATGCCAAAACAACACTAATTTGTTGTTTTTTTCATAGGTTTTACTATCAAACATTATGTCAAAAACTAAAATGATATTCAAATTCATTACATTTTCTTTTTAATAAAATAAAGTATTAATAACAACCTATATTAAAAAATAATGTTTAATGTTTTAATGGCCCTTGATAAAATGATGTACTGCTTTGTGGCCCTTAATATAAAAGGATGCCAATCCCTGGTCAAAATAAATACTAAAATACTAATTAAAACACAAACATTCAAAAAAAATTAGGTCACATACTGTTTTATTCGCGTGATACAACTCAAAAACATTAATATTATTCTATAGATATAATTTTACAATTTATTACTGAAATCTATTTTGTTTCAATGCATAAAAATTAGCTTGACATGGATTTCTAATACATAAATATACACAAAGTTAATAATTTCAACTTAAAATGCTTAACACAATACATAGTAAGTATACATAATTTGGTGTTATTATTTTGAATAACAGTAATAAAATATTATTGTTAAATTTGTATAACTTACAAACTAATATAAGTTTCATAAAAAATATATGATCTTAATTTATATTATAATTATTGTAATGTTTATAATGTTTAATATTTATAAAATATATTATTTTATAATATTTATAAAATATTCTAAAAGAAATTTATATTTTCAGCTCATATTTTTAAAAGATTATCAATAAATAACTTCATAAAACCTAGTAGTTATAATATATAATAACATAAACCAAATCAAAATACTCTTTATAGTTTTTAGAATTCAAATTTATATTTTTAAAAAATCCATTATTAAAGTAATTGAATAAATTATTAATTGTGTAAAATAATGGACATCAAAAGAAAATTTTAAAAATGATGTATAATTTATTCCCAACTTTGAATTTTCTTTCATTCATTTCTTTCAAAATTAAGATGTGTTCATAATACAACTATTGAAATTTCACTTGCTAGTATCTTAAGATAGTTTATTGTAAATGTTAATTAAGTATGATATTAAATGGACAATAATTGAGCAACTAGGTAATTAAAGGTTACCTCAAAAAATTCTAATAAGTAAAAAATTAGAAATTGGATAGCAATATTTAAAATTATATTTTATTTATAATACCTAATTTTCTTATTTTTCACTTACTAATAATTTTTGTGACACCTTCACAGGCAGAGATCTGAAAAAAACCCTCCACAGGACATTTCTTATTTATGAATTTATATTATTAAGTCTTAGATGTTTAAAAATTAAGTAAACATAAGTAAAATACAGGAGGGTGAATTATTATTGCCATCTCATAATGATTTTGTATATCTGCGCTTGCAAGATTTATGTATTTATATACTTTTAAATTATTTATGTTATTATCAATAACTGAATTCTTAAACTATAATATGCATAAAAATAAGTCTTTAGTTATTTATAACATGAACATTTTTAAAATTATTAATTTGACAATATTTTCACCAGTAAATATTATCCACAACAGATGGCATTGCCATTCCAAAGAGTATTCCGCAACAAATGCCCGTGATCAACATAGCGGCTCCAAACATACCAGCGATTGCACTGTACTTTGGTTCAACACAGCTAAAAATAACCATATATTTTAATAACATAATTAATATAGGTGTTACATTTTTTATAGGCCATTTTTTATCAAGAAACATTTTCTAAAATGTGTATTATGGTATCCTCTAGACACCCCCCCCCCCTACATAATAACATATATTTCAATACAAGGTCATAGGACTGAAATGTTAAGTGTCACCTAAAACCATGATCTCACCTGTATATTAGAGTTAATATATTAGTAATATAAATTAGGAGATAATAATTATTTTTAGATTTTAAATAATACTAAACAATTTGAATAATTTATTTTTACCTTGGTGCATTCATCATTGCTACAGAGCTATAATAACCACTAGATAATCCAAGAATAGCTCCTAATGTCCAGAATACATAATCATTATTTATCAATACTGGCATTATTCTAGCAGAGCCTATTGGTTGGTAATTACAAATTAAAAATAATGGAATTAGAATCACTCTTAATGTAACAGGAACAAATAACCATTTTGGCTTTGGCTGAAAAAAAAAAAATTAGTTAAGTGACTATAGCAACAAAAAAAAATGAAATATACCCATGAGAAGCATGTCGATAAATAAGTTCCAATTAGTGCACTTAAATTAAATGTCAAAAAACACAATACATTGACATAATACGTTGGTCCAATTTTGAAATTTGGATCTGACACTTTAATATCTATAGTACAAAAAAAGTTATGTGGTTATAAAGAAGAAATAATATATTTTCTCTCTCTAATGAAAAAGTTTATTAGTGTAACTACTTACCAGAATAAACAGCAGGAAATATTGTAAGAGTAACGAAAAATATGAAAAACACATTGAATAGTTGTGGAAAAGCTTGCTTAAAAATACGCCAATAAGGAGTTTTATCATAACTTTCATTTTCTTTTGATTCTTGACTTTCAATTTTTCGTTGATATAAATGATCATGATATTTATAAAATCTCTATAAATACAAACAGAGTATTAGCAATATAAATTCATTGGAACATATTTCTTAAATTTTAATTATTTAACTAAGAAATTTAATTAATGTATTTTTTAAAGATGAATTATAAATATCTTACATTTAATGGCAATGCAAAATATGTGTCAAAACAAGCCAACAAAACAAATAATGCCGTAGTAAAATAATATATGGCAGCAGTTCGGTTATCAGAAGTAATCGAAATTGATGCTATGTTGGCAATCGATGTAAATGTCCCACTCAAATTTGTACCAAGAACTACTGCACCGATATATTTTGGAGGAAGTTTTGCAGCCATTCCAAAAACAGAGTTATTGTAAATACCATTTGCCATGTTTAATATCATAATACTGCCAAGAGTCGACCAGAAAAATATACCAGGTATCTGAGAGGTATTTATCATTACTAAACCAACAGTAAAGACAAAACAAAGTACTTCTGTAAGAATCGACCATACAATACGAGATGTCAATTTTCCTCTGAAAATAAAATTACATAAAAAAAATAATTTTATATTTATTTAAAATAGTAATATTTTCCCATATTTTTATTCTTACCCTATTGGACAAAATATGTTAAGCCAATTGAACAGAAGATTTGGTAGTTGAGAACCAATCGTTGAATAAGACATGAAAACTGTTGCATAATAAAAATTTCCGTTTAAATATTCAGTCCCTAACTTGTAATCCACAAAGTACTAAAAAACAAAATTATAAATGAAATAATTAATGACCATTTCATGAAGTTATCATATTTTGGTGTACTAATACAAAATAAAGCTATTTTATTAAATAAATAAAAGTCTCGTTCAATCAAATACTATTTAACAAATAATTAAGTAATTATTTTACAATTAATAGGAGCATAAGCATGTGCAGATATTACTGGCTGGAGTCATACATACCATACAAAACATATGTAAATTATATTAAATATAATGTGTATATTCTTATTGATGTCTAAGTTATAACAATTAATTTAGAAGGTAAATTTTTTTTTGAACTGCATCTACTATAGTAAAAAAGTATTTTATAAATAAAAAATAAAATTAATAATATAATGATAATGTATGATATTATATTACTTAATTAATACATTTTTCATACAAACATTTTACCTTTAACTGTGTCAAACATAATATGATTATTATGATATTATTAAATATTTGAAACAAAAAAAAAGTTTCGCACACTATAAGTTTTATAGACAAGTAGTCAATAGTAGTCAATACCTACCCTGACTACCTGGTGCGCATGCTTATGAATAGGAGAATATAAATAATTTAAAAATATGAATAAATATAGTTTTATGTACCAAATGATAAAAGTAAAATATTTAAAATGTCATAACTATTTAATATCTAAAAAGATTAATTTTTGATTGTTATATGTTCAATATTAATTATGAAGAAAATTATAAAACTCAACATAATTTTTCATTTAAAGTAAAAATTAAAGGCTGAAATTTTCACTTACAGCTTTGGCATTTATGAACATATTCCAGGGCATTAAAATCCCAATTCCATGAAGAACCAAAATCAAATACACAATGTTCCATCTAGATCAACAAAGAAAAATAATATGATTATTGTAATTAATTGAATGACATAAATTATAAAAATAAATACATAATATATAATGTGATTTTTTAATTGAAACATGTAATAATTGTAATAATAATAAAAACATGTAATAATTTGAAAATCCTAAATGAACTATTCAGCTAGTCATTTACAATAATAATTATTGTTTTAATGTATTATGCACTATAAAATTATACAATATGAAGTATTTAAAATTTCAAACAGAATTTCAAATGTAGGTTTCTTAAAATAGTAGAATAACTGATATAAGAATGCATACAGTTTCTTTTGAATACGAAAGAATATATCATCAACAAGGTACATAGAATATCGACAATTGTGTCAGAAGTTTAAATATGTTTTTACTTGCCTGTCTTTTGGAGGGTTAGTCTCTAACACAATATCCTCCATGTTCAATGTTTTAAAATTAAGTTCGTCGTTTGGCAAATTATTTTCTTCCCAAGCAGGAGTCAAACGCACAGGTACTTGCTCAGAAGCAACACTTGTGAATGAATTATGTTTAGTTGGTTGCACTAAAATAAAAAAAAAAACACAAAATTATTTAAGGTTTACTGATAAAAAAAGATAAAAATATTGATGAATATTCGAGTATAAAAATTATTTTAATTAGAATATAGTAACTTTATATTAAATAAATTAAAACTTGAACAATTTACCTTATGTTTTAATTATTTAATAAATAAATATTTTAATTTATTCAGTTAATTTTAAAGAAATAATTTATATCCACTAAAATACTTAAATTATTATCTATTTAACTATTTCATAGAGAAGCAAATATGAAGTACCATATGAGAAAATTTATTAAAATTTAATATTTACAAAACCAAATATTTTTCTAATTGAAATAGATAAATCTTAATATAATATCCAATAAAAAAGTATCATTTTTGGAAATTTCATGTTTGAATGTTACATATTATGTAACTATATTATGCAAGTTGTAAGCTGATTACTAATTAAATTAAAACTAACATTTAAAAATAATAATATCAGTTAACACAAAAAATAACATATAATTAAAATATTATAATTATGACAATTGGTAGCTAACAGTATCATAGTATAAATATAATTATTTCAATAATTGTAGTTTTATAAATGTATTTTATCATTACCATTAAAATCAACTGGTAAAAATGTATTTTTAAAACAAAGTTGAAACAATTGTATAGAAATAAGTCAAGAAATGTTATGATATTATGTCTTAAGCAAATCATAATATTTAAACCAGTCCAGTTTAAAGATAACAAATGTTAATATTTTATTTGAAATTATTAACAATAAAAAGTGTTTACACTTACAAAAAACAATAACACCTAAAAAAACGAAATTAAATACTAGTTTGTTGATTTAAATTGAAGATATAACCAAACAAAAACTAAGCATGGAATTATAATTTCGGAGGTCACAATACTTGAAAACTATTGAAGAGGAATATAGTTTGGAATGTGGAATTCAATTAAGGGGTCAATCTGGTTCTTGTATATAGTTTCATATCTACACCATCCTTTAATAGTGTTGAATTATTAGGTCTTCGTTTTTTTCTATAGAATTATGTTAGATTGACAATCAAAATACCTACTTCAAAACGATTTATTTTTATAAATTTCATGTTTTACAATTTTCAATTATTTCCTTAACATTTATTTTATAACTAAATATTAATTATTTAGTAAATAAGTATTTTATCTCAACAAATTAAGAAATTGTATACAAGTTTCTGGTTAAAACTTGAAAAAATACCAAACATAATATTATAATAAAATTATTTCAAAAAGGTAATTTTTGTATTAAAACTGATTTTTAAATTTATCAATAATTATAACCAGAGTTTACTATAATATAGTCACTGTATTGATCATAGTAAAATATAAAATCAGATCAACTTTCAAAATTTATCTACTGATAAGATCCTAGAATGCGAATTAAATGATTTACAAATAGGTGTATAAGTATAATATATAAAAGTATATATGTATTATATAATATTAGACATATCACACAAAAATGAGAGATAAACTGTAATGTCACATTTATTAAATTTGTATGTTTTTTTTTTTCATAGTTAAAAAAAAACCATTCATTATTATTTATGATCATAGTAATTCGTTGTATACTTATCTAAGGACAATCAGACGTTTCAGAAGTATATAGTAATATGGACTAGAATTAATTTTTTTTTTTAATTTTGATTTACCAAGCGTTATGATAATAAAGTAAAAGAAAAAAATATGGAACTCTCATGACCATAACAGTATATTACAAGAGCCAAAGTTGACTAATATAAACAAACAGTATGAACTACTAAACTACTAATAAAATAGTAGAAATCAACCAACACTCTTTATACATGGACAAATTTGTCCATTCATGGTATCAATAGATCTGACATATGTAAATAACGGCTTTTGTTATTTTCAAACATGTTGGTAGAATATTAAAAATATAAGCATAAACTTTCTACATTTTTTAGGAAAAATAAATAGTATTCAGTCCCTCAAAATCGGGTGCACCATGCATGGCAGAGCAAAACCGGTATTTGTTAATAGTGTAAATGTTCCCAAACTTAGATGGTGCTGTAATCCAGTGATACCCAATCCATATAAATACACGTACTAGATTAATTTGTATGTATAAATAATTTAATCAGAATCATTGAAATAAAATAAACAAGTACTAAATTTTAAAAAACTATTTATTTTTAAAAATAAATTACTCATTACAAATAGTAAAGATCAGTTTCATGGTAATTTATATCTAATTTGAAATTAAACTTGTTAAGTACTCAATCAATTTTAATTATACTTTAATTATTTGAAATTTAGAATATTAAAAACAATTGTAAATATTTAAATATATCTAATAATAAATGCATATAAATTATTCAAGAAGTATGATACCTATTAAACCTAAGTACTAAGTTATAAATAAAAAATTCTACCTATGCTTTTAATTTTAAAAGCACATCATAAAATAATAATTAATGGTTAATAATATTTATTTAAAAAAAATGTTGATGATATCTATCAATCCAGAATACCCATTAGAAATAAAACATTGGAATTCTTCGAATGTTTTACACACAAAACTTCTAAAAGTATTAATGCATTACTGCCTTCAGTAATGCATTAATAAAATACGCTGATTGTCATCAAACAAAACAATTCAAACGACTTAAAATTCCATTAGGTTTTTTTTTAAATGTTGTAATATATGTTCAGACGATCTTCAAATATCACGGACTATAATACTATTTGAAATACCTATCTGGCTACCTGCATTAGTAAAAAGGCAAACACAATAAAAATAGATGTTTGTTTCTGAAAACGTGACATATAATAATTTAAAAGAAAATATATAAAATTAAATTAAATAGGTAGCATAAAAGCGCACAGGTACTAAGTGTTACAGTTGGTTAAAATAAAATCTAAACGTATCTTAGAGAAATAATATGTTTATTAATATCAACCTTGATTATGACTGGAATTTTAAATAAGAAGTTACATACTCGTATTTATAATAATTAACCTCGAAAAATAATTGTAATTCGTAATGAATAACAAATCAAGTTTTCTCTGGAAAAGTCCAGAAATATATTCTTTAAGCGTATTATGATATAAATAATTATTTATCTGTGATAAAAATTAATAATCATCACCGACTTTCAATCAGGTAATAAATAAATAAATTTATTACATTTTGTCTAACATGTTATTTAAAATATTTACGTTTTATTCGATATTAAATGGGTACAAAAAATGTATACAATATATTTGAATTTTAAAATGTAGTATATTAATTAGTCGAGAATAACAAATATATAGAGTAAATGACAATTGGCGAAAGTTTTAATTTCAAAAATATCAGAAGAGTCACCGAGTTAACGCTTTTTCAGTATCCATTAATTTGATCAAAGATGTAAAATCAATAAATTATCAATACTACTACCATTGTAAAACAACAGAACATATAAATTTAAATAATTTCAATATATTTGTTTAATTCAACTGACACAGAAAAACATGGAGGACAATCCTGTATGGATGTATATTTAAATATCTTATATGCCTAAACCTGATTATAAAATAGTGTGAACAACTATAGAGTACTGTGTGTTTGGATTATTCAATTAGGTAAGTTTCAGATTTTTCTGGAAAAACACTCTGTTATGGTAAACTAATTCCAAAAGTATCGAAATATCAATAGTTCTCTATATTAAAACGTGATTGAAATGATCTCTTAAAACAGCAATATAAACGAGATGTAAAAACACTTACAACAATATTTTCTATAAAAACCCCCACTTTAAAAAAATTAAATTAAATTTGTTGTAAATTGTTTTAAAATAAATATAAATTATCTAACCAGAAATGGTACAAAATTCTGATTTAAAATATTTCAGATTTTAGACAAATAGTGAACTTTTGAGACACATTATTAAAATCTATTAAGACACTACATACTATAAAATATAGATATACTATATCGATATAGTACGTTAAAATATCATAATATATAAATATAGACAAATAATTTACCATAGTACATTTTCAAAAAAACTAAAAATAATATTATTTCATTAAGCTTCAAATAATATGTAACATATAATGTATTTACTATCTATATATATATATATATATATATCAAATTATTTCTGTGTATACCATGTGATAAATATACAATAGATAATATATTGCTAAATTTAAAAATGTTAGCACGTTTTTAAAAATAAGTATTTCGTAATAACAAATAATATCTATAAGATAGTTTTTTTAAATATAACTTATTTGCATAATCTGTAAAAATTGTGAAAAAACACGTAGATATCACTAAAACTTTGACTGTCATACAGTCTCGAATATCTAAACTTCGCAAGTAACAACGCTAAAATGAAAATCTACCAGTTATTAGATATTAATAACAGCATGAAAATAAAATAAAAATTATATTTTATATACCTAATAATATAATAGCTTGAATATTTTAACCATCAAGTGTTAAAATTTTATAAAAATAAATCGCAATGGTGTACATATTTATTATTTACTAACAATGATTTTCGTAATATTTCCAATTCAACAAATAAATTTAATTCAAGTCTTAAAGAAAATTGAGAACAACGTAAATATAATTTATTATACTCACTTGACTAACTTAGCATGAAATAAATTCAAAAAACTTCAACCAATTTAAATGAAAAAGGTGAGAAGAAAAATCCGTACGCGAGTGTGAACAATAAAAAATCGGTAAAAATCTGATATCAACAAACCGAATGTTTGTACTCCGTGTCTACAAGTCTACTGATGTTTCGCTTTTAAAACAGGATACTTTGTGGTGGTGGGTGTACATACTGTACATACACCTCGGTGGGAGTGTGGAACATACGACTACTCTGAACCTTATGTCCGTCCCTGGGACGGTCGTAGTAGTTAGTTGTATTATTTGTCTAAACGAATATGAAGGAATGCCGATTTAATGAACGTCTTATTTATATATTGAATAATGAATAAGCCATAAACCTTATACTCTTATAATCATAACTTAAATTTATCACGGTATACGGAAATTTTATATACAATTCAAATGAAATTTGTTGTTACACAGGTACTTATTACATATCAAAAAACTAAGAACAAAAAATTTAAAAGCAAATATAACTGCTATGACTTGTGAAAATAATCAGTTATGAAGTATTTCAAACTTAAAACATTAAAATCAATTACAGAACCAAATTTTCGAAATGTTTTAATTTTAGTATTTGATAAAATGGCTTGCATACAATTTTTTTTTCTTTGTTACACAAAAACTGTTAGGATTTGAAATTTTTACCAAAATTCGTTTAGATATGCTATAATTTTCAATAGATTTTTATCTTTTTTTTACACATTATAGGTATTTAAAATAAATTTTTGAATTTTCATTCAATAAAATAGTTTTGATTTGTTGAAAAATCTTGAAAATACAACACAAAATGTCTCATATGTTAATTTATTTCAATGTAAAAATTTCGAAAATACATAGGCATAATTTTGATGAAATTCTATAAAAACACGAAAATTTACAAACTTTTTGTATCCTATCAACGAACTTTATTCCCACCCCACCTATTTCAATCATAATTGTTCTTTTCAGGTAGGTACAAAATATTAATTATTAATCAACTTAATAGCATAGTATTTTAGTAATAATTCAGTGATTTCTAAATTAAAACACCGATTATCCTATTTCTCATCTAAGTATTGTATCTCACTTTTATTTTTTTATCAATTTTAATTGATAATTTATATATCTTTATCTACACATCTGTATCATTCAGAAATAATATGCAACACTTACATACTATTTGATATAATGTATATATTAGCTTGGATAAATAGCAATAACAAATAAATTAATTGATGTCCTAAATATTTTACACTTCTGATTTTAGCAATTTTAAATTTGAATAATTCCAAAAGTATGTATTCAAATCTGAATAAAATTTCATAAAAGATGTCAAAAAATTAATTCAAAAATTATTTGTGTTAACAAGGGTGTTTTAACTTGAAAAACGAGAATTGTTACTACCACAAGATACTCCTCAAAAGGTAAAAAAAATATATCCATATTCTAGTTTTTGAATATGCCATATTATATAGTTTTCAAAAATCTGAATTTGAATACATGCATAATTTAGAAAAAATAGGGGTGAGCACTGAGCACACTCAAAATAACACCGTATAGTACTTAAACATACTTAGTGAATAGTGAATGTATGAATTTTAAAATGGTATGAAATTATATAATTGAAAATATTTTGCAATTTAAAAAAAATAATATTTTTTCTATTAATTTTAGTTTTGATGTTTGTTTTGCTGAACTAAAATAAAAGAGTTTAACCGGTTTAAGGATATAAGACACATGAACTACTACACTCAAGTGTGATGCCGTGGTGTTATATAAATTGTGGGATAAAATGATGCACTCTAGCACACATTAACCGTACCATAAACTATTTTCTCCAAAAACAATTTAATTGTGAATTTGTCTTTTTTTATTTTTTCTACAATTAGTTTGTTTATTTTAAAAAAGAATTTCAATCAATAATATAATAAGTAGTAAAATGTATGTAAAATTTATCTGTATTACGTGTATTACTATTATTAATTGAAAAAAAATAATACGAAATACAATGATAATATTGGAACATATTTACTAGTTAATTTATTGACCCATAATAATAATTTTTACATCACATAATATTGTCCTAATATACATCAACATTTTAAATATTACAGCACCTATCCATTTAATAAGTTAAGTATTAAACCATAATCATGGTTTAATTATTTTTATAAAACATTAAGTAAATAAGTACACAATTATGTATAATATTAGTGAAACATCTCTCTCAAATTTATTTATATTAGAAAAGGCAGAAGAAATTTTGGGATTTGAATGCATTGTATAATTTTTCAAGGACTTTTTCCAATTATAGATTTACTATTATAAAGTAATGCAATTTGAAGCTCAATCAATTAAGTTAAATAAGTATCCAATTGATCAATTAATTTAATCCAATTAAGAATGTACTATTTAATTTTATCTCTACATAAAAACTTGTCATAAACAATATAATTAGTATGTAATGAAAACGATTAATCTTCATGTTAGAATATTATCATAGTTGAAGTTCCTCTACTGGGAGGCTTTTAACTATGTCTTTCTCTATCTTCTATTCATATATTATGTATCATCAATTATGCTCATTGTCCAATTGTGTTTAATAGATAGATAGAGTAAATTAAAATTAAAAATAATATTATCTATATTTTTGAATGTAATTAATTCATACAATTCTAGTTAACTATGTAATGGCTAATGATATTATTAAATAACTTAAATTTTCAAAAACCAAAATGTACAAAATTGCCTAAACTTATAAATAACACATAATTTACAATAGAAAGACCTTTCCACTATTTATCTCAGAGTATGAGACACACACATTTGTTGATAACCAATAACTATTATTGTTGTATTATAATTTATAATTGATGGTATTATATTATTTAGTACCCATAAAACAATACATTAAAGCAAATATTTTAGAGTACATGCTATTACAATTTTAAATAAGTTATTATGGTTAGTTAACATTTTCTTTGTACATTTGGCCATAATTAAATAATTGTAGCAAGTTTCAATCTTAAATTATTTATTCTTTAGTAGGTATACCTTTATAAATTATTATGATAAATAATATCAAATGTTTTATATTACATTAAAATATTATTATAAGAAAACATAAAACATATTTTGAAATGATTAAAAATGAAAGTGTCTCTCTAGAAATTTAAATCTTTCGAATCAGAAAAATAATTGGTCTTTTAATCTTTAATCATTTAAGTAAATAAATATGATTAATAAAACAAAACATAAAATTTAGCATCAATATTTTGTTTTATATTCATTTACTCAATATTATTATGAATATGAATACTGTCATTATTAAGTGGTGTGTTGTTTATTAGACAGAAAAAAAATCCGTGTTTATTAACTTTTTAATAAGCATCAGTAAAAAATAAATATAGGTACTTTCTGAAGTATATACTATGGATTTTTAAATTTAGTACCCAAATTTATTAAAGTTATTATTTTAATGAAATAATAAAAATCAAATAATTTGTTTCAAAATGTTCATATATAACATTTATAATTTCATAATATGATTTTTATCTTCAATGTTTTGTTTTTCAATTCAAAACATAGGTAAAATCTATACATTTAATTAACACAATAGGTAGATCTTAAGTTCATTAAAATATTTTGTCATTTTGCTGTGTGAAAAGATAACTCTTATCACCATTTTTTTTTTAAATTGGGAATCAAAAACTTAATAAAAAAAAATTCTATTTCATTACTTCTTTTCTAAACAACATTTTCCGTAATAATTCAATTGATTTTCCTATATTAATAATGCTGTATTATATCTCATAATTTCATATTATTAAAATCAAAACCAAAGTTTTAATGAGAGATAAAAGAAAATATATTTTAATAACCTAATACTTCAATATACTATAATTATTAAAAAATAAAAATATTAACCTTTCGAATTCATGGTTGAATTTATGGATAGTAAAGTATTGCCATTTTTAATTGTATTTTCCTGCAAGAGTAGATGATCTTCTCCAGCAGGTTTTAACCGTTGATCAGTAGAATTTGTATTGATACTCATCTTAAATGTCTCTGTATTTCTGTACAAAAATATCAAACATTATTGATCAAATAAGAAATTGGTATTCAAAATTAATTACTTACCTTGTTTAAACAGAAATAGCAAATTGCAGCAAATCAGACTACTGCAGTCACGCAACAATCATCAATAAACTATGACAAGATTACAACATATTTTTATTCTTCTAGCAGCTCTAGCAGGTATGAATGTATCGGGTACTTGAAAAATAATTTATAATACTCACAACAAAGTATTGACATAAAACTCGAGTTTAAATTTATAGTATTTACAAAGATGATCGATTGACGATTTGTGAGAATTTAAATCTTAAATTTGAAGCGGAGTGGTAACTGGGAGATATGAGTAATGCAAAAATCACATGAAGTACCTATATTCACGTGTTGAGGTTAAAATGTAAATAAACCACGGTTGGGGTTCCAAATTAATTTTGATTATTCCATGAACCAACGACGCGCGTCGTTACCATGGTAATATTTTCGGCACCGGCACAAAGTCTCGAAATTTGAATTAAAACCCAAAAAAATACACAACATACATAAGTTTATATATTTAATAGGCCGTGACTCACTAATTATCGAATATCGGAATGGATAAATTTGATTTTCTGTGATAATTAGGTATGACGATCATGCATAAGCGTTAGTGATTTAGTATAAATATACTATTTACCGTATAGCAAATTACGTACTTTGTATACGAAAGATGATTAGAATAAAACCTAGCGGATACCTATTGGAAAGAATGAAAATTTAAATACGATTCACATTTAAACCTTAAATTATTATTCATTCCTCGGTCAAAATAGTCGTACTGTCTCGTCTTATTCATTGCCAAATAACTAACCGCCGACTACTAATGTCTTGGAATGTCCGCACGATTGAATAGTCGTAAAGCAAAAGTTTTTGTGTGTACACGTATTAGGTATTTTCATGCATACTGCCTTAATACAGAATAGATTAAACTGTTTTAATAGTTTAATTTTAATCTTTTCTGTAGTCGTAGCATTTGTGATAGCTATTAATTTTTATTGTTTTCTCTACATAATATCAAAATCCTAAAATATCAAAACTATGTAGACACAATAAATATAAAGACAATTATTATTAATTGCACTTCGAGGTTGAATATTTTTTCATAGACGGCGATTAATTTAACATTAATACATTTTACTTTATAATTTAACCGATTATAAATGTAGACTGGAATTAAAACAGGTACCATATAATATTTGATAACTAAAAAAAAAAAAATATGAGATATTTTTCAGATAAGTATATCAATAAATTCTTTTGTATTAAATTTATAAATAGTATAGAGCTTGAATTTTTTGGAATTTGCCAATTTGCATATTTATCCTGGTGGATTTTATGAAATGCTAAGTAAGCGCTTTGTTCATGTACTATGAATGTAATTTGTCTATTTTTCTTCTTTCAAAACGAAACACTGTTAATATATTTTTTAACTTCAACCTGAATAAAATTCGTTTTTTCAAATATACCTAATAATTTATCAGCTATAAGAATAAATGCCGATAAAGTGTAAAGATCAAAGAAGTTTTTGTTTTTTATTAATACGTGTTTTATTATATATAATTATCATTATTTTACTTATAAAAGTATACAATTTTCATTTTACCATTTGACCTCTAAACACAAAACATGTTCTTATAAATTAATAAAATATAATATTGAGCTAATAACACTTTTGAATAATTTTCAAACCGAAAATATGCGTAGATAAGCTAACAAATAGGTGTTTTTAACTTATTATTTAATAAATAATACGTAATTTATTTACTGTAGACAATTTACTAAGGTTTATTCTGGCTTTTAAATGCCCAGTGTACCTATTATTCTATAGTATATCTGTATTATAAAATAATATTGTAATTTCTTATCGATTTATTTTTTATCCAATATGTTATTTAATGTAGTTTGTAGGTACACTATGGGCCAAAAAAATACACGATCGTGTAATGCGTATCATTGTGTTTCTAGGAACGATATACGTGCATGTTCAAAGGTTAAAATAATAAGTGTAATAATTAATAATATTTACTATTAATGGTTCATACGTGTACTTAAGTGTGAATATTCTAATAAGTATTTATGTATTTCCTGATAAGCAGTATAAAAACGGCTTAATCTATTCATTACTAATCTATGTAATTGGTAAATTTAAATATCTAATTGTATTATTCGTCTTAACTTTAATCAGTTGTAGTAGCTGTTATTCACATAATCACAGAATAACTTTTTAGTTTTCACCAAGTTTTAATTATTTATTAAATGTGCAATTTGAGCGAGAAAAATGAATTTAATCTTGGAATCTACAAACTACAAAACGTCTAGATTTCCAATTAGAATTTGGAGTTATTGGTTTATCTTTAAAGTTAAATGTACATATAGAAATATGTACGTGCAATTATAGAAGTAGAACAGTAGAACCCTATTATAATTATAATAATAACTTATGACATTAGTAGATGACAAACGCATATCGGATTGAATAGGTCATATTGAATTTGATATTGATTAATTTATTGTATAAATATGAAATCATTGTGGGTAGTGTTGCTTTTGAAAAACGACTCTGATGGATGGGTCGGCCTCTATTTCTATAGATAATTTATAAATTAAAATATTATAAGTGATTTTTTTTTTGTTCGAAACTAGCCTCGCACGTTGTAGATATAAAATGTGTAAAATATTAATACTGTTTTAAATTCGAATAATATTGTGACCTTAGAAATTGGTACAAGTTGCTACAAGATAGGATTATATAGCTATAGAACATCGTGTTGGTTACAGACAGAGACACAGAGTTATAGATCCGGTAGAGGTTTCTAATCGTTTTACTGAAAGCACGTGATGCTGGCAGAAGAAAATGTTATGTTGGATTTCATGGTCAGCTTGTTTTTGAAGATGTTAAGTCATGGATTTGTTGCACTCGTAATCGAAATGCAGTTTCCACGTGTTATCGTTTTTTAATCGCACCAAGTGATTATTCGTGGTATCATGGAAGCGAAAAAAAAAAAAAACAAATCACTCGTGTCTTGATAAACGAGATTTAAAAAATTGATCGAATAAATAATTGTCGAAACGTTTTTTTTTTCATTGTGGTGAAATAAGAAAGCTTACTGAATATATTTTACGGACTATATTACCGTATTAGCCCCACGATCATATGGACCGTTTTTAAGAATTAATTATAACCGATGAACGATTGGTGATTAGATAATCGAGTACGCACAGCGATTTTAGGATAGAGGATGATTTGAATTTTTTCATTATTTCTTTCACTCGATCGGCAAGGCAATGCCGAGTATCTACAAACGCGTTTCGATTAGTTTCAACAACGTTATCGACTTATCTTTGATCGAGGAGGCTTTATACAAAAAAAAAAATGGACAAACCATAACGTGATATTCGGTTACATTAGTTACATAACTAAAACCGGTTTAATTCCAGTATAAGATACCAACAAGTGATACGTGGGTAGTATGAATGTGTGTATAGTGGTAGTGTGTTGAACTGGTTGACCGAAAGAAAGCCGATATATAATACAGAGTTGGTATAATGAAACGTTGAAAAGTCGTTTTATACTCATTATAATATGAGTAACTGGGCTTGTGTTGGAAAAAAATTCAACATTTAAAATTCTTTAACCCTTCTTTATAGCATGATTGCCATGATTTAACATGATGATGTATAAAATTATACAGTTGTTGCTGTTTCACAAGTACCTACCAAAAAATAAAAAATAAAAAGCATACCTAAGGACCGGGAGACTATAGAAACATATCAGATACAGGTGATGATAGTGATCGATACTGGTGAATTTCTTTGGAGCAACAATTCTAAGCGAAAGACAGGTGGATCAGGCTCCATTTCTATAGATGAAATATCCAATTTCATTGAAATTTATTTAGTGACTGAAATTATTTCTATTGACTTTTTGGTTGAATTCTAGTTAATTACTATTTTTAGAGTAACTCGAGAAGAAAATATTTATTCAAATTTATATATAGAGTTAAAACTATTTTTTTTTTAAATTAAAGATATTCGAGGTTTTGTTGATTTTTGTCAACATTTAAACTTCAAAGACTTGTAAAAAAATTATGACTGTATTTTTAATAATTTTACTTTTCATAAAAATAATAATTATTATTTAAAATTTGCAATTAAAATTCATAACAATCTTTCTTATTGTGCTACTATCATCAGGTTTTGTATTTGTTAAATTTGTGTACATAAAAAGTCAAAAAATTGTATTTTATTAATACATTTTAGTTAATTTATAATAATGATATCAAAAATAAGCAAAGTTAATTTGTTATAATAAAACACAAATGTGATTTTTTGAATTTTTGACATTGATCTGGATTTTACTTTATCCAGTTAACGAGTCTTTTATTATTTTAATATTAATTAAAATTGTATTATTACATCAAATTATAAATCATTTAATTAAAATATTTTCAGGAGATGTTATTATTTAATATTTATACTAGCCATAAAGATATTTATAAGAGGCGGATCTAAAGGCAAATTAAACTCAATTTAAAAAGTTTTCCAATTTAAAAGTTAAATTCATATAATAAAAAAATCTTAACTCAAGTTAATGTTCTGAACTCAAATGACAATTTTAATTCTGATGATCTGCATTTGATTCAAAAGATTCAAAATGTTGTACCTAAATGTTTAATTTAAACACTATTTTATAAACACAAAAAATGTCTTATTGTTGTATCATGCGATGCTTATTAATTTATTATTATTAGTGATTTATTTAGAACATTATTTAATTAAATTGAAAAATTCATATTGTAACTCAGAATAATTAATTATAAAACCATAATGACATTACATGTTATTTAGATTAGTTAATTGGGTTTTGTTGTGCACACTATGGATAGGTATCATTTAAACAACAGGGCTTTTGGAAATTATTGAAATATATAACAGTTTTATTATTTTTATTAACCATTAACAATAAGAATTAGATTTTAATTGCATTATTATTAATTTAATCATGTGTTTTAAATAGAAAAAATTAATTAATTTATAGTAGATATCAAACTGTATTTCGTTCATTTTAAAATAAAATATTTAGATTTGGCACTTATTATAAAAATAATTATAAGATAAACACTAAAGCCCAGATGTATGCTCAAAAATATATAAAAAAAATTGTTATAACATTATTTGTTTATACAGATTTAACATAAAATCCAAATTAATATAAGATTTATAAAAAAAATATTGAAATCACATTTTCATCACAATTCATCACATTCACTTGTTTGATATTTCGTCATTAATATCATGAATTTGTATGCATTTTGATTGTTGCAAAATACTATCACACATTAGCTCTAAACTAAATGTCTATGATTTTATTCAATATTTAAAAAATATGCAACATTTTTGCTATCACCGAAAAATATTCAACTGATATGCATTTTTACTCAAATATGCATAATAAATTTTGAATATATAGATGTATAAGAATTTAAGCTTTATAAAATGTTAGGATATCTAATCAGAATTATTTTAGGTTAAATATTCAAAAATATGTATTAGAATACGAATCCAGGCCTTAGGAATCATTAATCAATTTCTTACAATGTTTTTTTTAGTGGGGGAAAAGGGGATAAGCATATTTACAGTAATTTTTTTTTTTTTTTAGTTGATTTCAATTTATCATTTGTACACATAATGATTTTTTAGTTATTTAATTCTCCATCTCTTGTATCAATTAATAAGTGAGTAGAATGAACACTTTTATACTTTGGTTTCAGATTAATTTAACATGAAAATAATTTAATTTAGTTGAATTTAAAACGTTAGGTTTGTTTAAGTAATACTTTGAAATACTTGGATATTTTCTTACATTAGCAAATCTATTTATAGATCATTATACAATTTGAAATATTTATTCTTTGTACTTAAAAATAAATTATATTGTTTATTTTTTGATTTTTCAAGAAAACTATATTCACTTATTTAGCTGATGAGATACTGAGGTATTGTGAAAGAAAATTAACCAACAAATATGTTTCTGAAATAGCTTTTTTTATTATTTATCGAGAAAATTATAGAATAGAAAGCATCTACGAGTTGTTTACAAATCTCTGTTCAATATTGTATTCAATTAAGATACATAGAAAAGTAATGTATCACTGCTCAATCATTGTATCAGCACTCAACAACAAAATAAAGGTGAAAAAATGTGTGATGATACCAACAATAATTTTTCATTTATGTATTACAATATTTATTATTTACTACCCATTATTATATTTGTATCTGAATTCATGATACAAAAGAAATTCGAAAATTTCATGGCAAGCCAAGCATTTTTATGTCAGACATTGCCTTTAGCATAGCATTAAGTCAGCAATTCATTACATTTTTAAGCAATAAAACATAAAATTACACATTTTATATACATTTTCAGGAATAATTATTCAATCATTTTTAAGATTTTTAATCAATTTGTTTTATTTGTTTAGGAAAATAATCGAGGAAAACATAAATTAACCCTTCTACTAAGTACCAGATGAAAAAACATTCTTATTGTAAAACCAATAAATTGATCTCAGTTAGTATTTACAAATAGCACCAACTTTTCATTTTGATATTATAATTTATTTTATAGTATAGTTTTAATCCACTCTTTCTCTCAATAAAATCTGAAATGAATAATGCCAATAAATCATTTTTTTAAACCAATTTTAATCAACAGAATATAATAATTTCACAACAACGAAAAAAAAAAAGGTAAAATACCTTAAAATTTTAACATATTCTCTTATAAAATATTAAGCTGATTATCTAATATACTTGTATTCCCATTTTGAAATATTACAATATTAAATACTATCAATAATTTTTAAAATAAAATAATAAATACTATTACTACTTTTTTAGATGATTACATATATGAACTTTTATTTGATGGGAATTGAAAAAACTATTTTCTACATTTTGTTACCATCTTAAAAAAATATGATAATTATTTTTTTATTCATAATGGAATGTACAAGGTGAACCAATGAAGAATGAACATAGAAGATTTTGATAATCTACGGTAAGGTTATATTCATCTGCAACACATTTAAGTTTTAAAAACATTAATCAAGTAACCTAATTAATAATCATACAAATTGTAACAGAATCATTAATATATCGTTGGCCATTTCCTTTTAGATTATAACTTTTCAAAAAATAACTATTGCGATTATTATTTATTTTTAAGTAAAATAAAAAACATGCTAATATTTTTTTTTAGTTGTCAAATTTAATGATTTTAAGATAACCAAAAAAGAAAAAAACATTTATATTAGTTGATACTTTTTATGACTATTTTCTTTCCTTAAAATTAAGATTAATTAAAAATAAGATTATGTTGTTTTAAAATTTAAACCAACGACACACAAATAAAAAAAAAAATTAAGAAATATCTTTACTTACAAAAATGTTTATTTCGGACGAGAATCTCTTGGATAAAATTCAGCTAATGTAGAAGCTGGAACTCTCTTCAACATCTCCTTAGGGAAAATACGCAACAATTGCCATCCAACATCCAAAGATTCAAATACTGTGCGGTTTTCGTAATTACCTAAATAGAAAAAAAAAATGTTTAAATAATCCTAAAATAATTTGATTTATTTAATTTTAACCTTGTGTGATGAAATTTTTTTCAAATTTAGTTAAGAATTCGAGATAGAGAAGATCGTCTGGTGTTAACGCTTCTTCTCCCACAACTGCTTTCATTGCTTGTACATCTTTACCAATTGCATAGCAAGCATACTAAAAAATAAATTATGTTGAATGATAATTGAAAACAGTAAAATTAATTTGATAATGAATATCATTCAAATATTTATCTTACCAATTGATTTGATACGTCAGAGTGATCTTTACGAGTCATTCCTTCACCAATAGCAGATTTCATCAATCTACTTAAAGATGGCAATACATTAATTGGTGGGTATATTTGACGATTGTGCAATTGACGATCAACATAAATCTGACCCTCAGTAATATATCCGGTTAAATCAGGAATTGGATGCGTAATATCTAAACATTACATTTATTATAGGTATTTCTATAAAACACAATGTTTCAGTAGTCCAATTCTTTTTAAAAGATAATTATTACCATCGTTTGGCATAGTCAAAATAGGTATTTGTGTGATAGATCCATTTCTGCCTTCTACTCGTCCAGCCCTCTCATAAATTGTAGCTAAATCGGTGTACATGTATCCGGGGAAACCACGACGTCCGGGTACTTCTTCTCGGGCAGCAGAAACTTCTCGCAAAGCTTCAGCATAAGAACTCATATCAGTTAAAATAACCAAAACGTGTTTTTCACATTGATAAGCTAAAAATTCAGCAGCAGTTAAAGCAAGTCGAGGTGTAATGATACGCTCAATAGTAGGGTCATTGGCCAAATTCAAAAACAAACAAACATTTTCCATTGAACCATTTTCCTAAAAAAGAAAAACATACAATTTAATAAACATTAAAAAAAGTTATTTTAACATACATGATAATTTTTCTAACAAACACCATACTTTTTATTAGTCATTTTATGTTGAAAAATTTTTTTATACAATTTTTTTTTTCATTTTATTTTGTTTATGGTTAATTATTAACTTGATCTTCCTTTCTGGAAGTATAAATTCCAACTTAAATACTTAAACTTTTATTCCACCATCTAAAAATAATTTTGATTTGTATTTAGTGTGTTTTTGACCTGATATTGAATTTTATTTGAAACCGGTCGTATAAATTACACCTTTATTTTAATATAATACAGGCTTAATTTTTTAATAATATTATAATATATTTAATAATACTTTGTTATTTGTATAAAAATGTCAACCCATAGAAATAATAACATATCATTTAAATACTTTAAAATGAAATACATCTAAATTTGTAATTCAAAATTATTTTACCTCAAAATCTTGTTTAAAGAATCGAGCAGTTTCCATATTAACACCCATAGCAGCAAATACGATGGCAAAATTGTCTTCATGATCATCAAGAACTGATTTACCGGGTTGTTTTACAAGACCGGCTTGTCTACAAATTTGTGCGGCAATCTAAATTACAGAAATATTGATTACTGATTAGTATACATCATAAATATACATAGCTAAAGATCTTATTGAAGTAATGTTTGTTCAATAAAATATATAAACCTCATTATGTGGTAAACCTGCAGCTGAAAAGATTGGAATCTTTTGTCCACGAGCAATGGAATTCATAATATCAATAGCTGAAATACCAGTTTGAATCATTTCTTGAGGATAAGTTCTAGAGTATGGATTTATAGGTTGGCCTTGAATATCTAAATAATCTTCAGCCAAAATTGGAGGTCCTTTATCAATAGGTTTTCCACTGCCGTTGAACACACGACCCAACATATCTTCAGATACTGGTGTACGTAAAATATCTCCAGTAAACTCGCAAAGAGTATGTTTTGCATCAATACCCGATGTACCTTCAAACACCTAATTTAACATAAATTATATTATTTTAAGTGTTCTAATATAAATTCCACATTACATTTTTACCTGAACAACAGCTTTAGAACCAGAAACCTCAAGGACTTGACCAGATCTAAGTGTCCCATCATGAAGTCTCAGTTGAACAATTTCGGCATATTTCGGGAATTTAACTTCGTCCAAAATTACCAAAGGTCCATTTACACCAGAAACAGTTTTGTACGCTAAAAAAATGTAGTAACGAAAGTTTAAATAATTATACCATATAAAAACCACGCCCACCTAATAGTCAAATGAACATTTTCTCATCACTTTATTATTCCTACACTATGATCATTTTAATATTTAGAGAAATGTGAGTAAAACTGAGTACATTTTAGTTGAAATCACAACTTAACCATACTTAAACCATAATATAATATTGTTGATCAATCTTGTTAAGATAAATTAAATGCACGTACCAAAAATTGGTTAACCTTATTAAGAAATGTATTATCTTTTAAGTGCACAATATAGTTAGAAATTATGTAAATATATTATAATATATTATAAATATATTGAAACAAGTATTAATTGAAGCAGAAGTTTAAAACTTTTAATGATTGGAACTTTTCTGTGTACTTATCATAAGTGTTACAAACAAACATGTTCATTAACCACAAGTTTGTTGGTTTCAAACATTATTTATTTATTTATTTCCTATACAGTTAAATATGTTATGACTTGCTTTAGATTAATATACGATTTAAACGTATTATACATGATAAATATCATATATTATAATACATGGGTAGACTTTTAGTTCAGACACGCCCTAATTTCAGTGATCATTTATACTTACTAAGCCTCGGCTGTGAAATGAAATCCCTCGAAACTGCCAACACATGTTCTTTATGGGCTTGTTGGGCATTCATCGCACCAAATGTCATTACCTTCCAATCCAAAAGTTCGAAAGTTTAAAAACACCAAAAAAACCTACAGAGAATATTGTTCGCTTCTAAATATTCGAAGTCGAATGCAGCGACATGAGATTTTCGCCCACAAATAGACAGCTGTTTATTAAAGTTTCCAAGGCCTTTATCAGAATCACGACACAGTGAATACGGTTTACAATATTTTAGTTGACGTTCACAATTTAAAAAATTTAATAAATTACTTCTGGTTTAAACTCCCTGCTGGTTAAAAAATTCTAAAATTCTTTTTATTATTTATATTCCATGAATAATTAATACGGAATTCTCGATGTGTAAAATATTGTTTTTCAATTAAAAAAGTTTAACGAGACATTTAGAATTCATTTAACGCCCACCCTGTAAGATATCTTGTATATTTGAACATTGTAATGAAGTTATCACAAATCACAATAACAAAATTCAGATTTCTGATTTATTGTGTTGTGTTAATGTGCTGTCTGTTGTGGATTAGTATTCGTACTCGTATGTTCATACTTGAACACATATAGGTTTAATTGGACAAAATGATTTAACATTTCCAATTCTATTATTTAACAAAAGTTAATTTAGATTATTCCCAATGCTTGCTCCAACACTTGATACTATAGGAAAAGATATGGAATGCGAGGAGCCGTCCTCGGACAATTCATTGGACTTTGTAATTAAATGGAATGGTAACGATTATGATGTAAAAAATTTGAATACCACCAGCGATGTGAAAACGTTGAAAGAAGAAATATTTAAATGTACTGGCGTGCGGCCAGAAAGACAAAAACTTATCAACTTAAGAATATCAGGTTAATTTTATTAATTAATTAATTTCTTGAGGTATTATATATATAATGTATAAATAAAATGTTTATTTTTGTAGATTTTAATACAATGTTTTCGATGATTATGTGTTTATGCATCAATAATAAATATTTAAAATTAGGTTCACCAGTATGTTTAAGTGATACAATACTTAATTTTATTGATACTTGTACTTAAATCAATTTAAATATTATAATATTATAGGTAAAAAAAAATTCCTGGTTATTTGTCACTGGAAATAGGGAAATAACCCATATTAAAATTAAAAAAATAAATTATGAAAAGCTATCATAAAAGAATGTGTTTTTGTATTAATGTCAATCATAATTCTTGATTTTATTTTAAAAGTTAATTGTTTTTTTTATTCAAGGTAGTCATTGATTAAATATACATACATATAATATATTTGTCGAACAGTTTGCTTCTAACTATTCAAAAACAATTAAGAATTTATTATGGAAACAACGAGGCTTGTGTATCTCAGTCTTAAGGTGATTTGGTGTTATGTAGAAATGGGTTAGATGGTTTGATTCTAATTCTTTTCATTGTATTGTCTTGCTTATTGCTAAACATTCTTTAGATTTTTTAGACCAGTGTTTCCAAATTGCAATTGCAAATCAACATTTAAGTTGAATTGCAACCGGTTATTTTGACAAGTTCATTGGAATATAGTGTCATATTTTTTAACGAATACCCAAATAACTGATAATGCACAATACCATAGTACAAATGAAAATACATAAAAATAAGAACGAATCTAATTTTTTATTTTATACCTTAATTTTAATATTTGGATGCTGTTTTTATAGAATTAACGCTTGTTTTTCAATCAAAATAATATTTTGAAAATCAACAATTATATCTTGGAGTGAATTTTAATATCAATTATTCTAAATAATTTCTCCTTTATTTTTAACTCACTGTGACGTGACGCCACTATGTTACAATATTAAATTCTGCGTCTGTTTATTAAGCTGTATTTATAATTATTTTTATATTTATTAAACTTACCATTGGATAATATATTTTACTATATTATATTTCTTTATCTACTGTAATCTTTATTATACTTATATATCTTAATTTAATAAATTTATTAGTTTCATAAGGATTTTTGAGGACTTTAAATGTAGGAATGTGTTATGTGTAATAATTGATCAGTCTAAATCTAAAACTTGTTAACTTCTCTGTTAATGCTATACTCCATTATATTTGATCATGTTTGAATTTTTTAGATCAGTGGTTCATCCATAATAAATTTGGTTGACTTTCTTTCCTCAGTCGATAAACGGAACAAAAGTATCTGATAAAAAAAACAACTGGTAAAAAGTATTTTTGGAATAATATACCTAAACAAAAAATATAAATTATAAATTCATATTAAATAATATAATTTCAATACATTACATTTTTCTTTAACTTTATTGCAATACAGTTGAATATTAAATAATGTATTTTAAAATATACACATATTTATTCACGTTGATAGAATATAGGACTATTCTTCTGATATTAGATTTTTATAAAATAATAATTGTATTTACTCAGCATTTACATAATTTGTATAACTACTCATTATTATATAGGTATTCCATTGTTTTTATTTGTATAGCATTTTTAGGCAATTGAGTTAAATGTTGTTTTTTTGTTTTAATTTAAACTAAAGGTAAATAAAAACTTATATTAGTGTAAAAACAAAAAAAAATACTTTTTTAAAATTATTTAAAACAATATACCTATTAAATTTATACTTAATTAAAATCATCAGAATTTAAAATTTAAAAAATCAGAAGCAAACCCAACTGAAATAATTATATTAAAAAAATAATATTGTTAAAATTCTTTTAACACCAAATAACATCGTTTAATTTTAGATTTAGAGTAAAACTAAGTTTATGTTTTAATTTTTACAATAATGCGTTTTTAATAAATTTTGAATTTGCTTTTCATTTCAAATCTTATCATAATGTTTCCAAGCTCTAGAAAAGTTATTAACTATAGTTAGATTAATAATTATAAAACATGTGCATATTTTAGTGTTTAATTAAATTGGTTATTATTATTACAAAATGTACACTATATCATATTGTTGTTTCTAACTAGTATAATTGTATTTAATTATGACAAAAGATAATTATATATTTTTCGTAATTATATATCACATTTTAAAGACCTCAATCTATTCGATCATTATTTGAATTATTTATTATTTAAAATATTTTTTTAGGTAAAATGGCTCCAGATGAATGTTTATTGAATGTAATAAATATTAAATCTGGCACTAAAATTATGATGGTCGGCTCTAAAGAAGAAGACATTGCCGAAGCCAGTGTAGTTCCACCTAAAAGAGAAAAAGGTAGAAAATGTAAAAGCTACGATACTGAAGATTTTGACGAAGAACGTGTTGACAAAATGGAAATTCATTTAGCAAAAGTACAGAATAGGGTTGACAATTATGAGGTTATTTAATTTTAATTTAATATATTTTTTTATCATTTTTAGTAAACATATTTATTGAATATATTATAATATATATATATATATTTTTTCTTTTTTTTTTATAGATAAAAATACTTAATGATCCTAGGCCTGGGAAAAAACTTTTGGTTCTTGATATTGATTATACTCTATTTGATCATAGATCAGCAGCGGAAACTGGAATAGAACTTATGAGACCATATTTACACGATTTTTTAGAATCTGCTTATGAAGTAAGTTGTTATGATTTTTTGTCTAATATTAATTTGATGTTTTAAGACTGTTAATAAATTATAATGTTATTAATGTAGCATTATGATATTGTAATTTGGTCAGCAACCGATATGCGTTGGATAGAACGCAAGATGGCAGTTTTAAATGTAGCCAATAATGCTGCATACAAAATAATGTTCTACTTAGATAATGCTGCAATGATTACTGTACACACTCCAAAATATGGAGTTGTTTCGGTAAGTTATTATTTTTTAATCTTTATCATTATCAAGTTTGTTAAAATTATTAATGTGTATGTGTGTGTGTGTGTGTATGTTTAAAGGTTAAACCATTGGGTGTAATATGGGGCAAGTTCCCAAATAACTATAGTAAACATAATACAATTATGTTTGATGATATTCGTCGAAATTTCTTGATGAATCCAAAAAATGGTCTGAAAATTCGTCCGTTTAGAGAAGCTCATCTGAATTGGGAAATGGACAAAGAATTACTGCATTTAGCTGAATATTTAGTCGAAATTGCCAAACTTGATGATTTTACAAAGCTTAATCATAGAAATTGGGAGAAATTCATTAAAAAAGCACAGTATAAAAAAGAAAAACGACATAAAAAAGATAGAACTGATCACAGTGAACCTAAACCTCCTGATTCTCAACCGAAATTGTGATTTAACAAATGATCATGTTCGAGTGTATATGTATTTACCTATATTTTGAACTAAATAAGAAAATTTATTGTACAGTTAATTTTTTTATGATAATTTAATACAATAAATTGAATTTTGGCTAATATATTGTTCTACGCCTCGACAGTTTACTTAATTTTTACTTTATATAATATTTCATGTAATTATTATTTTTGTAATGTGATTTTTTTTTTTTTTTTTAATATGATGTGGTGATTGATGTCAAATGGAATTTGGCTTTCACCAAATATTAAATTATGACAAAGAAAAACCTTATAAAATTTATTTTTGAATCTTTTACTTTCATAAATGTGTAACCTATTTATTCCTAACGAGTAACAACAAATTATCATTGGCTAGGTATTGTTAAGTTGGGTTATTTATTTGTTAGATTTACTTGCAACATGGTAATAAACCATCTAAAATGTTCTACCTGCAACATTTAATTAATATAAATTGTGATAACTGATAATATTATTTTTGTGTACATCTGTCATCATAGTAATAGTTCTACAAAAGATATTGTAATTTTTAGTACACTTTTTTTCCCCTAAAATGTTGATAAAATAATTAAAAAAGGGAAAAAATGTAATAAATCCTGCATATATTGTACTCATATATTTGTTCTCATTTAGGTAGAAAAATATCAAATAATTTGTATAAACATTAAAACATTTTAATTTTGACAAAATCATAAAAATCTGCAATATTTTTATAGTAAAAATTCATAACAATTTTAATATTAATACTTAAGACTTGAAAATTAAATATAAGATTCTTAACAAATTATTCTTTAAAGAAAAAAAAATGGAAAGTCACAAAAAATTTCAATTCTATTGAATAAAGGAAAGTTTTTCAAGTTCAATGATTTAGAAATAGAAGCTGATCCACCTCCTTCATTCAAAATCGTATTTTGTGTTTTAAATGTTTAGAATCGACTTTTTCTTTTTGAAAAAGTCACTATTGAACACGGGAGGCTATGTTCTCCACTTGTTTTGAAGAAGTAGAAGTTGAAATCTGTTTTAGTTGTAAAATCTGAACTTGAATTTGATACAGGATGTATATAAGATATGTTTCCCCTATTATGTTAAAAAAAGTACATTAAGATGGATAAAGATTAATACAATATTTAAATAAAACTGGAATAAGATATGTAAACTTTCTAACCTTTAATTAGCTTTATAACTTGTTACTTGTTGTACCAGTTGTATTTTTTTTCCTACTTCTTCCATAGTATTTAATAGTCTAAAACAAATATATATATTTATATTTATACTTAATAGATAATTACAATTGTTATAAAATTTTTATACCATTGTACATAATTACAATCAAAACATAAATTGTATACACAAATATTTAACACGTTGACTGCCACACATTTATTCCATGCATTGACCTAGGGGTGTACATGTTTCTGTACACAACAATGCTTACCAAATTGATTTTCGTGTACATGATTATGTACACTGACCGTCTTCCCTAAACTATTTTAATGTACAAAATCCTGACACTGAAGTGTTGATTTTAGATTGTCCTCACAATCTCGTGGCACCAATGACCATTTCTATATACTTAGCAAACGCATTACCTGTTCTTATTACAATTGATTTTTAATTTTTTTGAAATATTGGCAAAACATACAAAAAACACCTACACAAGAATGGCACGTTAACCATGTACAAAAAAATGTACACGTGACAGTCAACGTGTTCATTACAATATTCTAATTTAAATTTTTAAGGATAATTTTAACAACATAATGCTGATGATTTTTCATGTCAAATTTAATTTTGAATTACTTATCTGAAATGAAAATGAAATTCTCAAACAAACACTACTATGGAAGAAATGTATTGTTTCAAGTTGCAATACAATGAAATTAATAGATTAAAAACTAACTTTTTCAATTTTTTTATGCAAGATGTTTGTTTTCGGATCCAAAACAAGTTTCCATGTCTATTAGTTATTTTATACAATGACAAATATCTGTGTTGTTTTGATAAAAACTCATTTTCATCATGGTACCATTTTTCATCTATTATCAAAAAAATATATTAATAATTTAAGTTTAGAAATGATAAAAATGCTTGAAAAACTTACTCTGAATAATACATTTTGGATAGGATTCAAAATTATCTTCATCTTGTTTCGGTTCATTAGTTTCTTCACTGCTCTCTGAGGATTTTTGTTCATTATTTGAACTAATATAATTGAAGTTAGTATCGTTCATGTTAATCTCAGTTTTTGTCAATTTCAAATAATTAGTTCCAGTTGCACTAAAGTTATCGAAACTATCAAAAATTCCAGAAGAAATTATTACATTTGAATTTTGAAGTTACCCTTCAAAATCTGATGGTTCCGACATTTCATTTATAAAAACAAAAAACCAACAGAAAAATGTTAGAATATATTATATAGTATTCTATGGTGTGGGGGTCATCTTCATCAGCTACATCACAGATCATTGAACAATAACTGAAGAATGGTTCTATGTAATAACTTAACTGCGAAAAGTTGGGGTTACACCGTAACACATATACAGTAGCATATACCATTGATTATAAATACTACTAGCTGAATAACCTGTTAAAAAATTATTTAAATATTTTTATTTTATAGGCTATCAAATAGTTACTATCAAGTGTAATCTTCCTTTCTATCCTTTGACCAAAAATGAGAGAATGGACAACACTATGTTTACTACACTTTTTAGTAGAAGAAAAATTATATTTACTTAAAATCGTCACTGAAAACCCGTAACGTTTACCTACTTAATTATATTTACTTTCTGTTCGAAGCCTTGTACGTGACCTTTTTTCTTTTAGATTTTACATCCCGATTGTTCCGTACAAATTTGCAAGCCGGATTTTTCTTGAAATGATCAGAGAAAAAGCACCTGCCGAAGACAACACGAATTAAGATAAACTCTAATATTTAACTAACTTCGTGGTACAAAGTTACGTTGTAATTTTAAATCGTCCGAATTGATTCCATTGAACGATATTATTCTTATAATATCGCGCTCGTTTCGGTCTGGTAAATTTTGATTGATTCAAAAAAAAGATTCTTCCTTCAAGAGTTATCACTTGTAATTATTACTTGTTACTTAGGAACGTTCTTACGAGTTCACCAGAATTAAATAATATCGAGGAAAGATTGCGGTTATAAAACGAATTCCGATGGTTAAGATTGTGAACCTAGAAACAATTCGTTGCCACACGAAATCATGATCTGTAGAGAAGATTTTCTCTCGTGATCGTTGCTCGTGGCTTTTGAAATATTTTTACGAATTTAGCAAAATTAATTATTAATTAGGAAAAACGGCGGTTAGAAATACGAATCCCGATGGTTGCGAATTTACGATCGCGGTTGTAGACATCAATATACAACCGTGGTTACGATCCAGAACCTAGGAACGATTCACGCTGTCGCACGAAATCATGACTCAGAGATTTTCATTCTTTCTACATCACGCACGGAAAATGTAACAATATCCAATTGTCGTCGCTATTTTCAACCGTGGTTACGATTCAGACCCTAAGAACGATTGTCGCACGAAAACATGGCCCCGAGAAGATTTTCATTCTTTCTACACAGCGCACGGAAAATGTAACAATATCCGATTGTCGTCGCTATCTTCAACCGTAGTTACGATTCAGACTCTAAGAACGATTCGCTGTCGCGCGAAATCATGACTGAGATTTTCATTCTTTCTACATCACGCACGGAAAATGTAACAATATCCAATTGTCATCGATATCTTCAACCGTGGTTACGGTTATGAACCTAAGAACGATTCGCTGTCACACGAAATCATGACTCGGAAAAGATTTTCATTCTTTCTACATCGTGCACGGAAAATGTAACAATATCCAATGTCGTCGCTATCTTCAACCGTGGTTACGGTTATGAACCTAAGAACGATTCGCTGTCACACGAAATCATGACTCGGAAAAGATTATTTTCTCTCATAATTTCTGCTATATTAATTTTTTTATATAACACTTCATGCACGGAAAATGTACCTATAACAATAACTGTCAGTTGGCGGGAACACGGCATATAGTTCAATGTTTTACACAAACTGTCCACAGTGATATATATCAAACACATTCAAAACTGATTAATAAATTAAGTAAACTGTCGAAGCGTAGAACAATATATCATTTTCTAAATGTTCTTATTTCAATGTGCGCAATAATTAATATTTACGATTGATTCTAATAATATGTATTGTATTTATTATTTATTATTTTTGTACCTGCCAAGTTTAGTTTATCATGTTGTATTGTATGAGATCTCATTGCGCACATTGAAATAAGAACAATTTTTTTTTCTAATTTAAAATAAAGCCTTCATTTATATATGAAACCATGCACTTATATATTATTGTTATAGTTAATACATTTTGATAGATTTAGATTAAATTTTTGGTATGAGATGGTTATTTTTCAACTTTTCGCAGTTAAGTTATTACATAGAACAATTCTATGGTTATTGTTCAATGATCTGTGATGTAGCTGGTGACCCCCACATCATGGAATACTATATATTATATTCTATGCCCACAACGTAACTCATAAATTTGCTTATAAAAATTTTTTACTCTTATCTCTTATCACAATTTGATAATCTTGTTATCTTAAATTAAAATTTTGAGCCGTTACAGACGCAATTTGATAAATAAATTAATATGCTTCAATTACGCTTTTATAAAAAGTTTTTAGTGCTTTAATACCATTGAACCAATTTAGATTAAATTGTTTAAAGTTTTACACAAACTGTCATAGTGAGACATTTTTAAATTTTTGCCCAACATTTTTCTATTGTTTTTTGTTTTTATGAATGAAATGTCAGAACCATCAGATTTTGAAAGTGTAACTTCAGACGTAATAATCTCTCCTGGAAGTTTTGATGGTTTCGATGACTTCAGTGCAACTGGAACTAATTATTTGAAATCGACAAAATCTGAGAATAACATGAATGATAATAACTTCACTTATGAACCTTCTCTACATGATGTGTCTCTTACAGACAGCGACCACAGTCTTCTGGAAGTACCAAAACTTTTGAATGCCTCTTCTCCCTCTAGTATATGTTCAACAAGACCACTAGAATGGGATAGTGGAGCTGATGTTGGGTATGATATAACAACATCAAAACTACAAAATCAAGATATGAGTACCATAGAAAGGATAGCTGTAAATAGCCTTGTTTATAATGCTAATTCAACTTCAAATGGTTATAATAAAGAAAATAGCTTAAAAACAAAAAGTAATTCACTGATCAATTTGAATGAATTGGAATTATCTAAAGAAAAAAAATCGGCTTCGTTTGAGGCATTAAAATGTACATCAATGAAAAGCGGTACTTTTCCAAAATACCGCTCACCAATGGCTTCTTCGCTATCAGTATCAACAGTTATTCATAATAAATCAGGATCTTTGAATACTGAATATATTAAGCAACTAAATGATCAGCGTGGCAATTTGATTTATGAGGAACAAGAAAAAAGATTTAAAAAATTAAATATTAGTTCAAATAATGAACAAAAATCGTCAGAGAGCAGTAAAGAATCTAATAGTACCTTGGGAAGTGCTGACACTGCTGGATCTTGGGTGGCAAAAGAATTTCGAGATTCAACAAATACTAATACAGATCGAGTAAATAGCTTTGAATATTTACCAGGCAATACATATTACAATGAAAGAAATGATGAACTAGAAGAATATTCAGATAAAGAAATCAAACAAAGCACTAAGATGTTATTAGAGGCCATGAAAAAAAATGGTTTAACAAGTGAATCTGAAAGAAAAGAAATATTTAAAGAAATTGTTGAAAGTTTTTTAAAAACATTTGCTCATAATGACAACAGATCATCAGTAAAAAGTTCAACAGATTCTGATCAAACTCCAGTTAGACAAGATTTTACTTCTCAAACATCAAATACTGGCAACACAATTATCAAAAACCAATTAAGTAAAATAATTTTGTTAAATTTTAAAAATGTTATCTAATATATGTTAATTTTTAGATAATCAATCTAGTACAATTACATTTACATCACCAATTACTTCTTCACGTTATGGTGATGACTTTGATTCTAAGTATGACGAATCTTCTATGGATTCTGGGCGGCATATAGATTTAAAAAAGTGTAAATCAAAAAAAATATATTCTCTAACAAATGTAAGTAAATACTAGCAATTAGTATTGATTAAGTATACCCAAGTACCTTAGAAAAAAAAACATAATTTATTATTTAAATATAATATTACATAATACAAATTTTAAATAATTGCAAACAATAATTTGTTTTAAAAACAAAAATCATCATTTAAACAATTTTAACTATCTAGTAGCCACTAACTACTTATAACTCATATACCCCCAGCCAAATGTTTGAAGAAAAGAAATGAAATGTATGAATAGTGAATAATACATTTCGTTGATAAATGTTAATCTTTATCATCTTTGTGTATCATTATTATTTTATAAGGTTATAGATAAATTTGGCAATAAAATACACCAATTGTTTATGTCATTAGGAATAAAATCTTATCTTGAATTACAAATAACCAGAATTTACAAAATTGTGCTTATTATAGTCAGATTAGGTATGTTCTATAATAATATATTATTCTGTATAGAATTTACTACCACAGAGCAGATAAAATAGTTCATAAATCAGTAGTTTTTTTTTGCTTTATTTTAGTTTAGCTTTTATTTTATGTATTATTATGAATAGGAGAGTATTTTAATTTTTTTTTTTTTAATTTCACTTAAATGCTATGAAGTCACGACAAAGGAATCAAAGTGTTCAGTGTACAATTCAAGACAGTTCAACAAATGTTAGTGCAAATGAAAAATCCAAAAAATCTTCAGTGACTAATTCTAATGTACCGAAACAAAATGAAAATAATTTTGAATCCTATCCAAAAAAATATATTATTCCGAGTAAGTTTTTCAAGCATTTTTATCATTTCTAAATTTAAATTATTAATATATTTTTTTGATAATAGATGAAACAAATGACCAAGATATAAATAAGCAATTAAAAAAACAGATGATTTGGTTGCAGACAAATTATATGAAAGCTGAAAGAGAAAATCAATTGCTTTGGATCCAAAGTCAAATATCTCGCTTAAATAAATTGAAAAGGTTAGTTTTTAATCTATTAATTTCCTTGTATTGCAACTTAAAACGACACATTTCTCCCATAAAAGTATTTGTTTGAGAATTTTATTTTCATACCAGATAAGTAGTTCAAAATTAAATTTGACATGAAAAATCATCAGCGTTATGTTGTTATATTCTTCCTAAAAAATTTATATTATAATATTGTTATTTAATATTCATGTATACAATTTATGCTTTGATTGTAATTATGTACAATGATATTTTTATTTTCATTAACAATTGTAATTGTTAAATTATCTTTTATGTATAAATATATATTTTTTTTAGACTATTAAATACTCACGAAGAATTAAAACAAAAATGGAATTCGTATAAAGAAAAACAACCAACAAATTATAAAGCTAAGTTAAGGTTAGAAAGTTTACATATCTTATTCCGGTTTTTTTTAAATATTGTATTAGTCTTAATCCATCTTAATGTACTTTTTTTAACATAATAGGGGAAACAAACATCCTGTTTCAAATTCAAGTTCAGATTTTACTACAACTAAAACAGATTCGACTACTTCTTCAAAACAATTTTCAATTTCTTCTAGATGTGATGACACTGATGTGGAATCTTCTGCAACAGTTTGCGATCATGTTCATTATAAAAAAGGCATGCCAGTAGATGAACCTAAATCTATGAAAAAATGTTGCGTGAAAACTCTAAATACTATTGACGAGAAACAAAAAAAAAGTGTTAATAAATTTAAGACAGCTTGGTGCCAAACAGAACCAATAACTGAAATAAAATGTAAAAGTAATAGAAAAGGTTCATCTCAAAGAAGTAGTGAGACCTATACAGTTGATCGAAAATTAAAACCGGTCAGCAGTAATAAAAGTTCTATTTCTTATGATATAATATTCAAACCCTCTACCAGATGTTCAAGGGAAACAGATGTTGTATGTTTGCTTATAAATATTTAATTTATGTAAAGTTAATTTATCAAAAATTAATCCTTGAAATTCATGTATTTTTTTAAAGGTTGATAATACATCAAAACAGAGGCGTTCAATATCAGTAGGTTGTCAAACTAGTGATATTCCATTCAAACCTAAATCAAGTTTGCAGGTATAAATTTTGATAACTACTTTGAGTAATTAATTTTATAATGTTTTTTTAAACTCACTAGCTATGTATATTTTGAAAACAATTAGGATTGACCATATTTGTTTGATCGAAATATAAATGTCCACAGTTCCACACACTATGTTTAAGGTTATATCCCCTGGGTAGCCCACTCTCTTCTATTATAAATAATGTAATATAATTATTAATTTTCTATAAAAGTGAAATTTCAACTAGAATTTATACGGGTTTCACATTTTAAATAAATAAAAATTTTTAGTACTGCAAATCTAAGTTAATGATTAAGATATGGATCAAAACTAAAACTATGATTATTTATCCTACATGTATTTAATTATTAAATGTTCACTGTTAAATTTTATATTTAATTTATAGGAATATTTAATGATAAATCGCCCAGATTATGTTTACCGAGCTGAAGAAAGACAGAATATCTTAAGTGATATAGCAAGTTTAAGAAACAAACGGAAACAATTGAAAAAAGAAATATTGATAACAAATAATTATGAAAATAAAGTTCCACCAAATCCATTGGGTATTACTGTTATGAATACGTTTTTTATGTAACTATTATTCTGATCATTTTTTGACTTTAGCTGTTAAACGCATAATGAGCCAAAAAGAGATGAGAAAACAAACTGAACGCAAATATCGCAAGTGTCCTGAAGTTAAAAATAAAAATGTAGAAACTAAACGGAAAGAAGAATATAAAACAAATAAAATTATGGCAAGCATATTTAATAAGGTAATTTTAACTTTTTTTCTTACATAATAATAAATCATAAAACTACTTATTATTATATTTTGATGTTTCAGCGACTTCAAAAGAAAACATTAAAAGGAAAAGTGGATTTATCTAATAGTGTAAGTGTTTGCAGTTTGTAAATATTAATTTTTATAATTTATTTTCTAGCTCTATCTTACATTTTTAAACTTTAATTTTGATTTTATACTAAGAGAAATAATGTTTAAATAAAAATATTTTATTTTTATTTCAAATGTTATTTTTAAATTTTGTACACTAATTATTTTTGTAATTAAAAGTCAAAAAGTCAAAATTATTTTTTTTTTTAAATTTTGGATGTATCATAAATTTTTTTAAATATAACTTACTATTATGACTATTATTATTCAAAGGTACATGGTATTTTAAATTTGTATAATTATCATATCTTTTCCATTTGTGCAATTTGTCAGAATATAATGGAAATGCATCAAGCATTTGAAGGGTCCGGTGCAAGAACCGGCTATCTCCACTTTTTAAAATTGTTCAAGAGAAACAAATTACTAAATAAATAAATTTCTAATTGAGGTGTAAATGTAGTATAAACATAATTTAATTATCCATACAAAGAGCTATCTTAACATATATATAAATTTAAATTTAACATTATTTTAAGTACATTATTTAAATAGTTTAAATAAAAAAACATGGAGATACCTGTTATTGCACCAAATTAAATTTTTTTTTTTTCGTATTTCGACGAATTATCAATTTAAGGTGAAAATATAATCATAAATATTAAAAAGTTGCAAAACTTTAAAACTATGTATTATAGTTAAGTTTTTACAAAACAGTATATATCAATACAACATATTTTTTATTTACAGTAATAAATTCACTAAAAAAATGTGGAGATACCTGGTTATTGCACCAAATCTCATGCTTTATAAAAATGAAAAAAAATTTTACCCTTAATTTTTGACCTCTTTTGCACCGTACACTGTATACCAGACATCTCCATTTGTATGATATTAGGCTATCTTTTATGGATTTAGGCGGTTATTGCACCGAAATGTTGATAAAATTATTCTTTATCAGAAAATGTAAAAACATGCATTTTGAAAAAATTTGGAGATATTCCCTTCATTTACTCTGTATTAGTTTTTTAATGATTTTGTAGGAATTTAAACTAAATTCAAATTAAAAATAAGTCTCAATAATTTTATTATATTTGTACTATTTTTTAAAATATTATGATCAATACTAAATACTAATAGGTAGGTACAATAAGAGTGAGATTAAAAATATAAAATGTGACAAAAAAATGGAATACATAATAGAATAAAAAAAGTGTACAATAATAAGTTTAAAAATATACTATACAGGAACAAATAAAAATTGTTAGTTTTTCACTTTTCTTAACCTTGTGTGATCATAATTTGGTTGTTGTTATTTTCCAAGCGTAATTTATGTTCATTACATAAATGCAACAAAGCGACATATATGACTGATACAGACATATTTCTCATCATAATTTCAGGCAACGAATTTTGCAATTTTTGTATCAAATCTCCAAACGTAATATTTAATACTTCAGTGCCATCTGGTTTAATAATATTCAGAATTCCTTTTTTTAGTGCATGCATGTCCGTGTATCCTGGATAATGATTTGAAAGTTCAAATTCCTAAATAAAAATATATTAGTATTAACTATAAATATCTATTTATTGATTTATATCTATTGTTCAGTGTGATTTTTCAAGCAAGTTTTCCCTTTTTTATGCTTTAATTATTATAAATATAGTATAAATAATTCTTTTATTAGAATTCTGATACTTGAAAATGTTTAGAAATATATTTTCAACAAGTACATACATTATTTGTACCACTATTATACGAGTATCCTTCAATATCGCTTGTTTTTCATTTGAGGGCATTTAAAACTTAAATAACTATTCAGTTACTTTCTGTAATTTTTTATTCGACTTCCTTCAAAATTTAACCCGGTAATTGTGGAATTTTCAAATTTAAAATTCAGCGTAACAAAAATTCCAGAAACATTAACTGAATAATTTTTTTACGTAAAAAAAATGGTATTTCCTAATGAAAAATAAAAGCTGACATTATCATAAAATGCTTCCTAAAAAATGTTAACAAATATATGAATTAAAAATTTTATCTTTAAGTAGTACATAAACATTTTCAAAAATCATAACTTGAATAAATGCATAATTTTAGTTTATAAAAAAGGATTAATTAAAAAGAATTAAACATGCTTAGAAATTCATTAAAATAAAAAAACAATTTACGTCAGATTCATCGCTGTCAATCTCATTAAAATCGTTGTTTGAATTGGTTACTTCCATCATTCTAGTCTCATTTATATTTATGGTTTTATCAATATCCGTAATATCTTCGAAAGTTTCATTATTAAGTACATCATCCTATACATTATTTACATTGGCTAATCATTATGAAATAGAATAAATTTAATATATTTTGTTATACTTACAATATTTTGTTTTGGACGCATAAATATTGAATTCTTATCTGTTTTTAAATTTGTCGATATACTTTCATACCAAGGCACCATGTTGATGAATTTGCAAGAACTTAGCCTGTTATAAATATCAATTAAATATTTTACAAACTTCTGATTTTTGAAATACTTGAGTTAGAATAATAAATAATAACCTTTTTGTGTTAGTTTCTGATTTTTTGATAAAGTTATGACATAATCCCCATGAACTGTAATTACATTGGTTTTTGCCAATATTGATTTTTAAATTTTTTAATATTGTAGGCAAGTTTGGATTATAAAAATCCACTTTATACTGAATGCTCTCTGGTTTATCACATTGTTCTTTGCGAGCATTAGATTCGATTTGTGTTTCAAAATAATCATCAGTACTAATAGTTCTGAGTGATTTGATATGCAATGATTTTTGTTTACCTAATTTAAAATTTAGAATTAAATAAAAACAAAAACAATTTTTAATATATTACTTGTCATTAATAACTGGTTAAACTTTTTTTTCCAATGATTGTTACATTTAAAATTACAAAGCTTTTTTGGATCAAAGTATGAATAATCGCTATAATTTGAATCCACAATGGACAAAGTCTGGTTTATGGAATCTAAAAAAATAAAATTTTCAATAGAGTTTTATAAATATTTATATGGAGTGTATAAAATAGTTTAATTATAATAATGTTGTAAATATTTTAATATCTACCTATATTATTTTGACTGCTAGATAGTTTAATTGTGTCATTATTAGAGCAACCACCATGCATACTATTTGTATTATTTATATTGATATCCATTGGTTCATCATTAATTGCAGCACTGAATTTTGATATTTCTGGATTAAACTTTGATAAAATAATATCTAATTTATTTATATCGTCATCATCAGGATCATCATTATTTATATTTTTATCAAATTCAGCCACAAATTCATTATAATATTTACAAATTTTGCCTTTTTCAATTAAATCTGTAAGACATAAATAATATTATTATTTATTTGTTGATAAATCAATTTATTGGTATTAACTGTTAAGATAATTTTAGCAATAAACATTGGTAGAATTACAGCAAAAGTGTGACTAGTGTATATTCTTATACTAATAAAAGGCACTTCTAAAATATAACAAAATATACTAAATATATTTAGTTTACAAATGATATACGGAAACTTGAGTCTCTCTAATTTGTTCCAATATTATTAACATATATTTCAGTACATAAGAATCAGTTAACTATATATTTTATTAATATGTTAATCAAATCATGATTTAAAAATGGTTTATTTAGATTTAAATTTATAACATTTAGGAAATCAGAATGTTTATAATATATATTTATCGTATGACAATAATTATCATTGCAAAATGATAAATACATTATGTACTTTATGTCCATGCTGACTATAATTTTGTTTCATTTGATTGGGGTAGTAAATGTTCCAATAAGTGGTATAAGAACTAATACTTCAGAAGTTGATAAAGAACATAGGTGAAACTCAGTGGATACCACTTAATCTGGGCACGTTGGAACCAGTTCCATTTACTCACATTAAGCAGTTGCCTATAAAAACCGAAATCAGTTAAAATAAAAGCACAGAACTTTTCAATTTAAAAAAAAAGTATATTTCAAGCAACATGAGTACCATAAAATAATTCATACTAAATATGTATATGTATTAATTATTATTACATACTAATTAAAACTCCTTCTTGGAAGTGGAAGGTGTACAATATGATGTAATAGTGAATTGTCTATAGTTGTTTAGTGTTTATCGGGTTGACAAAATGTATGCCAAGCTTATCATATAGACTATTTTTATTGTATTTTTGAGACTCTTAAGCTGTTACAATCAGGTCAGTATCTATGTCAATGTCTTCTTCTTCAATTGAATTTATTTTTATTTTTTTTAGAACATTTTGTGCACTTACATCACAGACATTTTATGTTTGATACACAATCTTATCGACACAGTTAATGGTATAATATTATCTCAGTAATTTATATTAAGCATTGATAAAATATAAACTGCCCACATAAACCGAATTGAGTGTCCAAATCCAGCGATTTTTTTTTTTTTTATCATTTTTACATATATTAGATTCGGGACCAAGCTAATTTGCTCATTTTAGGTGGCTGCCCACATTAACCAGTGGCTACACTATGCGGAATTCACTTTACTGAAACTATAGGTCAGGCCATAGCCTGATCTAATTTCAATGGAGCATCATCGGTTGTTGGGATTGTGGAAAAAAATTTCTCTCAATTCAGAAAATTCACCAAAAAAGTCAATTATATACTTATGTGTTATATGTTATACCACATATGTGCAATATCTCTCTAAATACCTTAAATTTTATTTTTTTTAGGAAATAAACTAATAACCAGTATCTTTTTTTAATATTTTATTTGTGAAATGGTTGCATTTTATTTTTAAATTTTCACCTTTTTTTATTTATTAAGAATAGTTATAAACATAAGAATTTTACAGGTTATGGAAGAAAACACATCTAGAATGCACCTAGAGATTTACTCAGTAAGGATACTAGTAAAAGTATAACTGACTTTTTGGTCAAAAAAGTATTGCAGGAGGAATTGATACAATCAATTTCAAATACTAACATCAAGAAATTTAGTCTGGATAACGAATATTTGTATTTAAGTCAGAATATGAACATGGTTATCATAATAGTTAGATTAGCTTATTTGATATTCAGTTATATGTTAGTCCAAGTCAAATGTTTTCAAATAAAGAGAAAATCAAATATTTTAAAAAAACATGGACATTGAAAAGAGTATTTGTTTTCTCATTGACTAAGTTCATTTTTATTTTTAAACTTATAATTTAAATTTGAAGATGGGTAAATATTTCAAAGTAGTTAAAACTTAGTTATTGCACTGGTATAACTATTTATACTTTTCATGATAATAATCTTGTTCAAGGTTAGCCATTAAAGAATATTTTACCCAGTTTGACCCTTGGGAGTCCATGAATCACCTCTTAAGAATCACCAATTAAAACACAGATAATGTAATGATACAATAATTAACTAAAAATAAGCTTAACCAAACCTTCAATTTTACAAGTAATTTACTTTCTACATTATATTATTATATATATTGTTTTTATATGTATAAAAAATACTTTATATATATTTAATACATTTTTCACAGAGTAAGTTGTGAAACTAATATATAAACAACAATACTTAATATATGAAAATAAAGTAATTTATCCAAATTAAAATTAAAAAAAGGAAAGAATTTAGGAAAGCAATAAATAAATATGAGTAATTAATATTAACTTACGACTTATATTTTTCATTACATATTTTTTTGGTTCATTTTCCTTCATATCATTTTTTTCTGATGTATTAAATTCTGGCCAATATGTCGTATTAGAAAACTTATTAATCAATACTCTTGATGGATTTGCATAATCAATAATATCATTATCAAGCTCAACACTTAAAGGATTTATTTTTGGTAATAATTTGTTTTCTTTACGACATAATTTGTCTGCTGTTGTTAACATTAATTTTTTCTAAAATGTATAATTAAAAATGTTAGTAATATCAATTAGTTTAAAAATATCAATTAATTAATACAATTTTTACAAAACATACTCTAATTGGTTTCTTTTGGGTTTCATTTTTGGTGATTGGTTTCTTCTTTCTATTTTCTGCCAGAAATTCTTTAGCTAATTTATTACCGGATACCAAATAATCATCAACTCTACAAGCATAAACTTTGCCAATGGTATCAAATGAATTACTAATTTCCTTTATTTATGAAAAATAAAAATTAATTTTATAAAATACAATTTAAGTTAAGTTTTGCTTACCACAAAGTTTGTATCTTGTGTTTTTGTTACCTTTTGTTTTACACAATTTATTAAATCTATTTGAAACGCATTTACCTTATTGATTTTCTAAAACAAAAAAAAAATAAAATAAATTTATTTATGGATATTAATTCAAATGGTTGGTAAATGTATTCTTACGTTTGCCATAAATAAATTATTATAAATTTTAATTCTTTTATCCAATTCTTCTATAGACAAATCATCATCCGACTCATTTTCATCGTTTTCAAGTTGTTCTTCTTGATTTATTTTAGTGCTTAATGATTTGTCATATTCATTTCCATTTGAACCATTTTGATTCTGAGCAGAATTGCTGCTTGGTAAATTATCCATCTGACAATGATTTATAAATATATATTAAAGTATGTTTAGTTTACATGCAAAATAGTTTAACTTATTTGAAACTATTTGAGAAAAGATACTTCCCTATGCAAATACCTACATTTATATAGTGTATTATAGAGAATTTAATTAAATTATATTAAAAAAGTTTTCTTTTTTTTGTAAATATCATAATTTACAAAATTAATACTATGAATTAAAATGATTTTTTATTAATTATTTAAAATGTACTAGGTTATTTTATCAGTTAAATTTATTGACACTGTAGAAATCATAATCTATGTAATGAAATAAACACATTAATACAGCAGTTCCCAACCTTTTATGTTGTGCGGACCTCCAAGTTTATAAAAAAAATCTTTGAGGCCCACTAATAGTGCACCTATTATATATACGTATGTATAATGTATATAATTTATAATATAATATATACTTATAAATAAGTTATTAAAAATAAATGAATTAAAAACCAATTGTTTATTAAGAAAAAACTTTATTCAACTTAATCACAATAGTTAAACAATTTAATATGATTTTTTACATTGATTATCCTCCACGAGAGTCAATATCTGGATTAAAACTGGATAATTTAAGCCTTAAATTACTTTCAAGTCTCAACATTCTTTATATTATTATTTATTTATTTATTTCAAATATACGGACGTAAGTCCTGGTTTAAGGTAAATAATAATATTATTTTAAATATTCACATTAGTATCGTTATATGGTCCACGGCCCATGGGTTGGGAATAGCTGCAGTAATACATTAAACAACACATTATAGAAGAAAATCTCAACGTTATATTTTTAATGTTGTTTTTACATTTGTTTAAAACACAGAATAATGTATGATATACCTTATTTAAAAGTCGGACTACTGAAGATATTCTGTTTCTTAAGAAGTTCGATTTCAGTTGCCTTACACAATGAAATTATAAGAATGAAACCACAAATTAATTGAAATTATATTTTTAATTTTATCTTTAATAATACTATATAATTACTTTCAAATAACAACCACTATAATTCTTAGTTATACAGTAAGTCAGTAACACATAATACAAGACCATGCTCAATAGTCAATACAACAAATACAGAAAGATCAAAGAACTCTTATTATCAGACAATAATAATAACATGTGGTACCAGGTATAACTTATCTGGTAACAACAACGGTTAAAGGCATTTTTTTTTTTTACATCTTCTAGTTTCTACCATACGTCATATTTTTTTATAGTAACTACTGTAAAAACCATAAAATAAAATGTCTTTTGCAAGTTGCAACACCTTATTGTTTTATACGGTCGTGGCTAGAAAAGTCGAAAGCCTAAATTATATAATTTATCATAATTTAGGCTCTCTAATCACGACTGTAATTATCATAGACATATAAACCTATGGACAGCCTGCCGCGCCTTCCTCACAATAAAGTCTTCTATACAAGCTTGAAGACAATATAGAGTAAGAGAAAGAAAACATAACTAAAGAAGCATTACTCACAGATATATATTTACAGTGGAGTACATTCAAATTTACTCGGGTGGGGGGGGGGGGTTAAAATGCATACAAAAATTAATATCTTAATCCTCTGACATAATTTTGCAATAAAATACATAATATGATTCTACCGTACACCATTATCTTTTTCTTAACAAATGTATCAATTTATAGTTTTTTTAACGACATAAACAGAATTAAATATTTAAATTCAAGAAAATTTTTCTGAAAATTTCAATATTCACAAAATATTTATGAAATAATTACACAAATGGTTTAGCTATCACAAGGACATTACTAAAACATTACTAAAACTGTGTACAATGATTTTAGATAATTAAGTGATAATTATTTATTATTATTAATTACATTCGAAAAACGATTTCAAGACCTTGTACCTCATTGATTAACACAAAGTATAGTTCAAGATTCTAATGAACTAATAGATGCTTCCATATTGTACACAACTTTTTACTGTTTTTCAAATTTTATATTGTATAACTTAAAAAAGCTAGTATATTACTTTTGATAAAAAGTTACACAAGGTGGGTAAATTATTCTAAAAATGACCTCTATAAATATTAGTGTTGGGTGAGAACGAGTTTTTGAAAACGAAAACTAGAAAAATAACAATGAAAACTAAAATAGTGCTAATACAAAAGATGATTTAACGTTAATAATCAATATAGAATGATTAGTATTATTATTGCTTATGAAAGATTACAGTTATTCGTAAATGTTAAACACTTGATTATAATGATTTTTAATATAAATAATCTTACTACAAAAAAAAATACATCTCTATGAATGACTAATCATGTAACCAATTTTCTTTTTCATGTACTAAATTACGATGTGTGAGATAAATATCTTAATTCGTGGTGAGATCATAGAGTATTATTACTTTATGGGCAAGAAAGGTACTGGCCACTAGGTATTTTAAATACCTTGTCTATGGCCCTATGGGCGAGTTACAAATTGTATTTTTTTCTGTGGTGTACGTTACCCTGTTTGGAGATAAAGAATTTTATTGATAAGGTATTTCGAGAACGAGATAATAATAATATTAAATTGATATGATAAATTTGAAATATCAATTGCTATTTGCTAGATTTTAATTGCATTACTATATTGTATTCTATTGCTTTAAAACGTTTGTTTGACAGTATAGTAGTGAAGTATTTGTTTTGTTTGTTTTTCTAATTTTGTATGTTGAATTGGAATAAACATGTTTATATCATTCCTCGGTTCACGTGCGTAGTTAATCGATTTACGCATTTGTGTTGGAAAAAAAAGTAAAATAATATCGTAGTAAAATTGTGCGCATTCACTATGGCATCGACAATAGAACGTGTCGTCATACAGGCTCTTACCACATTTTCTGGTTCATTTAAACGTACATCAAAAAATTTTCATGATAATTTGGTTGAATTAATACGAAACGCCCATGAATTGGATGCACGGTCTGTTGGCTTAGATTTTAGATTATTGAGATGGGATAGCCACCAAGCACCTGTAACTTATATTGAAGTATTTGAAGATCAAAATGTATCAGTAGGAGTTTTCGTGCTCAGAGATGGTGCCAAAATACCTTTACATGATCATCCAGATATGTATGGTGTGTTAAAAGTCATTTACGGTAAAGTCAAAATACAAAGCTATACTCCTAAGCAAAAGAATTATAGCCAATTAAAGTAAATTTGAGAATGTGATTTTTTTTACTGCAAGTTTTTATTGTAATTTCTATATTGTATGTTTATAGTGAGTGTAACATTAATGTAATACAAATGGCACCAATTAATGTTGGAGTTACTGACGATCCATGTGTGTTGCGTCCAGTGGAAGGAAATATTCATCAAGTGGACACTGTAAGTGGTCCTGCTGCATTTGTGGATATACTTGCTCCTCCATATAAAACTGATATTCCAGAAATAGGGAAAAGATATTGCAGGTATTTTAAAGAAGTAAATATATCTAAAGACATAAAATTAGCAATCATATCCAACCCTAAAGATTACTGGAGTGATACAGCTCCATATACTGGACCTCAATTTAGTACATGCTTTGAATCTAAAACTTAATATTTTACATTTTTCATATATATTTATACATCATGTAAAATAAAATCATATTATTATATGACTTCTAGTCATCAGTGCCTAAATAAAACAATTTCACAAATAAATACTTATATATTATAAAATAATAATGTTGGGATTTTTTGTATATTAGTTTTTACAGTATTTAATGAAATTATTTGATTATATAATTATTATATTCTGTAGTTTTGGTTAATTTCACAAAATATTATGTGTTATAGACTATAACTTATAGTTTTGGGTACCTATAAACAAGATAAATTATTCTTTAAGTGGATTATAAATTGTTATAAAGTATTAGCTTTTTTTTTTCTCCTTTTTTTTTATAAATTACTATTTTAAAGAATTTAAACTTGACCAATGTACTTATAATTTGTTTTATTATGTGTTTTTTCTTAAATAGATAATTTAGTTATTCATTTAAGGAAAGTTTTTCCTCAAAAATGTTATTAATATTCATTATATAGATATATAATATATATGTGTCTATATGAATAGATATTGTCTGTATTTAATTATTTGAAAGTACATTGTTTTTTTGATCTGTACTACAATGATAGGGAGTAAAAGCAAAAAATACTTAAAATGGAATGTATTAATTTTATAATAATCTTATTATTATTTAATTATTTTTAGATTAGTTTTGAGAACATAAACATTTTAAGTACACAAAGTTTCAAAAGTCTTCATTCAATTTTAAAATTCATATTTATTTTAGAAATGAAGATACATGTGTGGAATTAAGAAACAAAATATTCTTAAAATAATCAAGTTTTATTATAGTTTGGTTACAAATGTTTGATATGACTCCACTGGCCTTTCGATACATATCTAGTATATACCGTATTCAAATTATTTCAAAACTTAACTAATCATGTCAGGTTATGGCATTTACATGTTATGATCTTAATTACAGTACTGTAATTAATGATGGCACATAAACATTATCTTTTACACAGCCCCATTAATAGAAATCACACACTGTGTGGTCTAGGTAACGTAGGAGCTAAGATTGAGTTTCCAAATCATTGTCTTCTCTGTGTTTAATTCATCATTGCATCCAATCATTACAGAGGCTAACTAGACATATTTATCAGCAACAAAACTGAAAATTATTTTGACTATCTAATATTTTTATTAGTATATGGATTGTTTACCCATGCTTAAGGATTGTTAAACTATATCAATTCGTAATCAGACAAAGGCTTTTGAATCCTTGTGTATTAAGATATTTGCATATATTTTAACATTCATAATATATGTACATAACAACAAAGTTCCTCTTAATCTTGTTCAGGCTTTGAACTGATAGTGATAACTAATGTAGTAATATGTAAAAAGAAGTCGGTGTAGTACTGTAATTTTGCCTGTCTTTTTATGTCTATTAATCCTTTAGTTCTCAACAAAATTATGTTTTTCTTAATAACCTATAGTTTTGTATGGTTAAAATTTAATATTCTTATTCATATTAGTATAACCATTTGTTATACTGGTTTGAAAGATATGTGAATTGTCTATTATTTTAAATACACGAGTATGATAAGGTTAAATAATAATTAATAAGTCATTTATATCTTGTCTAAGATGTCGTGTACTGAATGGAATTTGAATGATGTGAACGACTTACACAGTTACACATCTGAAATTGATAGCTGTGTAAAACTTAAATGTTAAAAGCATTTTGTTTTTTTGGAATTTATTTATTTAGTTGTTTATCTATTCTGTTGCAAATGTAGAATTTAAATACAATTTTCAAATAATAGTACATTAATTAATAACTATTTTATGTTGTATCAGTGTGGTAGAAATAGTAAACAGTCTCCTATTCATTTAATCTTTATCTATTCAACACAAACAGTACAGTATAAAGCAGAAACTAAGTTTACATGATACATTGCACCATCAAAATCTACTTATTCAAATTATAAGATGATACACCGGCCAATTATTTTTAGAATAAAACACAGTTAAAGGTGGGAATTTTCAAGGGCTTCTTCATTTTAAGCGTCTCAAACTACTCAAGTTTTTATGTATATTGATCAGTGATGTTTTAAGGGCTATACACGGGTATTCAGCGTATACCCTTCAACCAGTTTATTAATTTAATGTGTACTCCGTGGAAAGATACACTGACATATTTACATATACTCTGAACAAAAGATCACTGGTATTAATTAAATACTTAAATATGGAAGTACTGTGCTCTATGATTGAGTATGTCACTTATTACCTGGGCTGGAAATGTAATAGTCCATGCAAAATCATTAAAATAATACCCATGTCTAAGAATTTTTAGTAGACACCTAAAAATATATTAGGTATATTAAGCTTTTAAAATATACCAAGATTTGAATAAAGTATTAATAACCTAGTGGACATGTAAATAATAATTCAATTTACATTAAAATGTGACTCATTGTGCACTGTTTAAGTGCTTCTTATGAAATATGTTTGTTTAAATAATTATCTTTATTCACCACACAGTTTAAAAATGTAACATATACAATAAGTCTACATTTAACATCGCCAAATTTATAAAGCTCATATGTCATGATTATCACAACTCCATTACTATTGTATTATCAGTGAAATATTACATACACAAAACAAATATTAATAAAACCGATAAAGAATTACGAGTAGGTACTATTCAATGTGTAATAACAATAACAATACAAGTGACATACATTATTAAAGCTGAGTACTTGTGGTGTGACACTGATGCAATGGGAAACAAAATATGATACTTTAAATCTTATTAATGATGATTTACTGTTATTTACGTAACATTTTTAAGCGATATATCTTTTGACAAGTATTAATTTCATGAACTGATATTAAAATAAAATATAAGACTTATTTTTGTACTTATATAATATCAACTCTATGTAATTTCAACCTTCAATAGTGTTATTTGATTAAAAATAATTGTAATTGTTTTCAAATGTATATAAATTATATAACATATAAAATTATGTTTCAAAAAAAAAAAAAAATGTAATTTATGTCAATGTCAAATACATGTCAATGTCAGTCACAAATATGAGTTCTACAATAGGTAAGTTTAATTGGGTCGAAGATGAGCTATTGGTCGGATGTGTAGCTTAACATTTCACAATTTATAATCTCCAAAATAAAAATTTGATTTCATTATTTTTCAGATATTTCTATTCAATTAAAATTGTTCACAAAATAAAATAAATAACTATCATATATTTAAATTATATTATTTCATAAAATAATCAGTCCTTTGTGTACAATATTAGCTTGCAGCCAAATATCTACCCAAATCAAATCCACAATTGCCTATTGTAATATTTTTTTTTTCGTGACGAGCGCGTATAATAATAGTAATAATAATATAAACTAAGTAACAAAGTGAAAATAAAATATGTTTAATATGGTTGCGGATTTACATTGTTTTAGCCCAGATGTAAGCCACGTTAATTCCTTGGTTTGTGCCTTTTTGGATGTCTTCTGGAGTGTGAGAGCAAGCTGTGCATGTGATGACGTGTTGCGTTGTCTGTTTTCCTCCGCATAAACACAAGGTGTGGGCGCTATCTAGCAGCTCATTTTATTTGGGGGCTATTGCAATAAAATATAATAATGCATTAACAATTGATTAGTTTAAAAGATGTTTTAACAAATTTTTACTACACATCATTTATTAGTATATTTAAAATTGTTTTACATGTATTACAGAGAAGATTAAACTATATTTTATATGAAGTGATGTTAGCAGGTGGTGGTTTTCAATTGCCATCGATTGTTAATGGTTTTCTTCAACATCAGATTCTGGATAGTCAACAACTTTTCGTGTTCTTTCTTTTATAACATTATGTTGCCTTTGATAAATTCTCAGGGCACCTTTTACTGCAATATATACTAATCCACCCTAAAAGTGAAACAAACATATTGTTAATGAACAATTTATCATATTATTATAACATTATACAATGCTTATACTAACTAATAACGTTTTTTGAAAATTTGAGTAAGTGCTGTTGTCAAATAATATTTTTCCAACTATGGTAGCAGTAGTTGGCAATAAAAGAGCAGCACAAAGAGTAGTGGTTGGATTAACAACTGAATTGAACTGGACTGAACTAGTTGATATATTAACAGGTTCACATCTAGAATTAAATACATTATGCCAATTAATAATGAATATTATATAAACATCAAATGTTGGATATTACAAAAATGAGGGCATAATAGTTCTCAATAAGGGCAATTGTGAAGTAAATCGTTGAACTAATAGCAGTAATGTTTCTTCCCAATTAATTGTTTTGCCTAATATTAGACTAAGAGGTATAGCTGGTAACATCAAAAGCAACATGTATGGATCTGTATCTTCCATTGTTGATATAGCTTCTCGTTCACCCATTACCTAAAAATTTTATAAATAAATACCGGACAGATAATTATATGTTGTTACTAGTTGTATTACCTGCATCACAGTAATTGCTCCATAAGAAGCGGCTGACCAATAAATAGTACTGACCACAACACCAGCTGCCAAAAAAGGACAGAGTTGGTTGGCTGTTTTGTCAAGTTTGTTTAATACTTGTACAAATACATCTAAAAAGTATAAAATATTAAATGATATCATTATAATAACAGTATTGAACACATTCAAATTTTACTAATACAAGTTTATTTGATACTACTTTTGACTTGAAATCTGAAGAACAGAATTGTTAGTTATTTAAATGAATATTTTTTATTTGTTAACAAAATAAGTAATTTTGAAACTAAGATAAAATAGAATAATTCTAAATAGTAAATAACAAGAAAATTTGTAAGACTTTAAAAAATATAAATACTTACTGACTTCGTTGTACAAAATAATATATTCTGTGTTACATTGAGGGCAATGTGCTTTAATGCTAAGATTTTCTTTAATTTTTTCATCAACCCAACGTTGAACACAACCTTGATGAACCTTAATTAAATATATTTTATTTTATTAAATTTGTAGTTGTGAAACAATACTACACCATTAAAGTTAAATTAAAACAATTGTTGTCACATACTAAAATATACATAGTTAACATTAGGAAGTTGTAGGAGCAAAAGTAGAACCTTATAAGCACAAAAAAAGAACCTAAAATATACAAAATGTTAATTTAATATGAAAAGAAATTATAAATTATTATTATAGATTCTGAGTGAAGTGAGGAATGTATTGTTTTTACTATGTTTATTTTTGTTTGTCATCACATTTTCGACATAATTCTTCTAGCTTTGGAGCCCTAGTAATCAATTTTTATTAGGCTCAAAGCAAATTTATTATTCAAAGTAATATTGAATATGTGTATAGAAAAGTACTGACGTTTTCCTTATTACCGTGACAGGAAAAAAAGCTTTTGAATAGCTAAGCAATTATTGAACACTTGTTCAATACTAAGCAATTAGATAGTATTATTTAAATGATGTTATCATAACATTTTTAAATTGTCTATTCAGATGTATTAATAAAACCATTTGAAATAGTATGACATTAAACATTTGTCTTTTGTAAAAAACAAAGAAACAAAATATTTCAATTATTATTTGACACTTATAATAATGGCATCATAGAATGTAGATATTGCCATATATTTAATATTGTTTAAGAAAAGTGATTTATAAACAATATAAATTTTTCTTTTTTTATGTTCTTTCACAATGCAGTCTATTTAGATAAAAATGTAATTTAACTAATATTGATAATTTTAATACCTATAGTAGACTCATGTGATTGACCAAAAGAAGTAACTATATATAGCCAATTTTTGTTCTTAAAACAAATTTACAATGCCAATAATCTTGATATTGCTTTAGTAATCATTAATGATTGAAATAAATATAAAACCAATGAATAAATTATAAAATCAATTAGGTTCTATTTAAATAATTACAAAGACATACCAATAATTTATAAATGTTTTACTTAGAACCCACCAAACCTAATTTTGTTTTTAGCAATTTTTGTACATACTGTTAAATTTTGGGTGAGTTTCTAAATATATATATTAATTAATTTACATAAGAAAAAAATAAATACCCATCGTGTAGAACCACGACATTTGCATGGTGACACCCAATCTTTGCTACCTTCAAATTCATCATCATCAGTACCGAAACATACCCAACAATGTTTTTGCCTGAAACAAAGAAATACAATGGTTAAACAATATTGTACATCATTATTCAAGAGATGAATTAAACAATGTAAATATAATCAAAAACATACTAGTATAACTAAAAATAAAAATATTAAAACCATAGCCACCGTAATTGTTAAGAATTTAGTATTTGGTTATGTAACTGGAAACAATTTAAAATAAAACTGTTTCCTAAAAGTATTAAGCTATAAAAATTGAATATTTAAAGATTAGACTTTAAACATATTATGTTGAACTCCTTAACAGTTTATTTTGGAAAATAGATAAGTTTATGTAACTCAAGTACTAAAATTGTATGTATAATCAATATTAGGAAGGAACTATTGTTTATTTATTATAATTTATTTATAAATCACTAAAATTTTATATTTTATTTGAATTTAAAAATTTGGAAATAAGAATAATGAAAATATACATAAAAAAAAACATTAAGCTTTAGTTTAAACATAAATAATTTAAAATCCAATAGGTACCTCATCATAATTTACATGCCTAAATAAAAATATTTTATACACATTCACATTTCAGTACAGTTAAAGTGAATACAAAAACATAATTTCTACCAATAGGATCTAATGTTAAGTTAGCACATCTTTAAAACTCATTAAGTAGTAGGTCAAAAATGTCCGTCAATATAAATTATTTTTATTCAAGCAACACTAAGTTTATTCCACCACAAACAATAAAGCATTAAATTTACTCAGATGTTTCTCGGCTGTACGAAGACGAATGTTGATTGCTAGTCATGTTTTCTATTTCAATACTTCACGAGTGTAGTTGATGTACAGATTATATATTATTCAACATTCTATTAGAATTGGAAGAGATCAGCTATTTGAAACGAAAAACCAACTTTAACGTTGAGCGTAGTACTATAGATAATGATTTAAGTTTTTTAATGTAAATTAGAAAATCACATAATATAATATGATGAATTATGTAAAACTGTAAAAATGTACAGTATAACTGATAAAAAAAAAACACTAAATTAACTCCGAGAGTTGGATAATTTTATTATTCCTTGAAAGTTAAATAGCATTTTTTTTCTTAAAAGATAACACGGTTAACACATATCATGTTTTATCAACAGCTGCAAATCAAATTGTAATGGGTTCTCCTATAATATGTGTATGGAACAATATTATTATAATCTGGTATTATCACAGAATAATAATATCAGTATACTACTCATTTAACAGTATTGTTGTCGACTACAACCGTGATCCTGTCGCTTGGTGACCACTAACCGATTAAAAACATAGATTATGGTCTACTATCTCAACGACAATATAAATAATAAATCAATTTAAATCTGTAAGTTGTATAACGTACGGCAGGGGTCACCGGATGGCGGCCCTCGGGCGGTGTCCGGCGCGCAAACGAGGAGAGAAGAAACCGATAATTTAATGCGTTATTATTACGCGCTACTGTTGTAACGATTTATGCTGTAGGTATAATTTCTTATCTCTGAACATTACTATAGGTTTTCCGAAGACAGCAAGTAAACTATAGTCGTGAGAGGTATAACTTATGGCCATGTTTTGTTTGTATTGTTTATTTGGAATTTTATTATGACACGCATTCTCTGTAATCACACGTTCTAACACAAGTACAACGCGTCGATACCAAACGCCCAGACCGTCGCCAGTCGTCAGTTATCGGCAGAGGCGGAGTGGCCGGTTTGGAATAAGTGGAAATTTTCCAGATGGCCTGGTAATTTTATTTACGAAATTAGTAAATGCGTGATTTTAAAACATAACGTTCAATAATTGCGTTCTCCATAATACGATTATTAAAATATTACATTTTGTAATTACGTGTTATATTGTGATGTGAGATTTGTTGTCAAACGAAAAGTATAATAAAATTTGACTGTTTTTTGTCTGTAAAATCAGTTAAAATCTGTATGAAAGTAAAAGGGACATATATTATTATTTGCACCATTGTCTACTACTATAATAAAATAACTAGGTATACATAGGCGCCGACGGGGAGTAGAGAAGGGTAGCTTGGACCACTACCCCATCATTTTTCACGAGGTAGCGATATTATATTTAAGGTACGTCATAAAAAAATCGTGATTTTTGCACCAGAAACGTATAACAATCGAACATAACAGTCATTAGTAGGTACCCAATTATAATTATATAAGATAGTTCGTTATGAATTATGTAATAATAATAATATTAATAACTAATGACACTTATCTCATCATAAGTGTTGCGTGATATCGGAATAAGTGAAAGTTCACGTCAGTTCAATATTGCGCGGGTGACACAGCCAATGAAAGTCAAGCTGCTCGCGCCACCCGAGACCCGACCAATGACAGCCGAGCTGTGCGCGCGAAAGTACAGTAGCTTATCAATGCAGAGCCGTGAGCACTGTGCGGACGATCAGTCTAGTGTCGACAGCGGTTCAGAAAGTTCTTCTCGGTTTTAACATTGCAGTTTTTATTTTTCTCCGTAATAATTTTGCCATATTGTTATTATTCATCTCGTCAACGACTAATCGAGCATTTAAACGTGACTTTTGATTATTTTTTTCTTTTGATTTCGTTTTTATCGAGTGAACATTCGTATCCGTTACTACTTACTTTATTTCACAAGCCAATACGAACACCTAACCTCAAAAGCAACCCTCCGACAGGCCGTAAGTAGTACCGATTATATTTATTTACAGTCCATAGGTAGGTTGTGAGTCATAGACCTTGGTAGTGGGTAGAAAATGGTAGTAATTATTTATCCATAACTATTGTACCTAATTACCAGTTAAAACAAATTATTTTACAGTTTTTACTATACATTTTTATTTGTACCTATATATATGAGCATAATAACAATTAATATATTTTATATTTTAAAACAATTTTAGGCAAAATTACGATTGGACTGAATATTATTTCGCGCTATTTGATATCTACGTATAATTTTATACTTGGGCATACATTTTAATTTCCCGATTTGAATAAGAGTTGTGGGAAGATCTATACTACCCAATATCATTATTAAAATTTAATGAATATAATTTTTTCGATAATTAATAAATTCAATAATTTATATCGGTTCACGAAACATGACACCAACAACATGTTATTCTAAAAAGACCATAAGTATCTATATTCTTATTAGAACAGTAATGACACATATATAAATGTTTGTTAAATGTCGGTAACTACACAATTGGTAATTTACAATTTACAATGAAAGCCATTTAAATTATAATTTTCTTGGGCCGATTTTTTTTTTAGTTCGTCATTGATAGGTTATACTTATAATCTGTAAATAAACACACCCACACACGCACGCATTCTCACTGCACAATGATATATAATATACTCGTATAAATGCATTTCAATTAAACATCTTTTTTCTTAACTGGTAATTCAATAGGCAAAGTGCAAAACGAGTTTACGATAAGTTAAAGTTTAAACAATTAGTATATGGGTATTATTGACTGGGCCACTCACACAACTTTGAAAAAATAATAATGAAATATTAGAACCATTATTGAATCCGACTTTGGTGTTCTGTCTAGTTTGGATGTTAAAAACTCGACGATTCAAACAGTACAAATGATTTATACTCGTATTCTTGAACTCCTCGTTCCTGTATTTTGCTTACCTATATAAATAATAATACGATGAGAGAAATATGAACGAATCAGTACATTATTTCCCCTTGAATGTATGTCATACAAAATTGACAAAACTCGTAGGCGTTTTTTAATTTTCTTATGTCCAGGACTCAGGTATAATATTTTTAATGTTTTTTTAATTTTAAGACGAAGTGAACATAACAGGAAATGAATGCGATGGGAACATAAGGTTTTTAAGATACGTCATATTAAACTAAAATATTGTTAAGTTGGAAGACTTATGTCTATGTGGCCAAAGAACAGTGTTTGCCGACTGCCACTTGGTGTTACCAGAAAAAAAAAGTAAAGTAATTTAACGATTATTATTAGGTAAACGATAAGATTTAATGTCTCAAGTCTTAAGTTTTAACACCACTAAGTTTTATATTTGTAATTATTATAAAAAAAAGAAGAGTTTAACAAATAGCCATTATAATTCTAATAATGTAGTTATTATTAATGAATAATTAATACATAGATGTATATATTATATTTATAGATGTATTTAGGGTTGGTGCGCTGTTTCCTGTTGATAAGCACTTGAGCTGCAGGAGATACAAAAACAGATATCACTCCCGCGGCACTAGTACTTAGGAACAGGATATGCGTTGTAGAAATGCTTCTTTGTTACTAAAAACAAGAATCATAAACTTATTTCTTATTAAATAACTATAAATTTTAATACATAATAAATCGTATGACAATAAAAAGTAATAAACGCCTATACAAATTTACAAACATATTCCTTTAAAAAAAAAAAATTAACAAATTAATTCTTAATAATAATAATAGTAATAGTAATAAATAAAATTAAAAACTGTAGGTAATTGTTGAGATAGTCAGTTTATATTGTACTGTTTAGAAATTTAATAATTGACTTGATTATTTTTTAAAGAAATGTAAAATTAACTTGACATTTTAGTGCACTCGTATAATTGTAGTTTCTACACAATTCCTTGATATTTTATACTGTGTTAAAAATTAAATTGGGAAGGTATGACAATTTTTTCGAGTTATTGTATTTTTAAATAAATTATTTGTAACTGAATTAATGATTGTAAGACCATATTAAAAGAAAAGGATTTGTACAGACATTTTTTGGCTATTTTAAATATTATCTCTCTTATTATAAGACGTTTATGATCTGATCTGATTTTAATTTAAATGCTAACGCTATTATATAAATTCAGTACATTTATATTTACGACATATTCCATTAATTAAATAGATGAAATTTTTTTATAGAAATTTCTCAATAATTTAAGAAACCTATACAGCTATACATAACTTTATATATTGATTCAAGCGAAATATAGGCGAAATATACCTACGTTAAGATATATACGGTATTTTATTTATAATTTAGCCAATGTTGTTAGTTTTATAAATATTTAGATTTTTTACGGTTGGAGTCATCGTTATTACTTGTTCTTTATAATAAATGATTAATTAGTATTCGTTGCTATTAATAAATATATATTATACTCACAAAAAATTTTTAAATGCAATACTTACATAATTATTGAAAATTCATTTAAGGTCACGTGCTACAAATTAAAAAAGTATTAATAACTATAAATTATTAAATAATTCAAATGTAAGTAGGGATCCCATAAGGTATGTTGCTCTTGGGCATCGTTACTAGGCGTGGTGAACAATAAATGCTTCATTCAGAGGGATCGCAAGGTCGGCGACGTCAGCCGGAGATGCATGTTTATCCATTAATTGTCGAGGTTTCCATACCGAAATAAAAAAAAAAAAATTACACACAATTCTTATGACTATTTCAAATCCAACTATATATCGACTCGGTTACACGGATGAGCTCCGACTTGAGTCACATGCTGTGGGATCCCAACTTGACACAATTTATATAACTTCACAAAGAGAAAATAATATTACAAACGTGATAAAATTTACAATATAACATTTAGAATTTAAATACGTATAAAACTTAAATTCTTTGAGGTATGATAAAGGATTGTTTAAATTTGATTTATAATTTTTAGTATAAAGTATTTATCTACTATAAAAATTTATGAGGATAAATATGTATTTAGATTATAATACAAATTCAAAATTATAACAATTACCCATAATTTATAGTTTTAGATGATGTAGTCTTATTTTTTATATACATATTATAAGAACGATAAAATAAATTGGTATGCTTTTATGAAGAAAAACTTAAAACTTAAAATATGTGCGCACTCGTACCTATAGGTAACCAAACTACAAGTGTCCCTCTTCTGCAGAGTTTAATCTAAAATTCGGTTTGATGAGAAAAAATTTAATTTTAGAATTTATTATTTTAAATTGTATTTTAGGATGAAAAATCTTTTGGTTATGAAACAAGGTTTTTCTTTTGTCTGTAAATATTTGGTCAAATTAATTTGAATGTATATAACTTTATTTTATTAGAGATTTATTGAATAATGAATTGCATCTGAAAAATTCGATGAATTAAAATTAAATATCAATATGATTGTATGAAAAGTTTTGATGAAATTAATTATTGATATTATTTTACTTTATTAAAAACGTGTAAACATTTTTTTAAGTAATAAAAAATGGTTTGTCTTGTTTTTGAACATGAAGAACTAGGCTCAAGGACATTTTTATAAGGCGTGGCTCATTGTGGATGAATATTCGGTCACGTTAACCTGATTTATTTCATTTAAAAGGTATTTATTAAAAGTTATTTCATTTTTTTTTTCATAGTTTTATACATGCTGAAGATATTTAAAATACATATAATGAGAATAGAAAGAACAATTCACAAACAATACAAACGACTTTTTAAAAACAAATTGAATTTATAACTTTATGAAGTTTTTTTTTTTATAGTTAAAAAAGGTAATGAAAATTATATATTGTAACATTTGTAACTAAAATATTATCAAAAGACTAAATCAAAAATTATTATCAAGGAATCTTAATCGTTTTAAATACGATAAATACAAAATAAATTCACCCTTAAAATATCATACACTCTATTAGTTCACTAGATTACTCGGTATTCTTAATAACTCAAATTACTTCTTTTTTCTAGGACTCTACAACATCAGAATTTATTGTGTAAACACCTAATATTGAATGAGTTATTTTTAAATAACTAAACATGTTTGTCGCTGAAGAAATCAAACAGAACCACGTTTTCCGGAAACAGGTAATACTTATACCTAAGATTATAAAATAAAAAATCATAAAATATATTTTTATGAATATTTAAATGGTTTGAATATTTTTAGAGCTATAATTTAATACATTTAAATATTTTATACCTTATTCCTAAGTAGGGAAATGCACATTAAGTACTGTTACAGGCATAATGGTGCAAGTATAAATTGCTTATTTTTGGTTTAATAATTTTTCAATTTAAATAATTTAATATTGCAAGTATAAATTACATTAGTTGAAATTATGTTATTTCTTATTAGATATAAACTATTTACAAGGGCACCAAAAAAAAAAAACATAATAAAAATAATTTTTTTTAATAAAGTTATAAGTTTGAAAATTCTACCCAAGTACCCATAAATATAATAAAAATACAATTAATGCATATTGGTATTTTCTAAGTACTAAATGTTTTCTTTTGAACTTCGAATTGTTTTATCAATAAACTTTCATGAATATATACTAAATTAAACTATGACAATGTTAATAATATATCATAAATAGTACTTACGTTACTAAACGATTATTTATATTCATACTTTTACGAAAGAAATAACAAGTAATGTAATTTTACTAGTCTACGTAGTCTGCATCCAGCTTGTATCGTGATTCTTGATGTCAATGAACAGTAGAGGACCACTACTTTGTGATTTAACATTAAATAATAGATGCTTCCAATCGTTGGAGTTTGGATCGACTAACCGTATACGGAACAAACACACAATTTGTCATCCTTTAACTATCTTAACCAGCTTAATAATGTGTTCGTGTGGGGGGATAAATTAAGGTTTTTATCATTCATTGGCCGAACAATCTAATTCGTATCTCTAAAGCATGTTGATGTGTTACACCCACATGGTGTCGTTATCATAATAAATACTTAGAGAGTTCCTATTGAAATTGTTATTCATGTAATACTACATGTAATACTACATTTCCAAAGAAATAATATGTATACAATAATGTAAAAATATGAAACATTTTAGTAAAATAAAGTAGGTATCTACCTACTAATAATCTAATATTTACTTATTGTTACAGGTAACTTTAATAGCAAAATAAAATTTTAATACGTTAAAAATGGTATTAACTGAGTCATTTATAATTTTTCAATTCTTTTAATGTGAAAAATAAATCAAACTATATTAATTACGTATAATTTCTGCTAGGGCTAATTGAAAGTCCCTATTTTTTTTTTTATAGATTTGTCACTATAACGTCATAGACATCATAGATCTATCTATCTATTTCTATGTCTAGGCAACTTATTGTCTAAATTTTTTAATAAATAACACATTTCTTTTGTTAAAATAATGTTTTTGAGCTACGCATAACATGCATAATTTAATTCACGGCCCATCTTGAAATATAACAAGTTCATTTAATTATTCAGTATCCACAATAATGAAGGTAGTTTATACAATTTTTATACAAGTAATTTTTATATTGTTTGATTAGGTAGTTACCTAGTTATACGGTAGGTTTACCTTTACTATAATACCTACACTTTGTTTATTTTTAATAAATAATAATTGTTATAAATTCGTTCATGTTTATTATCGGAGGATGACATAACAGCGATCGATTTTAGTCTATCGATTAACTAGTATAAAATTAAAAAAGTACATGTTTCATAATTTCATATTTTACTTCAAATTTGAAATAAAATCCATGGTAACATATGTTTTTGTTTCGTATATCTACATATTATAATGTATATTATATACAATATTATTATTTATTAATATAATAATATAATATTTCGATATTATTACAACCTTAACATATTAAAAAAACAGCTACCTAATTAACTCGATTTTAATTAGTAGTTGTAATAATAATAATAAAATTTAAACTAACATATCTTACACAATTTAGAACACTACTAAAAATAACTATTCTATATCTTTTATAGTTATATTGTAAATTATAATATGGTGTAGGTGGTCAGTGTGTGAGAGTGTATCTATATCATTTTTCGTGAGAACATTAATGTTATCAAGAGTATTCTCTGTTCGCATCACTATATGTATTATATATATCTATATTCTATATATTATAATAGTTAATATAGAGCTGTTGAGAATGCAACACTACTGCTGGTATAACAACTCTTTATGACTATATTGTCCATTGATAATTAGGTACAATTGATATATGTTCTGTGTATCAGTTTCAATTTTCCTCAATGAATATTGCAAAAAAAATAAACCGCTTTATTTATACGTGTAAAATTTAAATTGCTTACTTATTAGTTCTAGAGATACGTTCGAATATAATAATTCATATATTATATCATCATATTACTAGATTGTAGTTAATACCTGATGATGAATTTTATTCGAAACAAGCCGTATTAATATTTGCACTTTTTTATTATAATACACCAGACAAGACCTATTTATTTTTTATTTAATTTTAATTTTGATTTAATTTTATAAGATTTAATAGTTTTTAATACATCATTCTATATATTTAATAATACTTTGTTATTATTATAATATGAGTATTAACCACTAAGCATTATTTATTTTGCCTTATATTTTTTTTACATATTCTAATAATTTAAACTATGAGTCGCCATTTTAGAAATCAAAATTTTCTTTTAATTATCTTTGTTTAATATAATAATAAAACGTATTAAATTGAATAAATGAATTATATTATTAGGTTATGTTAAAATTTTAAAAACCCGATATTTAATGTTTTCAAATGCAACATTTCGTTATAAATATAACGTACCTATAAACTGAAAGCTATGACGTTAATACTTAATAGTTTAATACATATATGTATTTATGAGACTCGTATTAATATATTACATTTAAATAATGTAGTACAATATTTATGAATAACTGTTATACCTAATTAAAAATTATTCAATTAACGTATTATGTTAATGGTAACTGCTGACCGTTGAGGAATCATTGTCGTCATATTTTAGGCGTTGTCATAATATATACATATTAGTAATATATTATATTATAGTAATATATATTACTAATGGTATAACAAAAATTTATTTAACACATAATTATTATTCAAAACTGTACAATTTTGTATTACATAGATTTATTTAAGTACATATCGATTGTAAAATAACTAGAATTAGAAACCGGTAACAATTTGTGTTTACTTTAGCACTTGGTAAACATTTATTAATAATGAATTAGTATGAATGACTAATATTCGTTAAATTAATTCTACATTTCATTTTTTTCAGAAAAAAAAGCCTACGTTTGAATGTATTGTACGGAGTTCAATTTGTTCATGAGATGTAATTAGGAGGCCAGAATGGTAAGCAGTAGTACGCAGGTGACATATTTAAATTCAATTCACCGTTGGCGCTACTACTTAGCACTCTAGTCTCTAGACTTCAGCCAAATAAACAACAGTTTCCAAATTGCTGACTTTTTGTTACGTTAATGTAATTGACGTCTAAAACCCTGCAACAAAAAAAAAAAGTAAAATTATTTCAAATTATTGTTTTTAAATTAATTGTTAATGTTGAAAGTTTCCAAAAAGACTAAGAAACAACTATTCTCCAACTTCACTCCATTAGAACTGTTGAAGATTTGTAATTGCTTAAAAAACTAAAACTTGTAATGTCGTAAAAATGTTTACAGAAATACGCTGCAGTATGCTAAAACTCTTGTTATAACAGATGTAAATGCAGAGTGTTCAAAGTAAACATAAAATTCAATCGACCTATTTAATTAATACGTTTTTATTTGTACAAACAAATGTATTATTTTTTCAATTTTGTACTTTTTAAATTTCATGACAATTAGAACGGATAAGTTGTATGATTAAAATTTAATGAAAACGCATTTCACGATAGACCTGATTCAATTGGTTTTTCTCGTGAAAGAGTAAAAACTAAATGTATCATTTAGTAGGTAGTCACTTGGTAAAAAATGAAGATGGTTTAAAAAATTCAAAAATCAATAATAACTGATGACATGCTATGCATTATTATTTATATGTAAAAGTGATTATGAGTCTTTTGAGTACAGGGCCATAATTTAAACTGCAGATGACGAATAATTGACCTTATTAACAGTAAACGAATGTGGTAGCATGGTTGTGCGTATCGAAGTCGGCAATAGTACCGCGTGCCAAAGAATCTGTTTGTGTTTAGCTATATAATAATATACCTAACATATGTACAAAAAAATAACGTATGCAAATTAATTTTGAAAGTAACAAAATACATGAATAAAATTGTCAAAATATTGAAACTGTACACGTACAATACAAGTTTTAGAACTGTTTTATGAAATTACATTTCTATATCGTCCTTTCGCACTTATGGTAATCTAGTTCAAATTTAAACTCATGAATTTTTGGAATGGTAGATTTTATTTTTAATATTAACCACACCTTACTCGTGTAACTTGGCCTTTAAAATTCATGCATTTTTTTTTAGTAATGAAATCTTTCAAATGATTTTGTTTCATCGAATGTCTCAAGTTTTATATAATTAAATTAAATTTGCAATTTATTAATAATAACATGAGTGTTTTTCAGATCGTTATTGAGAACCTCTTATTTTTAAATAATCCAAAACAATGTTATTTATTGAAAAAAAAATCATTCATTTTTAGTTGAAATAATGCATAGTTATAATATTAATAACAGATGAGTAGTAAAATAAAAATATTCGTTAAACTCTAAATTTGACCAAAACGAAATCATATTACTATAACATTGTTGGTTTATAATGTTAAAATGTAATTCTTACATTTCTATAATCTGTAAATTACTGTTTTTACTCTTAGGTCTGTGTTCAAACAAGGGCGTGGTAGACTGGTTAATACACAAATATATTATAATAAAATAATCGTAATGAAAAATAGTCCCTACCGTCTAAATCACACATTTGTTGTAACCCCGTGAAAATATGGACGCACTCAGCTTGATATTTAAACATTTTGTAACTTGGATTTTAAATACTTTCGTTACTGTGCCATCGTGTACCCACATAAACGCGTAGTTTACTTAGAGAAATGAACGCGTGTACATCGTAAAAATCATATACCAAATATTAATAATAATATATGCAAATAGGATTTGTTACGTGTTGTAATATATATGTGTATAATTTTCAGAATATATTATAATATATTATTGTTTTCAGATGAATATAATCTCGTTTGAAGTGGCGTGGCGATGTTGTTACAGTAAACTATCCCAATGATTCCAAAAAAAAAAATTTCCAATGAGGGACGAGAGAATTGAAAATTAATGGCGAGGGACTTCAGGCAGTATAATATTATAACAGGATGCTGTTCGTTAAAGGGCGAATGCATCCAAATTAATATTAAATAACACATTGTACACTATAGGATATACTGTACGTGAAGGTTTCATATGTGAATGTGTGGATGCCGGTGTCTATGGTGCGGGTCCACTTAACGGGCAATTCACAGCAATAATAAACGCTGGTGAATAGCATCTCATTTATCCGTCATACCGTCTACCAGTTTCCTCTTTATATTTTTAATATATTTTGATTTCTGTTTTTTTTTTTTTTTTTATTCCATTAAATTTTATTTTAAGTTTAATAATGTTCAATACCCGCAGGCCACGACGACAACAGGGAATCTATGTGGAATTTCGAGCCATTGCAGTGCCAGTGATCAATGAATCACTTTTCAAATTATTTTCACGCGCAATTATTCGTATTAACTAACCATGTAGACCAGGATAATGTAAGTTATACATCCGTTTTTAATGAACGCCGTTTCTATAGTATACAAAACTCAGATGTTGTCATTATTTTCTTTAAACAATCGTCTATTTGATATTGTTTTACAATCTTAATTAGCCAGTTACATAATTCTAATGTATGCAGTTTTGGTTTTAACGTTTCCTGTTTAATCAATTTAAATTTCTTTCCTGAACTGAAATCCCTCACCCTTCTATATTTTTACCATATTTGATTGAATACATTTATATTTAAAAGCTATTTATTTTTCATGGCTAAAATATCAAATTTAAATAACGATTCCACTAATTTATAATAGTTAGGTATAGGTATAGGTATAGGTATACATAAAATCATACATTACATACACGATACATCATTAGTTAATTACTTAAAAATAATTGCACATACACACGCGTATTTATAGTGTTATTATATATTATATACATATATTTATTGATTTGTAGTGGTCAAAAAAAATTACCCAACGGAAATTATCGAATTTACATAAGAATCGTATGCAATATTCACAATTTTATTGGAACATGAACTAGTTATAAATAGTTATTCCCTAACGATTTTAAATAATATAATCTATACATAATATAGATAGGTACTAAACATTTAAAAATAAAGACGTAAGTTGAATATATTTGTTCTTATATTAAATATGAACACATAGCGCGCACTAAAATGTGTATATATATATTTGAAAATATCTTCATTGAAATTTAGTTGGTTATACATAATATAGATTGGTCATAGGTACACTCATAAATTACAACACATGAACATATATAAAATATACATATATGAATATAATATAAGAACAACTTGAATTTAATCGTATATTCATGACATCTAATTAATTCGATAAAATAAAAAACCTTATGAAAGATGACAGCATCTGTAGTCGTATATGTATGATTTTAATAATTTGATTAAGACATTTTTAATTGAAATAATCGTGATGTTTAGATATTTAGTCGGTAGGTAGGCATCTAAAATTAATCTGACGAAAAATGTCTTTAATAAACTAAGAAATTGATACATGATTTTAACTTTACGTAGGTATTTCTATTGTAAATAATAAATATCAGTGGCAAAAACTTACATAAATATAAATTTCCTATGTTTAATATTAACAGGTATAACTTGAAAGTAATTTAAATAAATGTCATAAATATTGGTTATAATAGCATAAGGGTATATTGCCACGCCTTTTTCCTTCTTTTTTTTTTAATGTGTTTTTTTGATCTGCCATGAAAAGTGTGAAATTTCGAATTGTACTTAATATACATATTTATATGCAAACTAAAAGGTGAAAAAAAAACTATAAATTTAAATTAATTAAATATCTAACCCTTTCAACTCCATACATGCGTCGTTGCCTTGTTAAATAAAATACACGTGATAAAAAAAAGTGATCAGACAATAAGACAAAAAAATTAGCTAACTTAAAATTCCGTAACTTCTTTAAAAATTAAACGTTGTCACTACATAGTGTCATGTATCAAAACCCCTTTATAAAAAAATTATAACTACTTAAACAAAGGAAATTATATTGAGGACTCTAATGTAATGTGTAAAATAATTTTCAGCTATACTTGTATATTTACTTGATTAATTAACAACTATTCATTACCTATGTTACTGTAAGATAATTAAAAAAAAAAAAACAAAAAAAAATTAATTCAATAAATATTCGTGGTTATGAGTTTTAAATTCGTATAGAATATTGTTTCACTTTTACGCATGCCTCGTTGTTTTACTATTGCCGAGATGAATTAAATCTTTCATCGACCTATTTTATTTTCGTTTCGTCTCTCTAATTCGTTTAACCTCTATACCCTCGAATTAATATTCTACTACACGATACGTAACGTAGGTTTTTATTAAGTACCTCAATCATCAGCTCACAGCTGTATTTAATTTTGTATATGAATTGCGTAAAAAAAAACCTAATATAGAACATTAAGCCACACACATGTGTTGCTTTATATTAGTAGGTATTTATCATAGAATCTTAGGCACATAATTATGTACATTATTATTCGTTTATTTATTTTAATATATCAATGTTTAAATCCCAACCGCGGCGACATTAAAATATAATATTATTAGCCGCGCATTTCAGTAAAAATAGTCGGTATAACATATTCACAAGGCGTTTAAATATTAAACAACAAAATGTATTATCGAATTGCAGGTACATGGCATACATAATTATTGGAAGATACCAAGTGAAATCACGTTGTCCGTGTTTCATAGAAACGATTTAAAAAAAATACAAGTGCAAATTATTTCATATTAAATCGATGCTTACCGTACGATTATTCCGTTGTTTTCGCGGACACTGCTCGATTATTAATGGCCGAACGAGTGAATATAACTTACAGCTATTGCCACGAACGAAATACATGTTCTTCCACCGATATTGTTTATAATATTTCAGGTAGGTACGAAAGTTATATTATTACCTCTACAGGTCGAGGAAATGGGTGTGCTATCCGTGAGACAGCGAACAACCGAATGCGTTCCATTCGATTTCTACTGTATAGAAGAAAAAAAAAGCTAAACAATATGTCACTAATTAACAGCTGTGACAGGTATACACTATTATGTTATAGGTATATGCGTTGTGTGGATGGTGTACGATACAGATGACATTTAACAATACCTACCTAAACAACGCCGCCACACACATATTATGCTGATGATGATGACGGCGATGACGATGATGATAATAGGCTATCCTCGGTTAATATATTTTCTCCCCAATTTTTGTTCGGTTTCCTTAAAATGTGTTCTACCTACTGGTTTTTTTTTTTTTCATACAATAATATAATACCCACCGTAATTCTTTAAAAACGCACCGCGGTATAATGTCGAGTTCTCAAACTATAAAAGAACCTCTAAAACACTAAATATTATTTTGTTGATTTAAATAGCAATCGAATGGCTTATAGAACATAGGTATTAATTGAGTACTCAAAGTAAATAAAACGTTTGACATGAAGAAAACTATTTGTATGTACTGATATTTTTCTGACAATTCTTTTTGCGGTATTATTTTCAATCATTACAAACGATTGACTATTTTTTCATTTTTTTTTTTTTTGTACCGTAATGCTATGGACTACTATACCTGCTAAACTCACAAGTCTCAATAAAATTCAGCTCCAATGAGTTGATGATATCAACATTTGTTTTATGATTATTTACTACAGATGTTTATACAGTTCAAGGGATACAATGAGAACAAATAATACCATCATAAAACATTACCAGTGGATAAACATATTAATCAATGAGTAGAAAAAAAAATACTGAAAGCATTAAATCATTTTAACACATCTATTAATCAAGTAGATATTTAAATATAAATGTCAGTTGATATAATATAATATTATAATATGACCAGCCGTTATTTATATCAACTGACAAAATTAGCACAAACGTATTTATATATTGTATGCCACTTTGTCATATTTACCGAAACAGTTAAATTCAAAATGATATAACCATTTCTGTGTATTTTGTATTATTTATTTTTTTATATATGAGTTGTTGGTACAGGGATATTTAAAATTTGAGAACTCACTGAAAACAATTAACTTTAAGGGATTTTGCTCAGAACTCTTACCAGAATTACAATATTATTACAATATGTACTTAAATAGGTAGGTATAATATTAACTATTATAGTTATAATTTGAATCAACAACATTAAATTTGCTCATTAAATAATAAAATATATCATTATCTCATAGATGGTGTATTATTATCAAAAGTTTTTATCATTGTTGATGGTTTTTTTTTATAAAACATACTTTACAACTAGGTATTTTTCAATTTTTCAATTTCAACGCACGGAAGTAACATATAAGAAAATATTATCTACTGACTGAGTGTAAGCCGTTTGTCGATCATATAATTCGCATCAATTGAAAACAAATTTCAAGGACAAAAAGACAAAAATAATTCTTGTTAGCCAATATACCTATATTGGTAGTGTATATTCAGGTAAAGGATGTCACTATATCTAAGATATCTACTAAGATTCTTTTGATTCTTGTTTTTTTTTGTTCGCAGTGAGGAAATGAGGGGAAGACAATGTTTAAAAGAATTTAGATTATAGGAAAATGTATTTGCGATAAAACATAAGACCTATTGAAGAAAACGACACTCGGAGTAGACGATTTATAACGATCGTGTTATACCAGCGGATCGTTCATTCAACGGAAAAAAATTAATAATTATATTATTATAATGCGTTCGATATTTTCTTAGACGGTGGCCTATAATACGAGCAAGCTATATGCGTTTAAGCAGGTGTTGAAAAAAATGTGTTTTCCGTTTGTAAAGAACACGACGTGCGTGCGCGCGCGCGCTTGTGTGTGTCGTCGAAAAATTACAATATTTATTACAACATTTGCCTACGAAAAACAATCGGCATCATCGCGACGATAATAAATTTCCACGTCGGTATTTCGTTCAAACATCTCATTATTCATCGATGTTAGATTTATTACAGGTGCCTGCCTACCTACATTGGTATAGAAACAAATAGATTATCTCATTGCTCGCGGTGTCAATTTCATCATTCATCAGGAGAAAAAAAAAACATTTCGTACCGACTGGTTTATTTTTCTCTTTATAATATGTATGATAAATACTTCCTGTTTCGTTAGAAAAGTTACACGGCGTGTCGCATAGAGCGCAAGGTACCTTAATACATAATATTAGTCAAAGGGAAAGAATATTCATGACTGGGCAAACAACGTGTCCTGGCATTTATGTCGACGCTTAATGAACAAGACGTATGGGGGACGACGAAAACCGTACTCGCGCACTACGCACGTTAATACTTGGGAAGTTTCACGTCGTGAAGTAATAATATTTCAATTTAAAACCCCCCGACATAATAAACACTACTTATTACAAAAGCGCGCGACTCGTATAGCGTTCGAAATGTATGTTATAACTGTGTAAAAGGCAATAATAATACCGTATACCTAGTAGGTTAGGTTTTCAATTTAACGATGATATTTCTAATCGAATTTTGAAATATTTCATCGGACTCTGGTGTCACGTTTGCATCATCAAAGTTAGTTTTTAACCTTTACGATTATGATGATGAGCAAAATACAAAACTTTATACTTAACACACCAAAATTTACCTTGCCCACAGGGATAGCGGTAGCCGGGGAAGCAGTATTTTGGTCAACTCAATTGTTTTGTCAACTTGTGACAAAACAGCTCCCGTTGTGACAACATTTTAAAAACCCTTTCAAAGCAGGTACTTAAAATGAATGCAATGTAACAAAATGTATTAATATTCAAAAATATCTTTGTTTCTTATATAGGTACATTTAATTTATTTGTCTACCACTCTCTTGGGTTGGTTGCAGACGGATAATTTATGCTTTACCGTATGAACCTGAACGACCAACATTTATCATTCAGATCATGGGATATTATTGTTTTTGGTAAATCTATATTATGAAATTATAAATGCCATGTCACTAACATTGAACGTACAATTTTACTTTTGTAAATCATTTTAATCATTAAAAAAAACGTTGTCCTAAATTATGAGAATAAAATTTGTTGGAAAACACACTATAATGCATATTATGCTATCTACCAATGAGTTATGTGATTTTGATGTACTAATATAATATTTTATTCTTCCCACGTTGATTTATAGCACTCTCGAATAATTCAATACTTTACCAACTGCCAGGTAACCGCGATGACCTAAATTGCAACTAGGACGACTGTACAAGCTTGTATTATTTAAGTATGAATTGAACACTGAAATAACTGCACAGTTAAAGAAAAAAAAAAAAATTGATTTTCAAATCAGAATGTTAGTACATTAAGTACAACATGTACCGTCTATTAAGTAAATTCGCACGTCTAAAATGAATTTGAATACAGTTACTTAGTCATTCGTGTTGGATTTCGAAATGTATGTAACCTAACTAACCTTCATGAACGTATACGGGAGAATAAGGATTATAATTTATAATCCTACCATCAATTTTTTTTCCAACCATTTGATTATTTATAATAAAAGTTCCATTACATAATATCAATTTTAAATCTCTGTGATTATTTTTTTTTCTTTTTTAGTGACAATGAAAAAATCAAATATACATTTGATCGATAACGTTGTGTTGTAAATTTTAATTGAATTTTTTTCAATTTTAGGAAAAACTTCAAAGAGGATTTTAAAATGTTTAAACACATCAACTCGACAACATTTGTTACCAGAAACCCTCAGTGAGGTTGATAATCAGATCAATTCTTCAAGTCAAAAACGTGTTGATAAACACACAAAAAAATTAAAAACATACATTACAGTAAAATCAATAAAAATTCCTCCTTTCACTCTGAATCCAAAAACTAGCATTATTTTTCTTGCAGTAATACCAGTGCGAGGTCTGGTCACAGCCCTTTATTTTTTGCAATTTCGTACTCTAAATTAACTAAATTTAGTAAATTTCTACTTCAGACTCGTGAGTGAAACGAGTAATGTTGAATTTATAATATAATAGCCGTTTTGTTACAATTATCATTATTTTCAACCGTGTCCATGTACAACAGAACTCAATAACTCACAAAAATGTAGACATGACCAAATCACAATTTTATTTTTTTCGAAAATAAATAGTATCAAGTTCCATACAATGATAAGAACATTTCAACTGTCCAATTTCTAATATTAAAATATTTCATATTATAAAAAGTTTTTCGAGCTTTTTTTGATAGTTAATTGGCTGTTTTGGATTGTAATTCAAAAATTAAATCTAAATGTAATTCTAAATTTTTAAAAGAACACTTAAAAAAAAATAATAGCTTTTCAAAGTTCAAACTTTATAAACTACATTTTACTATAATTTTAAAAATGATATGAAATATTTCAAGTACACTAGTTTCAAGTTATATTAGTAAATATATATATGTATAATATATTTATAATTTTAAAATTATTTGATTGTAATAAATAAGTCATTAAAAAATTTAAAAATATAATACCTCATAAAATAATTTTATGTTTAACTATTCAATACATATTATATAAGTATACTTATATATTTTATAATTTACTTTAAAAACAGTACCTATAGAAATATATATATAGTTATATATTTTTACAATTATCAACTATTTTACTTTTACATAAAATTTATTCATTCAATTTTTAACTAGGATATTATCAGTCCATAATAAAAATGGTAACTTAGTACCTGAACTCTATTAATAATTAATTATTACTCGACACTAAAAATTAATGTCTGAATTAAAATATTTAAAACCATATAATCACTAAAAATTTAAAATATTTAATTATTTAATAATTCTCAATGTTAACTAAAATTAGTGAAATCAGTTTTGAGTTTGATTGAAGGCTGGATTGACTTTGTTATTGTTTGGGGTACTTGGCAATTGGAGTTGAATTGCTGGTGCGCAGTTTTATTGGTTTTAATGGTTTGCTCTAATTTTGTTCTCAGTTTATTATTTTGAGACATAATTATTTTGAATTCCTATAACAATAACAAATAAAACAAATAATCTCTTTTCTAAACTGTAATGATTAATATGAAAAATACTTGTGGATAAACAGGTCCAATCTTCAACAAACACTGTAAACTGAACTCGTGAAGTTTATATCGATATTTTGAAACGTTAGTGTCATATTTTGTCAATTCAGCATCTATAAGAACATTGATTAGTGCTGGCACCAACAATGATAACATTTGAATTCCTGAAAAACAATAATTAATATTATTTTTTGAATGATATTTGTCACACAGAGTAAAACAACTATAATAGTTTTATTATCAAATCAAAATCTCAAATCACAGAATTTAGAGTGAAATTCTTCTTTTTTTTTTACACACAAAGACAACACACACAGGTCAAAGAGGTACAGCTGTAGTGTTATTACATTTTGTATGATCTAAAACCTGCTTTTTAAATTTGTATTAATTGTAATTAAATATTTGTTGTGACATTACTGTGTTTAGGTTGTGCCAACTGAACTAAACATTCAATGGTACTGATTGCTTCACAGAGCATAATCAAATGAGATTCCAACAAGGTTTCTGGTACGTTTTCGCATAACAATTCCATAAGACGTGGAGCTAGTGCTTGTATATAACCTGTTGCAATGTATTTATCTTCATGTTGAAATACTGCTTTAAGGAACTGAATGCATTTTGTTTTTACCTGAGCAAAGCAATATAATAATAAATTATTATTTTTAAATAGGTTTAATCACATTGAAATAGCTTAAACTGAGAATTGAGAAATTAAGAAGGCCAAATGTCAATAATTTTTTGAAAACAAATTCGAGACTTAGAGTTGAAAATATACATACAAGTAATTTCAAAAGCAAATGAAATTAATCAAAAAATATTATGGTAATTTGTTTGCAGTTCTATCGAGCACTAAATTATTAAAAATAGGTATGATAACTTTTAGATCACTTTGTTAAATGTATTATATAATACATTTAAAATACCGATGTGTAACAAATTTAAATTTTGAGAAAATGCTCTATAATTTGAAAAATAAACTAAAAACCTTAGTAAATTACAGTAAAACAATTGATATTATTTAAAACACGCTTTCTACTTATAGAACTTCCTTTTAACATTTATTTTAAAAATGACATTACATTAAAATCCTAGCCCTAGTTATTGAAAGTATTTAGCACAAATACTATACATCATTACCTAGTATTTATTGAAAAATATCATTTTTAAAACCTAATTATAATTAATATTAAATATTAAATTAAAGTTTGATGTACTTGAAACGTATAAAAGTCTTAATAAATTTAAATAATACAATTGAAATAAATTTATAGGATAAAAGAATTATACTTACAAAAATATTATTACTTCCAAAACACTGGGTGCAATAATTAATGCAAGGATATAAAATATTTTGTACACACATGACACCAGGTGGTGCATGTAATGTAAACACAGTAATAACCGACAACATTGTGACTTCATCAACTTTTTTACCTTCATCTCCTAAACATAAATAATAAAAATGTATTTAATAATGTATTATAAACATTATAATTTGTTAAAATGACAGTAATCATGTTATTACCTGTTTTAGAAATATCAATAAGTTTAGCAATGGTGCTTTGCAAAAGCGATCTCCATTTAGTTTCAGATATTTTGTGATATCCGTAAGGATGTTTACAAAGTATCTGAAAAGAGTCCAGAGCAGCTAGAATAGAAACTTTGTGTTTGGATGTCTCGTTGGAGTTATTCATCTCTCCTAATTCTTTTAGTATGTTAGTTGTCAAATAAGCAATTGTCGGAAGTATCTGAACACCGCCTGTGAATAAGATATTTTTACAAAACACTTAGTGCCCATTGTAATTTAATTAAATAAAATAGTAAAAGTATTACCACTGGGAGAGCAAAGATTTGGCAGTTGAGCCATTATGTTTAATGTTGTAGCAATAACATTATGGTTCAAACAATTTGAGAATAACTTTCTGGTTGAAGACACTAAAGGTGTTGGATTCATGTCTGGTATTTGTCGAACAATAAGACACATGCAAACTTCCAAGGTAGCAAATACAATACTTTTATCATGTTCTAATACTCCATCTTTTCCACCGTCGCCTAAATATTCGACATCTTCAGTAGTTCCCGAATCAATATTTTTTTCTATACATTATAATTTTACTAATTAACACAAATTCAAAAAATGATAATTATTATTTATTACCACCAGTAACATCAGTGTTTTTTATTTTTAAATCTTCTTGAGCAGCTTTAACTATTTGTTTTACAATATTCATAATAGTCTGTTGGACTTCAATACTATCATTTGTTAGAAGTAATCTGAAAATGGTATACATTTTATTATTATAAAATATATATTAAATAATAATTTAATATTTTTAAATTTATGCAGAAAAATAAATATGTTGTACTTGTGCATAATATTTAACGTTTCTACAGCCAAAATACTATTTTTCATCATCATTTGTCTTGCTATTGAGGAGTCTAATATTGTGTATAACGATTTAAGACAAGTTAAAAAGTTTTCGATATTTTCTAAAGTCCGTTGATTACATATTGCTTCGATACAAATTCCTAAAATAATATTACATTAAATTAGTCATATTTCATTTCATGTAGATATAGCTTTTTAATGGACTATAATAATAAAGATGTCGAAAAAAAATTACCAAATATTAAATAAAATTTGTCTTGCAGCCCTTTGTCGATTTTATTATTACTTTCTAGTTTAAAATCTTCGGAATTTAACCACAAAGACAAAGCATACAAAATTGGAGGCCAGGCATTTTTATAATGGTTTCTACTACTATCAATTGTACTAGAAGTATAAAAGGCTCCGCCTTCATGTGGAAGTTGACTGTTAAACTCTGAAATTATAAATATTAATAAACATACAATAAAAAATATTAATAATATCCTGTTACATTTTTTTTTTTTTTTTTTTTTTAAGCGAAGAGAAATAAAGAATATTTTCTTGAAAAGAACTAAACAATATGTGCCATATAGTGTTATTTGATTAGCTGCAAGTTTGCCAGAAAATAAGCTCAATTGTGCTTTGAACACCAAAGATTAAGGATTGTCACTGACTTAGATATTATATTATCCAGACAGTGATTTGAATAAAAGTAAGAAATACATACCACAAGGTAGCAATAAAAGAGCGTGATCCTTAAGAGCAGCTTGCCAATTTTTAGATAACATATCTAACTCTGGACGAATTAAGGTTAATAAACTATCATTTTGTCCTTCATAATTTCCAAAATCATCATTTTTTTCATTTACATTCAAATACGTGTTTTGACTGAAATTTCCTGGAGCAATACCATTATTTATCATGGCGATAATATAAATCTGTAATTAATAAATTCATTTAAATTTTAAATGAAAAACTGTTATTGCATTAAAATTAATAAATAATAACCTGGGCCCAAGCTTTAAGTATAGCTAAACATTCAAATGTTGCAACACTTTCATTGTATAAACTGTTGAAGTTTATGTTAAAACCAGGCGTGAGTTTCTTAAGGGATGTCACTAATAAATGATAAACTCGTTTCAAATCATTCAAATCGCGTGCAACTCCACTTCCTATCCATGTACCACATACGCGGCATGCAGCAGCAGTAACATGACTAGGAGTATCTTCTGAAAAAGCTGGTCTTAATGCAGCACTCACCTTAAAATCAAATTAAAATATTTATTTTGCGTTATAGGCAATACATTTTTATGTACTTAACAATGAAAAACACTAACTTGAGCTTGAAACTGTTCTAACAATAAATGACCAGGGAATTCAGGTTCTGGTACTTGAGCAAATTTTTCAATGATCACATTAAGAGTTTCAAAACCTTCTAAACGCAATTGATCACTATCACTGGTTGCTGCCATGAATGCCATTCTTATTAAATCGGATAAGTGAAGAATCAAATAATCACCTAAATAACAATAACAAAATAATTCATAATCTATAAAGACTAAGATATAATTCCATTACAGTATACCTTTATTATTGGTAAATGATAACTCTTTGGCTAATGATAAATTAAAATGAGGGGCAGAATCACATTCTTTATGACAGGTAGATATTATTCGACAAATACATTGTACAGCAAAAACTCTTGTTGGCCACCTTGGCTGTTGTTTTCTTTTTATCGAACCTTCATTTTTAGAATCTTTTTGGAACTCATCATGATCATCTTCAGTTTCATCATCATCGTTCATTATAGTTCCTTCAGTTTTCTCCGTTTCCTTATGATTTATTTCTTTAAAAGGGTATAAAAACCATTATTATTAGAATCGATAATTATTGCAACCAATAAACAAAAAATATTATATAAATACCTGATGAAACAGCTAAAACTGATTTACATAAATTTATCCATTTTGTAAGGTTATTAACAGCCAACATTTGAAGCATACTAATGAGTGTATCATGAATATCTTTTATAAGTTGTTTATCCATTTCAGTGTCTAACATATTGAATAGAACGCCAGGTAATCCAGATTCGGTAAGTAAAAAACCTAAAAAAATTACTTTTTTTTTAGGATTGACATTTTCAATATAATCTTAATAGAATACAAAGGAGAACAATAATTTATTTATTATTTAATAAGTAATTTTTTAATTTGAATTAAGATGAACTTATCGTAAAAATCTGAATTAAATTTTTTATTTTAGAGGAAAACTTGGCACTTTTAACTGAGACTACAGTACTATGATACAATTGATCAATTTGTAAAAAAGAATTTGAAAAAAAAAATTTCACTTCTATAAAATGCTAGAACATTGAGTAAATAACTGGTAAAGAGTCTAAATGTTTTTTTCAACTTCAAAATGTTTATAGACATAATAGATATAAGGAAAATCTAAAAGTAAAAACATTAACTTCTACGTTTTACTTAAAAGTTTAAAAGTTAAGAACTAATGTAACTGATTACCATTATTATTCACGTTTTCAGGAGAGTTAACAAATGATTCAGCTATTTCACAAACTTCTTTGGCCTCTCGTTGCGATAACTGCCGCAAACATGAAACTGCAGCTTTTCGTAAAAGTAAATGGCTGTTTGATAGATTTTGCTGTAATTGATTTAATTTTTACATATTATTTAACAATAATCTTAATTAATCATGGTCTAAGAACAAACTTCAGTCATTATGTATTATATATTTAAGTATTGATGGAGAAGAAAACAAGAAAAAATTCAAGTTGTTCAGAGCTATTTTAATATTCAATAGATAGCTATACAAAACAAAATTTAAGATTATTTTATGATTTTAATACTTACACATAGAGTCCAAACTAATGCAGTTAAATTTACATGTCGTGGTGTAAATAAATGCAATTCTTGAAGACATACTGTAGATTCTGCTTGAACTAATGGGTCTTCGTGATCTTGCATTATAGCACATGCACATAAGAATGATGATCGAGCTGTTGTAATCGATGCTGAATTTCCTAAATGAAATGAAAAATATATGAAAATATGTATCGATGAAAGAATATTAGTAGCAACTATTGATATTAACTATTAAGGTTTTCACAAAAATCATGTATTTAATGTCAATATAAAAGCATGAAGCTAGTAATCAATTTCAACATATCAACAATAATTATTAATCTAATCATGATGTCCGATCAAATGTTGGTATAGGACTAAGTTTAATACTATTAATACATCAAAAATTGACTTAACAATAAATTATACCTATCTAAATTCAGTATCAAAGTTAGGTAATCATCCATAAAAAATACAATTTGTACTTATAGACTTTAAAAATCTGCCAGTAGAAAAATAATCATATAAAATGTATATCGCCTAATTTCATTATTTTACTAAATAACAAATAATAAAATTCAAATTCAAGAGCTATAATATTTTTTAAACGGACAACATACTATGAACATAGTGTATATTTGACTAATTTAACTACATTTCCAATAAGAAAAGTGTGTAAATAAAATATTTACAATTTACTTGATATTTTAAATTATTTTGCAATGAATAAAAGTTAATAAATTACAGACATTTAAATGCTCTAATAAAAATCATATATTTTTTATAAAAGTTAAAGTGATTACTGGAATTTTATCTTTATTTGAGAAGTGGTAACTAAAAATAAATTTTATGGCTTCCTTTAGATACTATTTAGTATTTACATACATTTTATGTTTAAACCTCTACAATCGACCAATCAAATATAATCAGTTAGATAGCCAGAGGATGATCATTGGAGGTCTGTACTGATTCTGAAACCTCAATTTATTTGACAAATGTGTGTTATATGGAATATAAAATACAAATGGATATACCTTGTAATTCTGGTCCAATAGTAGTGATCAACGCAGAAATCAACTTTCCAATACATTGATGAACATCAGCGTGATAATGAGGAACTATCAGTAATAATTTTAAAGCCAATGACAGTGAAGGTTCTATATAACCTCTGAACATTGGGCCACCTGAATTTGCTATAAGAGATAATGCATGAAGAGACCAGACCTAAAGCAGATATTCCAAATTACATATTAAAAAAAAAATTAAATATAATGCTATTAAATTACATACCTGAACAATAGGAGAAGTAGTATCTTGAGCCAAAGCAAGTAAAATGCTAACACTAGTATTTAAATGATGTGATGATCCCATACCACCAACATGTCTATGCAAATACCCAAGAGCTAAAGAATGTCCAGTTCTACTTGGAACATCCCTAGCACAACGAAGACGATCAAAACTAGTTTGAGCAAGCATAGCAGTGAATCTTGAATCCGAAACAGCTTGAGCCATACGCCCAACACTCTCGGCAGCAGCCACACGTAAAATAGTATTTCCATTTGTCAATGCATTCTAAAATAATAATGATAATAATCATCTAATACAGTAATACCATTATAATTTTAATCAAACATTGAATGTATTACCATAATGAGAGTAGCTGTAGTAGTTTTAATTTCTTCGTGACCAATAGTTGATTTTGTATCCGAAAGTGCTTTAAGACCAGCTAAAAGTGAAGCAAAAATATTGGTGGAAATGGCATCACACCGACATGATTTTGAATATTTTATTTGGTCAGAAAAATGGTCTATCATTTGAATTCTATGTTTATTGGCCACACGAGGAAATATTAAACCAAATAAGGTAACAGATGCATCAATTACTGACACACCTAGTGGTAAAGGACTTGGTACATTATCATCCTAGGAAATAATTTATTTTTAGAAAGTGTATACATTATGATTAAAAGGATGTTTGTTTTTTTACATATATTTTTAAATAAAAGATAAATGTAAGAAAAAAATATTCACGAACATTTAGTTAGGTAAACTAAACAAATGAAAATCTCTAATAAATTGACACATAACTAATGCGCTTATCATTAATTTATATTAAATTATTTTAAGATATAAAATTATAACTATGTTAAGATTTTTTTTAACATACATCATGAAAGATGTAAATAAATTAAGTGAAAATTGATTAAATATTATTGTACTAATAGTCAATAAAAATGAAATACAATTGAATAATAAACATATTGTAAAAAACAAACAAACCTATTTATTAATTATTCAATACTTACTTTAGATACAGAGAGATAAAGATATCTAGGATCATGTTCTAAAGCACCTGATCCTATAGCATTATTCTGGATCAGCTAAAAAAAAAAAAAAAACAATAATGAAATTAAATTGGTTTGTTGCTAAATTAACTTTATTTTAACAAATAAAAATGTTAATTTAACAAAATGATTTTACTATAATAATTGTAGCTATTAATAAAATAATATAATATTGTACTATAATAATTGATTTAAATAAATCTATTTAAAATACATTTTTATTCTTAAGATTACGCAAATTGTTGATGCTTGATAAGCTTTAATTATCAAGATCTCATACTTTTTATATATATTATATTATCAAGTATTATATAAAACATTTAGTTTACCACAACTTACATAATCATATTCAACTTTTCTTGAACAATCCACCTTATTTATAAGCAGCAAGTTTAAAACCAAACATTTAATTTAAAATTTAAATCATATAATATGAACTTTATGAAAATAAATTAGGGCACACAAAAATGTATTACAGCTAATCAATTACTATATCTAATACAATAAAAAATTCATTACTTGATCTTCGATCGTTTGGTGGTGTGAATGTTGGACAGGACATATTCCCAGTAATATTCCTTCTTCATTTTTACAAACATATCTTAATTTTGATGTAACAGTATTGGCTGGGTTTTCTGCCAGAGTAAATTCTGAGACTAATAACCTCAAAATATGTGTAAATGACGCTGTAATAAAACATTATTTTATAAAAGATTAAATTATATTGAAGAAATAAATTATAATAGTCGAGTGACATATGGTTAATCTCATGTAAAAATAAGATACTAAACAGAATTAGGTTACCTTCAAAATCTTGTGCAGGAATCAAAGATAATGTTTCATATAATCGTAATCTGACTAATGCTATTGGAGCTTTTAAATGCTGACCACAGCTTTTAACAACGGAACTCATACTAAAAAAAAAAATTAATAGCAATGAAGTTTGGGTTTTTGCAATAAATAAAATATAAAATATGCATTTTAATATTGTGTAATGTACTTGATTAACATTGCAAGAGCAGATTCAATTGGAATTAATAATTTTTTAATTATATCTTCAGTGACTAGTTCATTACAGTTGAATAAAAAACTGTGAATAGATGCCAGAGCTCCAGCTCGGCCTTCCAAAATTAACTAATAAAATAAACATCAATATATATACATAATAATAATAATAACAAAATGTTACTTATTTTTACCTGCCATGTAAATGCATCTCCTCTTGATTTTTCAGACTCAAGTTCTTTAGAAGACCTAGGAAATGAATTCCTCCATAATAGAAGCATACGCGGTAAGAGTCCTCGAACCACACTTACTCCTAAATATATAAATAAAAATATATATTTCAGATATTTAAAAATAGTTTACAGACATTACCTAATGTCATAACACCACCGATGAGTAGCCACCCAGCTTGGGTTCTACTAAGAGATAATCGACTATTTTGACTAGCACTTCTTAATAAATCTTCTGCCGTATTGAATAAAATCTATTTGTCAAACATAAAACCATCATATAAAATAATTATTTTCAATCACTTATTTTAATTAACTAATAAATAATATTAAGTTAGCATACCTTTCCCCGCATATGAGGAATGCCTAAAGGTGAAACATTAACACTTCCAAGTATACCAATAAGTACAGCACTATAACCAAAAATAATTTCTGGAGTGGCTCTTGTGCTTTCGATATTATCAATACATCTAAAAATAATGTAATATAAATTAATTTGTCATTGGAGAGAGAGGAATAAAGAACAATATACCGATCAATTAATGGAGTGCATTGGCTGGGTAAGGCAATACACACACACCGTACACACCATGCAGCTGCTAAACGAGCTGCTTGACTTGGATGTACCATTACAGACAAAGCCGTCTCAATAACATCTAAAGTAAAATCAAACTTAAAAATTGTTAAAGTTAACATTAATTAACTTAAACTTACTACATGTATTATCTGATATAAGATTGTTCGCCATTGTGCCCATGTTAATCAATAAACAACCCATTTCTTGCAATGCACAAACTAAAAAATGTTGACCAAATATGGTTTCTTGATTAAAATCTTTAGCATTTTCTGGACTAAAATCTAAAAACAAAATATCATTAACATTTTGTAAATCTTTAACTATAATAATTATTTTACCAATTGAAGTCATTTGTTTTCTAACTATCAGAGCCAATTCTTTACAAGCAGAAGATTGTGCTTTTTCACTCAACATTTGTCCAAGAACACTGCGTAATATAAAACTGATACACTTTCTAGAATAAACGGCATCAACATGAGATGCTGCCGATTTTGGATTAGCAACTAAATCTAAAATATGACGCATGAAAATACTTAGATTTCTTTCTAACCAAGGAACTCCCAAAGAGTGAACAAATTCTACGTAAGTCTAAAACAAAATAAAAACAAAAATATGTTTATACATTTTTAAGTTATTTATTGTTTTAATGAACATAAAAGTAAAACGCTTACATAAGTAACACCAACTCTAACTTCTCGATGACTTCCAGTAGTTCCTTTTATAATTTCTCCAGTTCCTTTAAGAAAACCAGTGCCACCTCTCAAAAATCCATTCATTAGTATTGTCAATGAATCTTCTAACGTAACAATTTTTGTTGATTTTGACGTTTGAACTAAAATAATTTCAATAACATTTATATATAAATTATAAACACATATTTATATTTTTCATTTCAAACCTGAATGATGTTCTTTATTTTGCATTTGTGTAGAAGCAATTAAAAACCCTAGTAGTTTTGCTACAGAACATCTGACTTCATAATTAGCATTCTCAAATGCTCGGAAACATAATGTAGCTACATTTTCTAAATCAGATGTGTATAAAAAACTGGAATGTTTAATCATTTCAAACAGACACTAAACATAATAAAATCATGACATTTTAAACAATAAAAATATTATACAAAAGTTTAAAATCATCTTACTTTAGCAGTAGCAGTGCGAACAGCCATAACTCTATCGGTTAGAGAATGTCTAATAGCTTTGTAAATATCTTTATGAATATCTTTATGAATATTACCCATAACACTTCCCATTCCACAGCAAATCTGTAAGTGAATTTGAAAATTAAAGATAAAAATTAAAAATTAAAATTAAATAATCCATTACCTTTTCTAATGTTATTATTATTTCTACTCTCATTTGAGATTCTGCATTTTTTAAACTTTTAATCAAAATATGCACAGTTTCTTCATAAGAACGACCCATCATACGACCCAAATTTTTGTACATGAATCCCATACAAGTAATTGCAGCTCTAAAAAAAGTTTCAAAAATGTAATTAATTAAGTATCATCACGATAATCTAATTTCTATCAAATTAAGTTGGGAATTTTTTTTTAATGTTTTAATTTTATCATTCAGAGATAAATTTACAAATATCACTTAGTCTAGAATTAAATTTGATTATTAAAAACAGTACATGAATTTATCATAATTAATGAAGATGAAAAAAAAATGAAAATATATTGTAATTGTTTAGGCTTTAATTGGTTTTTTACAAGATAAAGTAAGATATAGTAAGATTTTTAAAAAAATTAAAAACTTAAATATTGTTGTCTTTCAATTTAAAACTAGATTAAAATATAACAACTGAATTATCATAATTAATTTATAAATTTTGTTGGTATTTTAATTTATACTTACAATTTCGTGGATAGATAAGTCAAAGAATCATCTTTGACGCGTAACATATCATTGCATTTATTTACTGTATCAAAAAGAAGAAATGTATCACCGATATTGAACAAAGTGGACAAACATTTTGCAATCAATATTCTAGTAGGTGGTCCTGGGTTCTCTTGAATTAAATTAGTTAATTGATCAACCATTTTCTTTTGACATTCTTTTATATCAACCTAAGAACAAAATAAATTATATCAATCAATTAGTTGAAATTATTAAAAAATCAATAAATAACAAATATCAGTTTTTTTAAAAATTAAAAATAATTTTTGTTAAAAGCTATCAAAAGTCATATTAAAATAATTATACCTATATAGGTATATTTACTACATTAATATTGTTTTCTTTTAGTCCCATTAACAATCAAATAGTTGGGTATTATTTATTTGGTAGGAAATGTTTTTTGAAATGATAAAGTTTCATAGTGATTACCTACTACAAATGATTTAATAAATATTATTTATGTAGGTCAGTAGAAAAATGTTGATGTGAACTATTATAATTAGAAACTACATTTTGTACCATATGCAATGTGTTTTTTTAATATAGTAACATGCCCTCAGATTTAAATAAGAGCCTAAACATAAATTGTTATCATTTTGTTTCTCAGAAAATGTTTTTTGTTTTATTAAACAATAAAAGAGTTGTCTAATACATACAAAATAGGTTATTAATTTAGGAGGTATACTTTGACAATACCAATTAATTATAGCTAACTACCAACTTAATAAGAACATTTACTTATTGTCAATTTTATATTTACATTTTACTTAATATTTTCAATTAAAACTAAAAATTAAATTTGCCATGACCATATTTTTAAAATGTTGTAATTTATAAAAAATTCCACAGTAAAAGAAGACTTTTCTTTGTTAAAATAACCGATACTTAAGGTACATTGGTACAAAAAATGCTAACAGATTAAAATATCTTTGAAATTTCTATTGACAATTAACATTTAAACTAATTCAATTCAACATAAAATAAAGTGAAAATCTATTTCAAGTACGTGAGATTTGTAATTGTTTCTGGTTGACGTACAATTGAAATTTCTTTGGATTGTAAATTTGAATATTTACATCCATTGATATTGCGATTCCTATAAATTATAATACAAGTATTCAAAGTACTCAGATTATGATCAAAACTCATATGTTACAGTAAACAAATAATTATACATCAAACTAATCAATCCAAATATAAACAAATGCTTACCTTATTGGAAGTAAGAAGTACTTTATCTAAAAACCGCAGCCATTCGAAAATGAAAACGGGCCTTTTGGTTTCTGGCAATTGTTTTAACGCCTCTTCGTTCAATAGCAAACTATGGCTCAACTCCATTTCGACAAGCGTCTATACAACTATAGATGAACAAGACCTTTTACATCCAAAGAAATTTCTATATCCACGCAGAAAATGAAATAGTGATTCCATTCAATGGGAATTCTAAATAATTTTAGAGAGCGACATCATCCTGAACGAATGTACTCTTATATACTTATAGTACTTATAAACATTGGACGTCAACAAACGGTTATCAGCTTATCAATAAAATGTATGACTAATAGAACAATATCACCCACAGAATGTTCTGTGACATGAACACTTATTATATATATGTTATTCTGGCCAAATGTTGAGATAGTAAATAACCTGCGTCGAGTTATCTCCTGTCGCGGAGCAAAACTATTCGAATATTCGAAATGCTCCGCGCTCGTGTAATTTCTAACTGACGTCATGCCCATCTGTTTCATTACTTATTTTTATTTCATTCGATAGATTTAAGTTTTAAATTTAGTTGCGTCCCAACGGGATTACGTGTCTTCCCACGTCGCTGGAACCCTATTCCTGTTAAGTTTAATATGTCCAAGGAGAGCTGTAGACTCATCGAGTATGAAAATAATACGAGTCTCATTCTACGAGAGTATATTACAGGTGCTATTTTTAGACGTTTTAAAGTTTTCGAGTTTTTTCTTTCGTAAAATGTCATTAACATAATTTTGGCCCCTCAAAAACACTCAAGAACAATATAAAAAGTTCCTTATTAGTTGATCATTCTTCAATGAAAAGATTTCGGAAGTACATAGGCACAGTTTTCTTTTATGAACATTCGAACAATCAAATTTTGCTGGAATGTTATAAAAATAGGAAAATCTACAAATTTTTTGTAGCTGAAGTATCCCAATCCTTTCACTCTGAATCGTTTTTTGCCAGTGTACCATTGGTCTCAAATTTAAAAAACCAATTCACCGACATCGATCACCCGTCACCAGTATCTCATCCATGTCCTGTATCTCACCCTTTTTTTTTTTTTAATTATCTATACTGAATAAAATAATTTTTGTTTGTTAAAAATTATATTAAAAAAAATAAATAACAGTTGTAATATTTAAACAATTTTCCTAAATATTCACCATTAAACATTTTTAGTATACTCTAGTTTAAATACGTCCCTCTTTCAACGACTTATGTAATTACAAATTTAAAGTATATAAATACCGAAATACAAAGAAATAAAATCTACAATTTTCGTTCGAATCGATTTTACCGATCTTTTTATCGATCTCTAATAGGTGATGTGACAATAAAAACCGGCTCTAAATATGCTGTATATTTGAATTTGAGCCACAATTTTAATTTAGAACATGGCTGCATTAGCTATTTCATCATTAGCCTTTTTTTAAATAAAATATCATATTATTATTTATGGCGGGACGTTTTTTCAAATGCCACGTGATAAACGTTATCAGTTAATACACAATAAAATACGGATCTGTCACCTTTTGACTGTTCAACTATTAATTATAATATCTGTTCGACGACGCTACACTTATTAGTTATTATGTTATTTAATCGTCTTGCAATTACAGAATTCTCTTTATTGAAATGAAATCTTTACAGTTACTTCCAGTCTTCGTTATATAATATTCATATTATATAGTGTTGCCACGAATGAAGAAGATGAACAATAACATTATATTTTAATAATATAATGATACAATATTATGTGATAACCTATAACGTTTTATGGTTTTACCTTTTACCAAATTCGCAATAAATAATTGATTATAATATATATTTAATATCTCACGTTTTTCATGCTTTGTGTACATTAGGAACGAGGTGGACTTGATTTATTTATACCAAGTTCACTCTTCAAAAGTGACTTGTATGTTCAATACAAATATATCACAAGTTACTACTTCACAATGGTAAGTTTGTTAAATTTTTTTACTTGTTGAATTTTAAATTTTCATTCGATCTGACTGTTACGTCATTAAAATGCTATGTTAATTAGATAGTCAATTTTACCACTTTGTTTTTTTATTCGTTATGATTTGAACACACAATTAATCATTTCTAAAAATATTGTTTATTACTTGCATATACTTTTTTAGATTTATGTGATTCATTTCCTTTTTTTTTTGCATCAAGAAATGGATTGAAACATTTGTGTGCTGATTTTAAATAATGCTCAATTAAATTTTATATAAAATGTTTTTGGATCTTTCAAAGACTTGCTTCAGTTAAATCTTAAAGTTAGTTCGGTAAACATTAAATTTTATTAACATTCTATTATTAAATATTTTCTTTTGTGAAAATCAACAAATAAGTATCATTGAATTAAGGTTTTCACTTTGATTTGATTCAAATCATTATAGTTTCTTTTATGCTATGTCTATATTTAAAATATGAATTTAATATAACTTTAATATTTGAAAATAATAATAATTAGTTATGTATGTTATAGGCAACTTATTAAATATTAAATTAATATTAATTTTTTCAGAGTCCATTGCGGTCTTTTTTTTACATTACTTCTGGAGGATTTCTTCTGTATACAGGAACAAATTTGATGACATTCAACGAAAAATTCTACAATAAATATATTATTCCTGCATTTTTTATGTGTGATCCAGAAAAAGCTCATAATCTATTAATATTTGCTGGAAAATATGGGTTTATTCCAAAATCATTTTATAAAGACCCACCGGCTTTGGTAAGTTATGACTTAATCAAGTTATACTACAGAAACAGTTGAAACTATAGATTTACAGATACTTATATTTTATTCTATATCCTGTTTTATATTTAGAAAAGTAAAGTGTGGGATTTGAATTTCAATAACCCAATTGGTCTTGCAGCTGGATTGGATAAACAAGGTGAAATTATAAAAGCATTACATAACATTGGATTTGGTTTTGTAGAAGTTGGTTCAATAACGCCTCTACCTCAACCAGGGAATGATAAACCAAGGGTATTCAGACTTTTAAATAACCAGGCTATTATTAATAGGTATAAACGAACACTCAAGTTAATAATTATTTAGTATTAATTTTATTTTATAAATGATGCAATTTAGATATGGATTCAACAGCGATGGCCATAATGTTGTGTTTGAAAGACTCGATAAACTCAAGCACCAACAAAACTTTGATGGTATAATTGGTGTTAACTTGGGTAAAAATAAAGAGTCTGAAAATGCAGACGTTGATTATGTGAAGGGTGTTGAAAAGTTTGCTCCAATTGCAGACTATTTTGTAATAAATATCTCCAGGTAATAAAAAAAAAATTGTTTGTACAATTTTATAGGTATAGAAACCAATATAAATAATATTAACATTTATTTTCAGTCCTAATACTCCTGGTCTAAGAAATTTACAAAAAAAAAATGATCTTATGAAGCTACTTTCAAACGTTTTAGAGGCAAGAAATAAATATTGTGATCATAAAACACCTCTATTATTAAAAATATCTCCTGACCTTACTGATCAAGATAAAAAAGATATTGCTGATGTAGTCAATGACAAAAAGGTAAATCCATTTTTATTATTATTTTTCTTTTTTAAGTGAAAATGTTTTTTTTTTTTTTTAGTATCGAGTTGATGGATTAATTATTTCAAATACAACTGTCAAACGAGATGGTGTTTATGATAATCCAAATGCATTAGAACCTGGTGGTCTTAGTGGAAAACCTTTACTGGAAGAGTCTACAAAATTAATATCAGAATTTTATAAATTGACTAAAGGTAATCTTAAACAGGAAATGAATTACTTAAAATCAGAAATTATACTTTTTAAATTTAAACTTTAACTGTATTTAGGTGAAATACCAATCATTGGTGTTGGTGGAGTATTTAATGGTCAAGATGCGTATGCAAAAATTAAAGCTGGGGCCTCACTTGTACAAATATATACATCATTTATTTATAATGGCCCACCCGTTATAAAATGCATTAAAAAAGAACTTGATGATCTTCTTAGGTAATAATGACTTAAATATATTAATATCAATTATTTAGTCATATGTTTCAGTAAGACACTGATTTTACAATGAACATATGTAATTGAAAATCTGAATTTAAATTGGATTTATATTTATGCAATGTCACACATGTTTGCCTTTACAATTTAATATTTTTAAATTTAATACTATAATGTAATTTAAAATTTGCAAGTATGTCCATTGTTGCTGGTATTATGTTTGTGATGTGAACAATCCAAACATTGGTGGTTTCATGTACAATATCAAAGAATAATGTGAGCATGGGCATGTAATGTTCAGTCACATTTTGATATCATGAATGTGAACAGTGAACACCAATACGTTTCATTACATGTGTGCATATGTATCACTGGCTTTATAAAATAGATTAGTTATAACTTATAAATTACTATTGTCTTTTTAGCACTTTAATATATTAAAACTTAAAATTGTTATACTGTTAAACTGTCCGCCCACCCAAAAAAGCTAAAATGTGTTAATTTGTTAGTCATTTTCGTTTTAATCAACTAAAAGCAATTTGTTTCTGTAAAGTGTACACTACCTAGACAAAACACCATTTGACAAAACAAAAATCAATTGTCTCCTTGTCATTAAAATCATAAATGGATGGTCTCATTTCCACTAAATTAACTAAAATTTCTCCATCACAAAACATGTGATAAGTTTATACAAAAAAATATTATTAAAAATAAATTCTAAGTACACAAAATAAACACAAGCTTTCTTTCTTATCTAGATGTGACTAACTGAAAATGTGAACACTTCAGACAGTGACTAATTGTGTTTAAAGCAAAAATGTTTTGTATGCAATGTAATTTCCTATATTCTATTTCTAGCAAGACAATGTTAGGCTAACTAACACTGTCTAACACTGTTTTGCTCTTTAGGTGTATGGGCCTAACTGTTTAATATTATCCAATAAAAAAATATTGATCATTCGACTAATTAATATTTATGATTTTAGGAAAGATAAGTACAACTCTATAGCTGATGCAATTGGTGCAGATTGTAAAATGAAATAAGTGTTCCAGCATTTTTATATGTTTTTTTTTTTTTTTGGTATTTGAGTACAATTATTGATCATTATATATTTTTATATTTTTGTTGTAATTATTGATGTACAAAACATTTTATTACCTTTTTTATTATATGATAACCTATACGGGTATACCTAAAATACATTCAAATTTTATGACTAAAATCGTTATTAATCTAAAGTTAAATAAATATCTAACAGTTTACGTTTTAATAATTTTTAGTTTTGTTTATTCAACGCCAAAGATACACACCTGTTTACAACTATTATTTTATAACAGAACCTAACTTAACCTAGTCAGGCAGACACTGGACCATATCTCAAACCTGAAGGTTGTTCATTCTGAAGAAAGTTTCGTATGTAAATATCAATGACTTAAAAACCTTATTTATTTTACCACAACATATCCAATCATCATAATATGTTGATGTACAATTAATGTTTGAGAAAAGATTTCAAAACGGTTTCATAAAGATTAGAATATTGAATCATTACGAATCAATTATTTTCGACAAATTTCAAATTAACTATATTAGTTATTTTGTTTTCTTCTTAAAATAATTCACTAGAAACGTTATTAATTTATTTAGAGGAAATAGAGGTTGATTCGCCTGTCTGGCCTCTTTTACTCGGAATAATTTTTCGAAATCAATGTTAAATCTACATTGATGTTAAATTTATAAAATAATTTATTCAATATCAATCGATCAACATTTGTATCGCTTCCGAGCCTTGTACTCGTAGGGGTAACGAAGGGTAGCGACCCCTACTCCACCTTTGGTCATAACTTATGAATCATAAGGTAGCAAAATCTTATTTTTGCTACACCATAAAAAAAATCGTGATTTTTTCCACCAGAAACGTATAAAAATAGAACGAATCGGTTATTAGTAGATACCTAATTACGTATAATGATACAATGAATACATAATTATGTAACAATAGTAATAGTGATGACACTAAAAACTATTAAGTGTGTTTACGTGAATTTGAAATAACTGAAAGTTCACGTCAGTCAAATACTGCGTGGCCAATGAAAGCCAAGCTGTTCGCGCCACCCGACCAATGACGGCGCCGAGCTGCGCGCGCAACCTGACCAATACCGATCGAGTGACGCGGGAAAGTACAGCAGCTTACGAGCGTGCGGACGGTCAGTCTTAATGTCGGCAGCGGTTCGGAAAGTTCTTCTCGGTTTTAACATTGCAGTTTTTATTCTTCTCCGTCAATAATGTTGTCAATCGTGATTGATTATCTCGTCAACGACTAATCAAACTTTCAATCGGGATTTTTGATTTCAATTGTTTTCTATCGAGTGACTTTTGTATCTGCTACTATAATACTGCTGTACTTGCTGCATATCACAAGCCAATACGAACACCGAACCCCTCAACACCAACCCACCGACAGGCCTGTAAGTAGTACCGATTATGTTAATTTACGATCTATATAGATAGATAGTGTAGTTTTACTCATCTTATTTGAATGTTGGAATTGTGAAAGTATATTTTATCAGAAAAAATTATTAATTTCTGATCGTCATCGTCGTGTAAACCTGCACAACGTTTAAAAACAATGTTCACACATCACACCATAACCGAAATGAGCGAGACAATGCCTTATCATTTGCGTAAAGTTTTAAAATTACAACGCGGCAATAGAACATTATAAAAAGTACTGTTATTTTAATCATGTGAACTATTAAACATAATTGGTTGATTTTAATAATTTAAAAATTTAATCTAAGTAAATAATCTGAGTGATTTGACATCTACTTCTCTAATTTTATCTTAAAGTTTTGATCAACTCCATAATTTCGATGTGTCAAAACTTTTTTTTTTTCGCCGACCGTTAGAACACTGAATACAGTGTTATACACCAAATTCCGCGTAAATATTATATTAACCTATATTTTGAGTACAATTTGCAATGAAAAAAAAATTACTATTTAGATTCTGGCCACTTGATAAAAGATTTTTTTTGTGATATGTACCACTTGTCAACAAAGTACATTCTACAGCAAAATCATAAATTATAATTTTAAAAACAAAATTTAAAGTGAAATTCAATTAGAAACACTAGAAACCAGTACTGATTAAAATAAATCTTACTTAGAACACAAGGTTTTTAAGAACACTCGTCGAGCGACCATAGTTCTTGACAATGAACAAAACCACACGCAATAACGACACTAAGGTGATATCGAAGAAAAATGTCGTAAAAACCGCTGCGGAAAAACACGCTGCAAGCACTTCGTCTCGTGATGTACAGGCGAAGACAAAATCCTCCACGGGAGCAGCAAAAACCGCTGCGGGAAAACACGCTGCAAGCACTTCGTCTCGTCATGTACAGGCGAAGACAAAATCCTCCACGGGAGCAGCAAAAACCGCTGCGGGAAAACACGCTGCAAGCACTTCGTCTCGTCATGTACAGGCGAAGACAAAATCCTCCACGGGAACAGTAAAACCCGTTACATTCTATGACGTGAACAGCGTGGACTACGCGATCAAGAACAAACACATATTTAAAACGATGACGAAGGTACCGACTAAAGTCCTAACAGTGTTGTACAAGAACTATTGGATCTGGAAGAGGTTGACCGAACATCGTAGAAAAAGTGAGTGACAAAAAAAAAACAAAATTCTTATTTCGAAGACCCAAATTCCGCGTAAATATTATATTGACTAATAATAATTATAATACATTTTTGATATAATATCGTGACGTAAATGACGATTATTATCATTTGACTGATGTGGTCGATTATCGTCATCCTTAAACATTTACCGAAATACAGAAATTTCAAATTGTTACATTTGAATACGGTGTCATACGATATTTACATGTTCATAAAAAAAAGACATGTCAAATTCGAATCAGTCATACAAGACGTAAAATTATAACACTTAATGTCGATTAAAACTTTTGGACACGCAGCGAGTCATAAAACTCGCACTGAAAAAAAAAACCACAATCATAGTGATAAAAAACTATGTTGGATTGAAAATAATCTTGTTGATATAGAGCCGACAAGATTATTGTATCAGTTTGACAATTTTATTGTTGAAACTTCGAATAATGTTGAATCAATCAATGAACATTGTTGATTTGATAATGTTATTGTTAATATAGAACCAACAATATTGTATTGTTTTATCAATATGAAAATATTGTTGTTTACACAATTACACCAGTAGTAATATTGTTAAGTCAATAAAAATAAATTGTTAATCTTTACAATTTCAATGTACTACCAACAATATATATTGTTAATTTTAATGCATACTAGCTGAATAACCCGGCTTCGCCCGTGTGCAGTATAACTTTTTATTTTATCAGTTTTTTCATTTTTACCCCTTTTAACCCCGGTAGGGGTCGAATTTCGAAAAATCCTTTCCCATGGGGTCTCCACTATATAAAACGAAACTGTTGACCAAATTTCATACTTAAAGCTCCAGCAGTTCCGGCCAGGCGAATTTTTCTAGTTTCACCTTTTTTACCCCTTTTAACCCCCTCAGGGGTCGAATTTTGGAAAATCCTTTCTTTAGGGGCCTCTGCTATATTAAATGAAACTATTGACAAAATTTAATACCACAAAGCTCCAGTGACTCAGGATTTTTTCCATTTTTACCCCTTTTAACCCCCTTAGGGTTAATTTTCTTAATCCTCGTACTTCAAGGAATATTATAAAAAAGAATTAGCGAAATCGGTTCAGGGGTTGTTGAGTTATGCGCTTACAACACATTTTGCGATTCATTTTTATATATAAGATTATGTTGTACTGTCAATAATTATGATATTGTAGATAACAATATTTGCATTGTTATCTGAATAATTATTATATTATTACCATAACAAAAGATTTGTTTTGGAACATAATTTATATTTTATTGTTATAGTTACAGGTATAATATTGTAACAAATACAAAATTAAAAAAATTAACAAATTAATATAATTATAATATTAATATTAGTAATATAAATATAATAATACTAGCTGAAAATCCGGCTTCGCCCGTGTGCAGTTATTGCTTTCTCTAAATGAAATTCTTAAAAATTTTACAATCGAACGTATTAAAATGCGACGATAAAAAAAACACTGACAACAACAAAAACAAAAATCATACTTACGGATGGATTCAATACAGCGAATGTCCAAATGCTTTCAATGTACTTCAATATATGCCATTACGATAGAAATTCAAATTTGTCTACAGTTTTACATCAAATCGTGTTCCACATTCCATTTCGTTATCGTATTGCGCAGTAAACGTTCGGCTCACAAATTTTCACAAATTTTATTTCACTGTAAAGAAAGAAAAAATTAAATTTTACATGTACGTAATTTTACGTAAAACTTAACTTTTGATACCATAGACGCGCGTGCCACGGAAACAAATAATAAAAAATAACCACATAGAGTGTATATATATCTCCATGGCAAAACAATAATATTGTTGAATATCGTGCGTGCGTGCGTGATTAATATTGTACACTTAAGAAGCCATAACTCTGGAACCACATATCGCACAGCGTACAAACTTCACAGAAACCATCTACATATCAATCTTAATATGCCCTAAAATTTTTATCGAAATCGGTTCGGTGGATCTTGAGCTATAAAATTTATTCAAATGTACATAGATTTTTATATATATAGAAGATAAATGGGATCATTATCGATTTTATATTATCACGCTGATAAAGTTATTATTAAATTAATAATAATCTTCTAAATTTTGACAATGCCCGTGTAATATTGATAGTTTTTGATTATTAAACCGAAATTATTTAGTCGTATGAAATGGTATTGTTGATTTTATAATAATTATTGTCAACTTCATAATAATTTTTATCGAGTCGACAATTTATGTGTAATATTGATATTACACACGCGTGTGTATTATTTTAATTTCAAACAATTGTAAAAGTTCTACGAAATATTTATTACGTAATATTATATTACATTACCCGTAATAGACGGATGAAATCTGTGACATTTGTTTTAATATCGTGTCCGTCGCGTTTCAGCCAAGAGAATACCGAAGGTGATGTCTCGGCACAAGAACGCAGAGCGCGTCAAGAATGTGGCCCAGCGGTACGACCCCGGCCTGATCTTGACGGACATGTACAAAGGCGGAGTGAAATGGTTGTCGCTGAAACGGGACGTGATGGTCAACAGGTTCCCGCGGGACGGCTACGCCAGATTGAAGTTATGCAACAATGCGCTTGCTGGCAAGTCCGAGTACAACGGGTTCTTTCCGAGAACTTATTCGGCTCAGCCGCGGAACCGGAATGTGTTGGCCACTGCCGACAACTGCTTCGAGGGCGACTTCTCGCTGACTGCTTGTGTGTCGCTGATGCGCGCGTTCGTTGATACCAACAACCGCAACATCGCGAAATGTTCCAAGAAATTCGGCACAGTACGTATAACTCGTTGGAGTTGTTTTCGTTTTAAACGGTTCATTTATAAAAAAAAAAAAAAAAACCACCCGAAAAAAACAATCCCCGTTGTAACGCGATGTGAATATATATATATATATGCACAAAATGATCGAAATTAATAATAGATACTCAAGTACAGAAAGGCTTCCGAACTCTTTACACGTACTTACGAACGGTTCATTTTCAAAAAAAAATTCGACGAGCCCTTCGATTCCCCGAGTTAGCAAGTGACCTTTAAGCTGATATTCGTCCATCATAAAATGAAAATTATTATTGTTATTATAAATTGTAAAACGTAACACGTAAGTTGTAGATTATAATATGACTGTACTGCTGTACTCGACACAGGTTCCGCTTTCGGCGCTGCATTTCGCCATAAACACGTGCAGCGAATACGTGGCGCCACGCAAACCACAAGGACCGGATCTGTCGGGCGAGGGCAAGAAATGGGACGAGTTTTTCGCACATTTTCACCGAGTGATGGACGATTACGAGATGTTCGTGGCCCCGCCGTCCGACGATATGTTGGCTTCACTAAAGACGTTTTGCGAGCAACTGATCGAACAGGTGTCGAAAATACGGCCGCAGTCGGTCATCGACGGGCACAATAATTTGTGGGTGGTGAAAACCGAGCAACCGGCCACCGGCAACGACGCGACGGTCGTGCTGAACCGGTTCAGCGACATAATGAAACGGTGCACGACGAAGCAAACCAGCGTCGGCTGCAGCCGCGGCGGCTGCCAGAGCGTGGTGCAAAAGTACATCGAAACGCCGATGCTGAACGATCGGTACAAGTTCGACGTGCAGACGTGGCTGTTGGTGTCCACGCTGGACAAGTGTCTGACCGTGTGGCTGCACGACAAGTGCTGCACGCAGACGAGCCTGCACCGGTACAAGACGTCACTGGAGCCCAACGAGTTCGTGCACCTGGTCAACTCCAAGGTCAACCGGCCGTCGGCGATATTCAGGGAAACCAAGGCGTGCGGCCTCAAGTTGCTGAAGGCCAAGCTGCGCTCGATCAAGTCCCGGGGCAGCCGGCCGCCGAGCGCCAAAGACGGCGGCAAACAACACGTCCCGGCCGTCTACTCGGCCATCCGGGACTCGGTGATCACGTCCGTGCTGGCCGCGGCCACGGGGGGCGTGCTGCACACGCGGCCCAATTGCATCGAGATCTTCCAGGCCACGTACACGGTGTCGCACGACCGCCGGCCGTGGCTGATCGACATCAAGTCGGACCCGTATGAGACGCACGCGTTCCACGTCAACTCCACGACCATCCATAAATCCGTGCCCTTGGGCCTGATCAAGATCGTGGTGGCCAAGAACCGCGCGAACAGGATCAACGTGGGCTCGTTCGAGGCCGTATACCGGGGCCCGATACCGGGCGAGTACAAGCCGCGCGCGTTCGTCGAGAAGCCGAGGCCGCGGTTGCGACGACACAGGAATTGGCCGAGAGGAACCGGCATTGAATTATTAGACGACAATTATGTCGAAACCAATTTCATGGACGAGTACGTGAGCACGTACATCGAGAAAATCCACCCGGATGACGTGGAAGACCCTGAAAATCCGACGATTCCGATCGGCGCCAAGTCCCCCGAGGTCAGAGAACTCATGCAGACGTTGGACCGTAAGCCGCCGTCTATGGACGAACTCAGAGAATCGTTGGCGCTTCTCAGAACCGGGACGACGATCGACCAGAAGCAGGCCAATCACTGTCTGCGACTTCTGGAAGAATGGAAAACGAGGGTCAAGTCCGCGCAACGCTTTTACAGTGCCGTCGGGTCAAATGGCGGCGATGTCAAACAGCCGTGATCGAAACACGCGCGGCCGACGGGTTTGTCGTTTACGGGGTGATTTTTTCCAGCGTTTCGACTCCGCCTTTTTTTTGACACTTGAATTTTGCGTTTTTTCGAATGTTTTGATTTTTGGAAAACTTGTATTCAACGGCTATAGAATTTTCCGACGAGTATACTTTTTCGTATTCACTGACGACCGTGTCCTGCGGCAATAATCGAACTTTTCTTTTGGGAACGTCGTTAGGTTAGGTTAGGTTAGTTTTTTGGAATTTTTTATTTGAACTTAATCGAATCAATTCAAACCGGTAGTTTCGGAATTTTCAAATTTAAAATTGCGAACGAAAAATGGAGAAATAGAATATTTTTATCCGTTCATATTATTCAGATCACGCATTATAATATAATTGTTGTGACTTGAAATAATAGCGATAACAGATAAATGAATCAATATTCTAAATATTTTCCCTTTTTAACAAGTTTACACAATTTTGAGTTTGAATAATTATTCTGAAAATATTGATTGGAATTTCGACTAAGAGACGTTGTAAATTCAGAAAGATTAACTATAAATAATATTTTGCGTGAGATAAATGACGTATTTCCACAGTGTACGTCATTAGTGATACAGAAAATATATATTCATAAGAAAATAATATAGTCGTTGAGTAACTTAGCTTATATTAGCCAAAAATCATAATTTGAAAAAGTGCATTATTTAAGTACAAAAAAGGAGTTAATACGCTGAAAAAAAATCACCTTGTATATATATATGTACTACTAATCCTGTGCCTGGAACTTAAAATACAGTATTATAGCTTTCCGGTCCAAAAAAAATCGATCACGTTTCATTACGATATGCGATGATAGGCGCGTTTTAATATAATTTTTAGTCTCGTGAAAAACAAATTTCCATTTCAAACACTTTGTATACATTAATCATGCGTGACGCACTTGCATTTCTATTTTCTTCGCCTGCCCATGTCTTCTGTAAAACCAAACCGCCTTTGTAGGTAATCATTTGGAGGCTTTTTATCTATTCATTTCTCGAATTCAATTTGCTTTTACGGCCAATCATTTTGAGGCGAATTTGGGTATTTTTTATCTACGATAACATGGTAATTCTTATTTAGATAGATTACAGAAGAGTTCATGTAATATCAGCCGAAACTGAACGCAGAGAAAAAGAGGGACACGAATATATTTCAACAGTTCTTCAGATCTTGGAAAAAAAAACCACTCACATTAACCCAAAGCAATGATTAGAAAAACATTAGAAATTAAAAAATAATTATCTACCAATATCTATTATTCATTTTAATATTATTTTAGTATAAATTACTACTAAAATAATATTAAAATGAATAATATATAATAAAATATTATTAAATATATAAAATAATTTATTAAAATTATAAAATATCTTTAATAACGAAAAAACAAAATAAAAGAAATAAATGAAAAATAAAAAATAGGTCTTGCCTGGAGTACTATGTAAAAGAATAGAAAAGTGCTTAAATATTTACGACCGGTTTCGAATAGAATTCATCGTCAGGTAGAAAAAGTGCACTGAGTACTTCTTGTACTCTTTCGTTTCATTTTGTATTCAGTGCGCTTTTTCTACCTGACGATGAATAATTCTATTCGAAACCGGTCGTAAATATTTAAGCACTTTTCTATTCTTTTACATAGTACTCCAGGCAAGACCTATTTTTCATTTATTTCTTTTATTTTTTGAATAGTATATATTTTTGGTATAGTTTTTATAGTTAATGCCGACTTAACGTCGATTTCAATTTAAACGAATCCTTGATGATAATTATTTTTTAAAAATAAACATTTTTAACCATACCTACATTAAAAGAACAAAAATGTAGACAGTCCTAAGTCTGTGTTCTTAGTTAAATTCAAAGCTAAGATTTAAATGAGAAGGAAAATGTTGATTTTCGTATTTTCTGTTGGTCCTAATAATGAGAAAAAAACAGTTGATATAATAACTTTCAGATAGAGAAATTTTAGCAACAATACCGTTGAAAAATAGTCTTGAATAATAATTGTTAATAACTTTTAATCACGTTAAAAGGATTAAATGCGATGGAAAAATTGATTTATTGATATCTATTTTTATGATCTAAGTATTTACCTGTATTTTATTTTACTTTAAATTATTATTGGCATTTTTATGATCGGACCCGACAAGAAGAAGAATAAAAATAAGAATAAGGATAAGGAGACAACTGAAATTTGTATTATATCAAGTTGTAAGCGCGAAAACTAAGAATAAGAATAAGAAGACAACTGAAATTTGTATTATATCAAGTTGTAAGCGCGAAAACAAATAATAAAAAATAACCACAAAAAAAATTGTCATTTATTACATAATACATTTTCTGATAATACTATTTTCGAAATGGCATTTCATATATATATATATATATATAGTAATTACTAACTGTACTTCGATAAAGATCTCGGTTTTATTTTGACATGACAACCGTCGACCAATTTTAACGTCGTCAAGAACATTAGCCTCAGCTTTCCCGGCGTCGGGCATCTGTCGGACGGAGAAAATTCGACTGTTCGCACCAGCGTGGATATGACGGTTTTCATCTGGAGCATGGCGTATTTGATTCCGATGCAATTTCTGAGCCCCGCACTAAACGGAATGTACGAGTACGGGTGTCGACTGTGACAAGCGTCCGGCAAGAAGTTGTCCGGGTTAAATTTTTCCGGGTCGGTGTAATACAACGGGCTCATTTGTAAGAACAGCGGGCAAATGATGAACGCCGCACCTTGAAAACACAGTGACGATTAAAATCTATCGCAAGTCGTCGAATGTAAAATCTATCGAGGAATATTATTGTTTTAAAAGTCGTTACCGGCTGGACACAAGTGTTCTCCGATTTGCGTGTCTCGGTCGATTCTTCTGGCGAACACTGGCAGTGGAGGGAAGAGCCTCAGCGTTTCCTTGATGACTCGTTCTAGGTATTCCATTTGTTGCAAATCATTATACGTGGGTGTTCTATCGCGATCGCCGATCGAAAATATCGATTGTAATTCTTCGAATACCTATCGAGAGTACAAATCACAACGTAATCCATGAATCGATAAGGGTCGACTAAAAAGAAAATATTAAAAAAAAATGTCCGCCCGCATTTGATTCTTGCCTTATTTTGTACGTCTTGATGATGAGCCAACATGAAAAGTACACAAGCATTCGCCATCGCGGTGGTTTCTTGTCCTCCTAGAAATATAATAATCGTACTAGGTAATTTCGTGTATTTCAAAATTGAATATCCACAAGACGAACAAGAAGATTTCGATTTAAATTCAAAACTAAAGATCTGCAGAAAGCCTATGATTTTTTTTGAGTGAGTATATTATATATGTTTTTAAATAATCTCACGAATAACATCGCGTAGTGTCTATTTTACGTTTAACCGAATACAATCTCTTGGAATTAATTTCAAATTTCAAATAATTTACAGGACGATCGGGCCCCATTGATCTACAGATAACGAGTTATAATAATCCCACATGTTATATTATATTCTGCCGGCAAGTTAACAATTACATTCAAAAATAAATAAGTATGATTTTATCATTTACCAATCATGATTGTCACAATTTCGTCCCGTACTTGTTCGTGAGACATTCCGTGAAAGTTTTCCAGAAGAATTTCTATAACCGTTTTCTGGAAAATGTTTTCGTCGTTTGTTGTCGATTTTATTTTGTTGTTATTTATATTTTCGTTTAATTCGTTCATTTTCATTTTGATTATTTCGTCGGTGAAGTCGTTTATGACCTTTTGACTACGATCGTGTTTTCGTTTAAACGACGAAAAGTAGAATAACGTTTTGTTCAAGTACCACGGGTGTGACATTCTATACTCCCATGCCTGGAACGAATGTTTATTGATTTGAAATATTTTTTTTTACATAGATTCCATAACAAAGTCGACGTACGTGCATGGCTGTTTGTAGATTTTCGACGAATTGATTGCAGCCGCCTTTTTGAGCGTTGAATGTTACACCTAGAGCTGTTTTCCCGATCATTTCCATCGTGGCCATACTAACCGGAACGCTTACATCACACTCGTTTGATTTTGGGTCACTCTTTTCTAGGAGTATTTGGGCTAGAACATTTGCCTCCTCGTAAAATATCGGTATGAATGATTTTAACAGCGTAAAACTAAAACCTTTGGTAACCAATTTCCTGAAACACGAACACAACGAATTGTTCAACCTAACGTATGGGTAAATATTTCGCGTTGTTGGTTAAACGTTCTCTCTGCACTCGTGCAGTCGATATTATTTTAACCATTAAACTTTCTAAAACTCGATACTTGAAATTGTTCATATATTTTACCTGTTGTTTTTCCATTTCTTCATGTCATCGATTGAAAATATTCCTTGTCCCATAATAGACTCTTGCAAAACTAGGTATTCTTTGGATTTGTTTAGAAATTTTGGATTGGTGAGGATGAACTCTATATCTTCGGGCCTCGAAAGTACTATAAACAAATGGTTAAGTAGCCATCCTTTGAATAGAGATTTTTCATATCTGAAACACGTTTTACCAGTCAAATGAATAATGTTTCCGTAACCTTTCCATACGCGAATACATGTCTTTAAATAATAAGAACTTTAATATTTTTAAAAAATTGGGAAAATGTTTTGATTTTTTTTATGTGAAAAATAATAACAAGAAAACTCGAGTATTATAAAATATACGTTTATGTAAAATTAACCTGTTTTGGTTTTTATCTCAATTTAAAATTTAAAAATATGTAAAGTTAATTTAAAACGTGCATATTTTTTTACATAAGTAATTTAAAAAGAAATAGAATATAATTTTAGATTATAAGTGATCGAAAAATGTATTGATTTAAAATAATGATAATAGTGCTTTAATTTAATTTAATTTTTTATAATCTTACGTCTACCGAACAAATTGGCGCATACTTAAAATACACGGAATGATCACATGAAAAATCTTCTGGTTGATCCTCAATTGAGGTTTGTTCTCTCAGCATAACTTTAGAAATTTCGGATAGTGTCTTTTAAAGACCAGATTATTCTCAATAACTTGTTCAAACTTTTTATAAATTGTAACGCCTTTGGAACATTTAACTTTATTTAATTTGTTTTCGACATTCCCCACAGGTTTTATTGCGTCAGTTAATCTAACTAGAAATCTATAATTTGAATAAATAAAAACTAAATTCGATTCTAAATCGGTTTCTGATGTAATTTTTTATTACTTTTTGAATGGCATCATTAAAGCATTTAATAAATTTACGACTAATTGTTTTAAAATTCTCACAGTAGTAAGATAATTTGTTAGTTTCAAATTTATATTATTTTTTAATAGTTGTAATTTCACGAAATATTTAAAAATTAAGTTTTAAATAAAACTATAATATTATAAATAATTATTCCGAAATTTGATACACTGTTTCTTCATTGTCACTATTTTCAAATGTATAACTCACTTTTGGTATATTTTTAATGTGCTTTTTATCAGTTGCTCTGGTCCTTGAATAGCTAACGGTAAATGCCCTAGTAAAAACCAGCCGTCTGGACCGGGTATTTGATTACCTAATATTCTTTTCCTCCTGCCTTTGTAAGTCAGTACGATTGTAACAATTGTCAAAACCGCAACGAACGCAGTCAATATCATGTAGTTTTCCATCATATTATTGTGATTTGTGAAAATCTACGATCTGTAAACTTAATATTTTTCTATTAGTCAAGTTTTTGATCAGAGTAAGTCTTCTGGTCGAAATCATGTACACGCCTGAAAACAGACCAGCTAGAATAACACAAAATCTGTAACAAATCTGGAAACAAAAAACAAAATCTTTCTCGTAATTTTAACGATCTAGAATCTCATTTCAAATACCTATAAATTGCATAAAAATAGTAGAGCATGCGTATAGTTTTACCTGGAACTGTTTGGTGTAATACGTTTGTCGTACGTTCGTCAAAAAGATGTTGGATTATTTACGGTGAAAGTCGGCGATGATTGCTTTTGACTGATTGATTTTCTTTATAAACCGAACAATTAATATAATATAATAATATGTATTGATATATTTTCAGGTTTTAGCGAACACAACGATACGAAGTTATATAGTAACGGTTTCTGGACACAGAAAGTCGATCGTTACACGAATATAATATTGATTGTAGTCTACTAATAACACTTTTATTTATAATAAATTAGTTAAATTTAATTATTCACATTATAGTTTCAACAAGTTGGCGGCAGATATTATAACAGACGTGTAATAGTAGTGGTGTCGCGCAACTAGCATCGAAATTTATATCGGTTTCTCTTATAAACGTGAGTGTACAATCGTAATGTTATGTGTGAAAAGTTCAAAGGTTTCTAGAAGAGGAGAAAGATCGATTATTAATTCGCGTGTCAATAAATCAATTTTTGATGCGTTACACACCGCTCGTCGAATTAATTAATCAAACGGTCAATTAATCGTGGAACTTGAGAACACGCATTTGTAAACTAGTTCTTGGCCATATCAAAAAATCACCAGTGTTTATGAATCCCTGCACTTTTCACGACACGAAAAACTAGTTTTTAAAAATTCGAAAAAAAATCCTTTTCTAATTATTATTTGTTATACCTATTTTAGAAGATTGTTTTATAGCGCATATGTCACGATACTACAGCTAGATCGAACGCGTCAATAATAATTGTTTGTATCGTGATCTCAATTAAATATGCGAAAATGCCAAAATAAATACACAGTGCGATTCCGTCGAATATTAGGATAGGTGGCTGAGTAAAATTAACAATTATTATGGAATACATTTTCTCGGTTTAAACTGTGACAAAATATCAATTGATCTTATTCATTAACATATAGAGTAGTCAATAGTCATTGACCTATTGTAATTCGTTAAACGATAATTGTACTGTAGTAGTTGAATAATTTTTTTCTTTCTTTACTCGCCATTAAATCGTAAACAAATTTTTTTATACTAACAAACGGACCTTTTTGTCCGATCCTTTCAATTTATTGCCATTAGATGGAGATCAAATCCAATATGAAATACATACATAATCAAATAATTTTTACGGACTTATTGATAATCTATCTATTATCTATTATATATATAAAAGAACCAGCCTTTTTGTATGTTCCCAATTTGTGACGCTATTTACGACTATTTTTCAATTTTTTTTCACAGAGTTGTTCCAAATACCTTTCTGAGTGTCGTCACGTCACCCGATTTTCCGAAATTCGACCCCTAAGGGGTAAAAATGAAAAAAATAAAAAGTTGCACACAAGCGAAGCCAGGTGTAATATTATTATTATTATTCAGCTATAATATATATATTGTTAATATTTTAAGGGAGATTCTTCTGCGAGCAGAATAGGTTTAGCGGGTTTAATCATAGGGGTAATGACCGCCACCCCACATTGCCACGAGGCAATACCTCTTTTTTTTTGCTATTCTATGAAAAAAAATCGTGATTTTCGCACCGGAAACGTACAATGATCGAAGAGATTGGTCATTAATAGGTATTACGTAATTATTATATAAGATAGTTCATTGTGACAACATGTAACAATAGTAATGAGGAATATAAATAGGAACGAGTGGGATACTGCGTGCCAATGAAATCGCGCCACCCGACCAATGACAGCCGTTCTGCGCACGCAATCCGCCCACTACCGATCGAGAGACGCTCGCGAGGAAGTACGTCGGCTAACCGGATGCACAGTGCTCTGACGACCGGCCTAGTGTCGACAGCAGTTCGGAAAGTTCTTCGTGGCAGTTTAAATTTTTCTCCGTGATAGTCGATTATCACATTATGTCGTCAGGTTATACGAATACTTACAAATACTTACAATAAGTTAGTTATTTTTTATACTAAGAAATTCACTAGAAATAAATGGCAAAACAAAGTTTGCCGGGTCAGCTAGTATTTTATAAAGTAAACATTTTTATTTTTTTTTGTGGACAAATATTATCTGTTATTTTATTTTTGCACCAAATATTTCATGGACGGTAAATTTTTTTTTTTTTTAACAAATTCTATTTATGCCATCTGTTACAAATTTGAACAATATGCGTAAGAGATGAAAGTTATACAATGAAAGACAGAAGTAACAGATTGAAGAGGCCGCCCATCGGCGGTACTTCGGCATGAGTAGATGGACGGTAAATAGATTATTAATTGGGATTGTGCAGATTTTTTGATTTTTTCATAGCTTATGACTTGTTTTTGAACAAGTTGATCGATTAATTAAAATGTGACAAACGCCTTGCAAACATATTTCAAATGAAAATTCATCTGCGTCTGAGATCAATTTGAAATTTAGTTCTCAGTATTTTCCTCTGCGTTTTATTGAGGAGACGTGAATATTTGTAGAGGCAAAATAACTAACCTAACTGACCACAAGTAATGACATTTAAAATTTTCCTTTTTGTCGTAAGTTTCCTTTTAGACGGTATTTCACAAAAGAATGTGCCGTCAACTCAAACGTATTGGTGATATATAGTATTTATGCACTAATCTATAGGTATGAACTTTGAGCGCGACTGCATTTATTTCATCATTATTATTTAAGTAGTTATTTAGTTTAAACTTTGGCACGTTTCAAGTATTTGCAATGTTAAAACAAAACAAAAAAAAACTATCACACTTTAAGTTTTTTTTAAACGCACGAGCGAATAAATTAAGCGGTACAAATTTTACGTTATAAAAGTTGTGGGTTTGTATTGTAATAATATCTTTATGGATTATAAAAATGCAGTTTTTTTTACGTTTTGCGCGTGATATCGTTTATTAATACATTTCAATTGTGGTCTCGGCGTGTATTTAGGTAATGTTTTTATTCTGTAAAGTGACATTTATTGTGCTTTCCATTTTTACGTATTTATAAACTTTTCATATTGTTCTTTCCCCGTTTATAATTTTATTGCTAAACTCAACGCGTATGGCGAATTTTTTCGTGTACATTTATTTACCTTGGTTTTAATTTTCAGAATTCAAAGCACGCAAAGCATACCAGGGCACTGCGAGTTTAAACGTGTAGATATTACTACAGAAACAGTTTATAACACGCTAGTTCAAGTACAAGCCGCATTGTATATCGCGAGGGAGGTTATAGGTTATAATATTCTTATATTTTCGAGTATCAAATAAAATGCCAAGTGTGTTGTACTGCGCCAGGAATGTACACTAAGCGAATTCATTGTTGTCTATATTAGCGGATGTTGTGGTGTGATGCAAATTTTTTCCCGTAAAAAAAAAAACAAATTGGAATGTTATAAATGCAATGTATAACAGCATGTAAGTGCACTAGCACACACACACGACACGTCGTGGCTCGTGTTATGAATAAAGTCAATATTATAGGAGTGTAAACACTTTTCAACGCAGCACGTTTAAAATAAATTTATATGTAAGTGTTTAAATACGTATATAGTATGCGCGGGGAAAAAAAAGAGTTGAAGTAAATTTAGATGGGGATGAATATACGATTTTACCGCATGGCATGCTTATCGTTCTCATTTCAGGTTTTTTGAACATATAGTGTCATCATTTTAATAAATAGTCTGTATTGATAATTCGATTAATTCAATATTTTTCGTTCAATCGTAAACAAAACAAACATTTTCGTTTTTCACATACTTTTTATAAACTCGTTGTTGTCGACGGGGTATCCTCGAATATCGCAATCTCAGTTTTATAAACGAATTAATTTCTAATTTGAGAGACTTGAAATTTCAGAGTACTGGGTAAATATTGGATGGTAAATATATCTTGCCGATATTTTAGACCATCGACAGGTTAGATTAGGTTAGGCGAGGACAACTTTTTTAATAGCTTTTTAGACGCATTCCTCTTACTAGAAAAACTATTTTATATTCCTATAGATAATTATTTGTGATTTCTTATAAGAATAACAACAAAATAACTAATATCGTTTTTAGGATATTTTTATCCTGCCCGTTTACCTGTTCATAATTTTTTTTAAATTTCGAGCACACACTTTAAATAATATTAATCAATTAACCCATTCGTTTGAAATTATTAGTTTTTAGTTTATAAAATTGTAGAAATAAAAATTTATTTTGAAATTTAAATATAAAACTTGAGATACACGCTTTCTAATATTTTAATTATTTTTATTTTATTACTTTTATTGCAATGCAAACCCCCATCAATTTTTTATTTTCAAATAGAACATATAGTAAAATAATTCAATAATTTTAATTGTATATGAATTTTAGAATTAAAATTACTGTTTTTTATTGACTCGTTATTCGTTAACAGGTTAAGCGCCAAACCAAGAGTTATTATAGCTCATCAAATGTTAGTATTTTAGGAAGTTTAATTTTCAAGGAATATAAATACGAGTGTTCATAAGAGTGTCTATTATTTGTAAGTTTACGACAACGACGTAGTATCATAATTTTTAATTTTCAATTAAATCATCTATTAATATTCATTCAATAAATATTCAATTATAGCATTGGACTAGGTAGCGATGAAGTCGTATCATAAAAAGGCAATATTGATAATTTGTTTATTTTTATGCATTTATTTGTATATGTTTATTATACGTAACGCTATAAGTGACTAATATTTTAATCTCAATTTTTAAATTCAAAGCATGAAAACGTATTTTCTGAGCATAATGACATGTAAATTTTAGTAATGAAGTTCACAACAACTGGTACAACATATTAGTTTTTACGTCTGCCTACTCGTTGCTAATACGAAATCGTGAAATTTAAGTAGAAAAAACAAGCGCTGTGGAATCGTCGTAATTCGTTTCTGTAAAGTTAAACGCAAAATTGTTTAATTTTTTTTTATACACAAGAGTATAATTAAAATTTTGAAAAAATATTTACGCTGACCGCCATGAGATACGTAAGTAAGACAAAGTTACTTTAAAAGATTAACGATCTAAACGAAGATGATTTAGTGCATAACAGAGCATTTTTTAAGTTTATGATTTTTTCTGTTGTTAGTTATATTGTTATGGTATAAGTGACATCACTATTTTCGGCATAGATGTAGCTGATGGGGGGGGGGTGTTTTAACAACCAAAACACCCCCCCTGGCTACCCCTCTGTCTCTTCGTACGATCTTGCTCCCAATTTTCACTATCAGATAAGCTTATTTTGAAAATTAACTCACAATTCGAACCGATAATGTATTCAGAAACATCCAACGATATTGTTTTTGACACTATGGTATCTATTACATTGTTTTCATATAAAACACGTGCAAATCGTTCCGAATTACTTTGATTAGGCGAGAGAGCTTGGAAAAACTCGAAGCTTAGCTAACACAGCTTTATTAATAACTAATTACCGTCCGTTTTCTCATAGTATTGGTCGATTTTAAATATAAATACTAAACTATTATACTATTTGATGTTTAAATACACATTATTTTTTATACTTAATTAATTAGGAAAATCGTCACCCTCCTATTAAAAGTGCTGTCTAACGACTAATGCCACCTCATAGGTTTATGCCTACATCACCTACGCTTCGAACTGGCCCTGGGTAGACCCTACTTAGACCCTACTTAGACGCGTCATTGTACCGCAATATAGACGCAACACGTAATATCGCGTACCGGACGAATACTATTGCTACAAATGTATGTACTCGTTCACTGACCGACACGATACCTACATGTCCGACAAAACGTAGTGTAATATAACGTGTAAAAAAGTTTTAGAATTACCACACGCCGACTCATTAGCATATCGTTATTACACAATACCAAGTACACGAGTAGACCATGTAAAAATTAAAAAAAAAAAAACAACGAAACGAATAACAACTATTGTGTTCCGCATTAAACGCGACGCGGGGGTGAGGTTTGCAGAGACGGATATATACGTTGCTGGTCACGGCACAGGAACTTCTGTTTGGCAAGAAACTGCTCTTCGACTGGCAACTAGGTGACAACTGGGCACTGGTCAGCATGGAACTTTTGGAAAAGGAATTGTCGACGTCGGAGAATAACGACGACAGTATGCAGGACGGGATATCGAAACAGCCCGCGGAGGAGCAGCCGTCGTATGTGTACAAGCGACAGATCGTCTGGTTCAACACTCTTGGGTTCTTGGTGCTCCACTTGGGCGCCGTGTATGGCTTTTATTTGTTCCTGACGTCTTCGATGGTCCTCACCATGTTGTGGAGTAAGTACGAAATCATTATTATGATTAATAATCATTATATACTATCATTGAAAACATATCGTATTGGTTTCTAACTTGGAGACATAGATATAACTAGATAGATAAGCAAGAGAGAGAGAGTCATTATAAAAAACAAATATAAAATATAAAACAAAATTAACAAAAATAAATAATGTCTAGCGTGTTATAATAAAAAAATATGTACATTATACTTTAAAGATTTCGATTTTCTAATTTATAATTGTGTGGATTTCGTTGATTGTTATAGCAATGGCAGTAGCAGCAGCTAGCGCATTCTCCGTTACGATGGGTGCTCACAGGCTGTACACGCACAGGACATTCAAATGTAGTGAATGGGTAAAAGCTATTTTAGTATTCGGGCAAACCGTTGCAGGACAAGTGAGTGTCATTTAAAACTTATATAATATGTTTTCTGTTTTTTAGAAGACATTATAAAGATTTTAATGTCTATTAGATTGATTTTAATGATTATTAGATTTTAATGTTCATTAAAAGAAATTAATATGAATTAATGTCTACTAAGGAAATGAGATAGGATCATTCCTTCGACCGATAATAAAGAGCTATCTATAATTTGGTAACAAATTCGGTTTTCAATAATGACGATATATTTATTTCAATATTTAAATACATTTTTACGAATTTCTAGTAGTACGAATAATGGGACATAATTTGAACTTTGTGTAAGTCGTTAACTAAAAAAGACGTATAACAGCATTGTGTTAATTGTTTATAAATTAAAAGAAATGGTTATCCGATTGAAATATACCATTCAACATAGATAAAATATTTTTCATTAAATTGATCGAGTTAACGCGAGTGGTCGAAAAACTTAGAAGAAAAAAATGACATTTCTAGAAAGTGGTTTTGTTTGAATTATTATTCCAATAATATATTACACGCTACGCGGCGTTTAAATATTTTCACAATAATATTTTTGGGCTCATTAACATGTCGGTGAAATGGTGAATCGTCTCTTTTATAGTTACTCGTTGTTATTTTATTAAAATTGAAATTTTAATCTCCAAGAATTGAAAAATATTTACGATTTCAATAGAATGTAATATTGTTGTTGTATTGTGTTACGCGGTGTTTCTTTGAAGAAAAAAATAACTCTCTTGTTTGAGGTAACTTTATCTATGAACTTTCGGTATTGAGAGGTATCTTCCGAAATACATTCCATTTTAAAAATCCTCGTGTTCGCTTTGTGATGCTATATTATTTACAATAAATTAAGTCAGCGAATTTTAAACAGCACTATTATTTATGGTTTTTTTCTGTTTTGAATGTGTAAATACTAAATTATATACGCTCTTGCAGAACTGTCTGTACGTTTGGATCAGAGATCATCGCCAGCACCACAAGTACAGCGACACGGACGGCGACCCGCACAACGCTTCGCGAGGGTTCTTCTTTTCTCACATCGGGTGGCTGATGGTGCGCAAACATCGTGACGTCATCCAAAAAGGCAAAAAAATCGATATGTCCGACATAGAAAAGGATGCGTACGTCATGTTTCAGAAAAAGTAAGTCGTTTTTGACACCATTGCCTAATATGAAACTATATATCATGAAATAATTAACCTGTCGAGTTAACACGATATCGTTGTGATTCTTTTCCGCAGATATTACAAAATGTTGTTCACAACTCTAGCGATGTTGATGCCAATGACCGTGCCGTATTTGTTGTGGGGTGAAACCCTGTGGAACGGATTTTTCGTGTGTTTCCTATTCCGGCTGATGGCAGTTTTGAACTTGACTTGGCTGGTGAACAGTGCCGCGCATTTATACGGCAACAAACCCTTTAGCAAGTAAGTGTTCTTCGCGTCATGCCACCCGAAATGCCCACTATTTATTGCGTGATATAGTATGTAGTTCTAAACTTACTTCAATCCAAAAACTTCTATTTCTCGTTATGTTTGAACGTCGCGATGATTAGGGTTCGGATTTTAAGCCACAAATGAAATTCGAAAACAATATAGGTAGTTAAAAAGTAAACAATTATAGGCGAACAAAAACAAAAGATTTTCCAACACGAGTAGAAATAGAAAGAAAGAATAAAGTCCTCGCTTCGTAATTCTAATTCTAGTAAGTTATGATCGCGAAATTTCAACCACGTTTTTCAGTGATATATTGCCCGTGGAGAACGTGTTTGTGTCGTTGATTGGGCTGGGCGAGGGCTGGCACAATTACCACCACTCTTTCCCGTGGGATTACCGAGCAGCCGAATTCGGGCAGTACTTCAACCTGACCACGCAGGTGATCGACTTCTGCGAGGAGATGGGCTGGGTGTGGGACAAAAAGTACGCGACGCCGGCCATGGTGCGCAGCCGGGTGACGAAACGCGGGGACGGCACACATTACAAGTACGGGCGACCGAAGGACGGGGATGAGGATATCGTGTTGCAGGACGAAACGTACGAGGAGCTGTTCTGGCTGGAAGAAAAGGGACCCAAGTCCGCGAGACGGGAACAGGTGCAAAAGGGTTGATGACCGCGGCGCGCAAATATTTTTGCATTTATATACATGTGTCGATGTCGATATATTATATAATATTATGACGTGTGACTCTCTCCATCTCTCTTTACACCTCTATACACACACACATATTATATTCATATACCTATACGAATATTGATAACTATAATAGAAACTAATAAGAAAATCTAAGAAAACTAATGTATAACATCAATATTATTATATATTATTTTCGTTTTACGCAATTATTAAAGTATACTTATGTCATTGTACGTATGTATCAAAATATACGTAAGTAAATTTTATATAAATAATGTAGGTAGTACATAGACTCGCTATTCGGTATACCATCGTTTAATATCTACATAAATACATATTTTTTTTCAAGTAGTCATGCACAACTTAAGTTATCTCTCCGTATCGGAACGGTACCTAAAGATTAATAAGTTGAATTTGAACGCGTTAATATTAGTAAATTTCGAGCACAATGTATAGTAATTCAATCGTTCGATAACATTTTCACTATGGAATTTAGATGTATAGTATAAATGTATAATAATATAAAATTATTAATATAAATTATAAATTACAATAATTATTATAAAATTTATTATAAAAGTCAACGGTAACACATTATATGTACTGTTAATGATTAAACGATTTAAAATTTTGATTAGTGGTTTCTTTTACAGTTTACATATTTAGTGATGGATATAATATACTCGTAGTTAGTTACAGGCATACGGCCACTCAAGTCTTAACTAGTTTCAGGACATTAATCAACATATAATTCTTACGTATAATACTCATTAATTATGTTATCGCTTTAAAGTTTAAAGTAGGTGTACTTGTAGTCTATAGAGTATAGTAGATACCTGTTCTAATGTAATATTTATATTCAAAGAATAATAAAACTATTATTTAAATGAAACACGTTTCATTATTATTTCATTTGTATCAAATAACATTACCATCAAAATTTTTCAGTACCATTAAAATACTCATATCATATTATCTAATGCAGAGATGTAGGAATCGAGCAAGCGTCTGAATGGAGAGGGAGAGTAGTGTATGTATTTTAATTTTTAAACATTGTTTATTGCTGTATCGTATGCAAAAAGTTTGAGCGGAACTCGGCGTATACAATATACAGTATTATATCATCTCAACAGTGTGTGTTCATAAAATCTGGCTCAAACGACAGTGGGTGCTCGAGTGCTCTCATTGTCCACTAAATCCACGCTTGGCTTATATTTATTAATTTATTATTACGTAATAATTTAGTTATGATGAAATACGCGAATATGTTAACGTCTCTAACACAATACACATTCATAGTAACGATGTAGTATGGTTAATGTCGCCGCCGAACACAGTCCACGATCTCAAAATGCGACCTATAAAAAAGAAAAGAAAAAAAGAAATGATTTACGGAATTGTAATATGTTTTCCGTTTCGTGTTCTACACTTCTGCAGCGTAAAATTATGTTAATTTATTTGCCACTATTGTTTTCAATAACGTGTTATAAATATCTATCATAATAAAACAGCAAACTTTTCTTTTTCTTTTTTTAACTCGCGCGCAACACCACTTTAGTATTTTAGTATGCAATACGGCATATCTTGGTCGCAATGGCGTCAATAAGATTTGATCTATCACACGTGTATAATATGACGCACTCACACGACATTTCGTCGATGTACGATATACTTACATAGTTACATCATAAAGTTTCAGATAAGTGCGCAATTTCAGTAAACGAGCCCGTGTGTACAAGGAGTCTAAGCGATTCATGATCAACCGTACTTAAATATGTAACTATAATATCAAGCAATATGAAAATAGTATTAAACCATTTTTGGTTGTAAGAATTTTGTATTGCAAAAGAAATACCTGCATGCGTAACTTTTAGATTAAACTATTGTGTTCTATAGAAAATAAAGTTTCGTGGCATGGTGATCGACGTAGGTGTTTTATGTAAACGTGATAATTAATAATACGACGTACTTGAAATTAATTTTAGTAATTATAATTAATATTAACAAAGTATGATAATTATCGAACACGTAATATTAATGTATTGTTTAAGTGATATTGTACAATACAATAATTATAATATATGCCTATAGGTAGGCATATTATTAATATTGGACGGATCAATTTTACAGCAATACTTCCCTAATAGACTATTAACAGTTAAAGAATTTCCAAGGTTTCGTTAGATTAGCAGGTTTATTCAGCAACTGTATCTACAGCGCAGTAGGAACCATCCAGGTAGCTCAATTATTAGCTTATAAAAATGATTCATTATACAGTCTTCACCTGTTCTTGAGTTCAGTGACATTTTATGTACCTAGGTACGTATATCATAAATAGCTAAATATGATTAAAAAATAGGTAGGTAATGAGTCAATAAAACGCATCTTAAAAGTCAAAATACGTAAGTGAAAACTTTTTAACGGGTATGTAGCATTTAATCGTTTGAAATTATAATAATGAGAAAACAACTAGTTTTAATCAGAACTATAGTTCGATATATCTTAGTTTATTAATTTAGTCTGTTAACTGTTTGTGTTTTTACTTTTTTTTTGAGATTCACATAAGTTATTTTTTATTTTTTTTTGCAAACAGGTGTTGCGTATTTATGTGAAAAATAAAATACCGACTGAAAGTAATAATTCAACAATCAATTTTTAATATAGGTGTATATTTAAACTGTTTAATATAGCGTTCTATAACAATGACTAATAGGTCAATAATTTATTCTGAATATTCACTTAGAGTTTCGATTAAAAAAAAAAATCATACGGCGTGTAATGCGATTGCGGTTTTAGAAACAACTATTACATACCACTTAGGTATGAACGTATAATATATATATATTTCCGAGAACGAGTTACTAATAATAACATTAAAATATATTTCTGTTTTTGCCGCAACCGGTGAATATCTCTACGTACAGGACGAAGACCCATACAAATGGCAAATTATATATTACCAATAAGTAACACGCGGCCATTATCGTGAATAGGTACTTATATCCTGCAATAGTGCGGTAAATTGTCGCTAAACTGTATTATTATTAAATAAAAACGATATTCGTATGCTAGAACGCAAACGATAGAAATGCCTCGGAATTCGAAAAAATGTATAATACATTGGAGAACAGAAATGAGAATTCTTCTAAAAATTAAAATGGATTTTTTTTATTGATTCCAACGCGTTAAACCCCGACAAAGGTACATTAATATAGATACACTCTGCAACGACTTTGAACTCGACTTAAACGTATAATACATTTGCACCGCCAGTTTATGATGTGAAACATCAAAATAAATGCACTTAACACGACTGAAGTTTGCGTGGATTGAAATTGTCAGAGAAAGTTTCACACAAAATCGAGGTAAAATCGGACAAGAAATTGCAGGTGTTGAGCAGAAGAAAAGAATGGAACATGATATCACGGAAAAAAAACTCTGCATTTAAAAATTGTTCCGGGCTTCGTGAATCGTAGCACCAACCCTGGTCGATTGGATTCGACGTGAAAAAGTACTCACGTGCATACGCGATATTTGAAAAAAACCGTGCCAACGATTGTTCTTTCGCTGTGGGACGCAGGGTAGAACACTTCCGATGACGCAGAAAAACGATCGCCGCAGCAACGGTTTTTTCCTCCTAATCCTGACAAATATGCCTTTTATTCGTATTTGATGGGTTATTAATCGCCGGTCGTTACAGGTCGATATACTCATTACGAATTAGTCGCCCTCGTGCGGTCGGCAGTCCATTGTTTGCGATGAAGTCCGACGTCGTCGCAGCAGCCGTAGTGTTACTGATTTCTGTTGCTGTTCTAAAGTCGGCCGCCGGAGCCCAACCGACGCGTAACACCACCAGAAAAGTACGTAAACCTACAAAAACGATAAAAGTAATAATAGTTATTATTATTACGATTGCTGTCTGTGGTGGCGCGAATGGATATTCTGTGAAGCGGTCGCTTCATGTAAAAATCGGGGTGGGTGTACTCCCTTATGTCTTGTCGATAAAAAAATATTATACAGTATAAACTATAAAGGGTAAGAGATGTATCCTGCACCAATATAATTATTTAACTTTTGTAGAACAAATGTTTACAAAACAAAATTGGTGGGTACTTGTCTTTAAAAAAGGGCGGATTCGTGGGGAAAAAATAAAATTTAAATCTATTTAATAAGTAAATCTATCATCTATGTATTTCAAAATAATTTATGAATTTATGCGCCAATTTACATACAGATATATATATACACATTTTTTATACAACCACTTGGGAAACGTATAAAATGATTACATAGCTTGAAAACATTTTAAAAATTGTTTTCTCTAAAAATGAAAACAATAACATTTAATCGTTACAATAGGTGGGTGGGTATTTTTTGGCATATTAAGTAAATCGTTCAAAACGAGATGTAGAATAAAGGTCAGTTCATTAATATAGAAACATAATTATGTAAATTTATTACTGTATCATCGAACAAATTTATAAGAGATTTGTCTTAAACAATGCTACATTTTTCACACATACATGCAAACACCGCGTAAAACGTTTATGTATTATTATAATTAGGTAAAGCTTATTGATTAATACATCGCGTTGGGACTGGCTCGTTAAAATTTTAATTAATCATACCGATTCGTCATGCGTTGATTGTATGTTTTTGTTTGCAGAACTTGAATGGGGGTACACGAACTGGCGACGAAGTGGTTTTAAGATGCCGGCCGTGCAGTGAGTAACTATACATATACAATATATATTATATATTATATATCTGTCTTATTGGTTTCAATGTATTGAGTATAATAAAAACTCCACTGCCCCAACATTTTAAGTTAGTAAACTGTTGCGGGACACTCTGTATTTAATATTAATAAGTACGCGAACGAGCATTCGAGTTAGTAGCGTATCTTTAAACAATTGATTTTAACTGGTAGCATGCGGTGTTGGATATCCGGGGTCGAGGATCGTAGGCGGTTCGGAAGCCAGAGAAAATGAATATCCTTGGATGGCGTCGTTGTGGAACGCCAAGAGGAAATTTTTTTGTGGAGGCTCCATCGTCACCGACCAGTACGTGCTCACAGCAGCTCACTGTTTTAGGTAAGTGTATAACATATATTTTGTCGTTTACTCAACAACTTACATGATATAATATAATCGAATAACTATGAATATTGAACGTTAAAACACTCATTTATACAATAAATTGTACCATAGTATAAATTAAAATCCCGAGTTTTGCTTTAAATTTTAAAAGTGTATGGGGATGTAGTAAGGATTTAATTAATTTTATGCATAGGCATATCTATCTAACAATATGCAATATATATATAAATCAGATATATAAAAGGCGTCTATGATAAAAATTAATTGCCGCATGTATGACATCTTATTACTTAAGAACGGCTCGATCGATTTGGCTTATATTTTTTTCCCGTTGTGTTCCTCAGGACAAGGTTTGATGAAAGAATTATTAGGAAAATCCATCGGAAAGTCGGAATTCGGGTTGTTTTTGAAATTTGAACATGAATTAAAAAGAAAATGTTTGGAAAGTCAAAAATGAATGAAAACACAGAAACGTACGAGTCGTTAAGTTTGATAATTCTGTTTTCATGACAATAAGAAGATTTTTCAAGCAATGTTTAATACATTGATAATTGAAAAATTCCGATTGACGTTTCCACGGGCCATATTTCGTTTCCATCGAGTTTTTTTTCGATACACATCCTCCAAAGAAGAATATTGATCACGAAAGTATTCCCAAATATTGGTGTAAATTACACAAACCATGTTTGGTTGAACGAACGAGCCATTATGGCACCAACATTTGGTCAGTAGTTTCATTTTGTGATCTAAAGACCCACCAAGATAGAGAAAGGATCACCCTTAATTCTAAAAAAACTACACACGGGCAAAGTTGGATAGTCACAACATAATATGTGAAACATAATGCATACAAATAGATGAATTATTCTCTCCAGGCACAAGATTTCCCAATTTATGAAATCGGTACTTTTTATCTAATATAATACATTTACTAAACATTTTAAACACATTTTACAATTATATTTGAAGCGAAGATCCGGCATTGAATTACCGAGAGATATTTGTGGTGGTTGGACAGATCAAAAGGCCCCATAAATTGTTTCCCGGTGGCCAACATGTGATCAAGGTTTCCATGGTTAAGCTGCACCACAAGTATAACCAAAATGGAGCGAATGCCCATGACAATGATATAGCGTTGGCAAAGCTAACCAGGCCAGTTAAATTTGAACGCTCTGTCCTACCCATCTGTTTGCCTATGATCAGTAATAAATAATATTAATTAAAAAATCATTTTTATTGTCATTATCTATGTTGAATAAGATCTATTTATGTTGAATAGGGTATGATTATGGCGGATTATTTGGAGCTGTAGCAGGATGGGGACAATTAAGTGAAAATAGCCCCACGTCTTTGAGTTTGAGACACGTGACTTTGCCTCTATGGAGTGAAAAAGAATGCACTCAAGTTTCTGAATTGATAAAAATCGGATACACAATAAATATGTTATGCGCCGGATTGAAAGATGGAGGGATAGATTCGTGTCAAGTGAGTCAGTGGTCCTTTGTAATGACCGATAGGGAAATTAGTTAACATTATTAGAGCAATTGGTCTATAATAAGTTATTATTGAACAATTATAATTTTAGGGTGACAGCGGTGGACCTTTAATGACTAATGACAATAACGAAAAAGTTACGGTGACAGGTGAGCATCACACAAAATTTTACGAAGCTATAATTTTAAACTATTAATCAATTAGAATAATAATGTAAATTTGTTTTATTTTTAAGGAATTGTTTCTTGGGGTGTCGGTTGTGGTGCTCCAAGACTTCCGGGAGTATATACAAGAGTTGACAAATACCTAGGATGGATCATGAGACACACAAGAGACAGTTGCCACTGTACAAATTAATTCGTTTTCAAATGTTATGGGTTTGTGTGATTTTCAATGAATAAACAAAATAAATTTGATATTACTCTTATGTATTAAGTATACATAAATATTTTATTATTTTATAAATAAAAATGACAAAACTATTCTGTCTTAATAACTACTTAAAATTTAAGTAATGTATCAATTCATTTTGTTGGGAAAGTTCAAAAGATAATATCAACATTTTAATGTATAGTTCATATCAAAATAAAAACCAAGTTCTTAAGAAAAACATTTGTTGTAAAATTATATACATATTTTTTCATCACAGAAATTTTGCTAACATATTTTATCCCATTAAAACATTGATAACTGTTGTAGGACATTTCTCGATCAACAACCATTTAATACAATATTGAGAGCCTACGACTAGTTTTATAGTTGTAATAAAACTCACTAAGCAATACATTTATTCAAAACACAGTTGTTCCATCATCAGTCTCTACTTTCGAATAGCTAGCTGTATTCGGACGCCTTCGGTGGTTAGTACTTCGTCGACCTTCAATTAAGAGTGCAATGATCTGAAATACGATGATTTAATATAAATAATTTTGAAAATAAGTTAAATGAAACATGTTATACAATAATTAAGTTTTTGTTGTTAAAAATGTTGATTACTTTATATTTTTTTGAATTTATTTAGATCATACATATAATTTGAATCCAAACTATAAGAAAGATTATATGCTTACTTTTTTTTTATTGTATAAAGCTAAATAAAACAGCATTGAAAGTACAGTCATAATGCCGAAATAAAAAAGAAAATGAGAGTCTTCCACATCGCCAAATTCATGATTTGTAAATGTTTTCTTTATACCTTGACTAAACCTTGATTGGGGTTCTTTGGCCTCTGAAAAAAATACCACCAAATTTTTTATTTAATAATATTAATTTGTGAGCAAAAAATAAGTAACAGTTAACTAAAAAAATTAAGATCATTAACTATTTATAGTTTGATAGTATCAAATTGATACCTATATTTTGAATATACCAGTTACACCATTGAAAATCCACCAATTATTATATGGTACTTACAATCAATACAAGTATTATTAAGACATTTTAAACGAAATTAGACAAAAGTAACTCCCAATGTTTAATTTAAAAAATAATGTAGTTTACCTGATTGATTTATAGTGCCATCAACCGCGTTAGGATAATCATTACTGGATTCTGAAAATAACACACTTGTTACATGCATATACCGTAAATCATATGAATATAAATGTGTTTACTTGTATCATCTAAAAGTTTGGGTTCACTTGAAATAATTTTTTTCTTTGAATCTATTTGTTTATCTTGAAGGTTATCTTCATTAGTAGTTTCTTCGTCTTTGTTGTTATAATTTCCTCCCGAGAGTTCTTCATCATTAATGTCTACATTCATATTCTTGCGAGTATCACCTTCTTCTGCCTGAATAATAATTAATGACTATTATATAGTACTCAACACATTATATTGAACTCATTATATTAAACTATCATAAATGTTCTAATAACAGTAATTTTTAATAGTTAAAAAACAGTGTTCATAAGATAATGATATACCTACATCTAGTTTTAAAATCTCAATTTTTTTTTGTTCTTCAGGTATGCTGTCATTAGAAACCTTTGGTTCAATATTTTTAATATTTTCAGCAACATTATTAATGTCTTTTATAGCTAAAAACAGTTAAATATAGTATAAGTAGATTATATTACAGCAACATGGTTGGTATTTAGTTGTACTTACGTTCATTAGATTTTAGTAAACCATTATGCCATAGTAAAATCTCAAAATTTAAAAATTTACAGTACCGTGTGAGATTATTATTGATGGAATTATAACAAAATCTTTTCCAATTTTCTTCCTTCAAAAGATCCATGAATAATTTCAAAGATGGAGATACACCAGACACGATTTTCCAATTTTCATAGATGGCAGAGTCTTCTGATTTGAAAAGGGCAATGTCAATTTTAGCTATTTCCATATCAGATGTATTCAAAAAATTTGCCATCAATTCTTTAGTCACGTTGTAAATGGCAGTGCACAGGCACGGATTGAAGGTATTGTCTAATATTAATTTCTTACAATCATCGACAGTCAATACCGGTGACTTGCACTTGTCGTTGAGTTTTAGCTTCCGGAAATAATCCACTAGGCCAAATCTGTCGGACGAGCTGGCAGACGCCATCAGTTCGCTGACGGTTAAAGTTTTCTCGATCGGTAACGTCTTGGAGAGATCCAATGGCGTTGGACTACTACCTCGAAACACGGTGGAAAACAGCACAATGGCGAGAACCATCAACCACCTCTTAATAGTATACATCGTGTTTGAGTCACACAGTTTGGATGCACTCAATCTCACATTATTGCAATTGTTTACCAACCGTTATAAATAATGAGTCGTCACTCGTCGACATGATATTGCGATCATTTGAAATCGATCGAATGCTTTTGTTCGGTAATTTCTGAACGGTCAGTGTCGATTTTGAAAACCATAAAAGTTCAGCACAATCGCTTGGCGCCGAGAGCTCAAATACTCCGGTCAGGTATGGTTATTGTTTTTTCAGAAAAATAAAATCGCTTTCAGCGGCCGCGATTGATAGAATATTCACATTACAACGTATCATAATTACAAAAATTCTATACATTGGTTCATTATGTATTTATGTTAAACTAAAAAATACATTACACTCGTGAACTTGAATTTCACGCTTGAAGTTGGCATCCGATATCTCGGGAGTCAGATATCTGAATTCTGTATGATACTGAGTTGCAATTAATTGACGCCGATCGTTTTCGTTCTTACGTTTGCGCGAGTAAACATAACCTCAAATTTTTTAAATATATTTTTTAAAGATAAAACAGTGATAAAACGTTAAAACTATACTAACAGTAACGTTATACAATATACAACTATAATAAATAATGTTAAAACCTTAAAATTATAAAATTCAAACTTTTCATTTCATATGAATAATATAATTAAATTTAATTATTGTTATAGTGTTGAAAGTTGAGAGACTTTGAGAGATCATCGCATATTGATATAATACAGACACAAAGTTCCTATGTAATTCCGTCATATAGTTTGTGATTTTACGATTAATTGCTATCCCAGGATATTTATACAATTGTTTTTCTCAGTAATCGTTTTGTGTGCACGAGTAAAATGTCAAAACGCAAAAGCGAAGTAGCCTTGGCTGATGCCGAACAGAATAAAGCGATCCGAGAGAAATACTTAAAAACCGACAAAGTAAGTTTTGTTTTTTAACTTGATTATTCAAGATTTTGCAGTGTTTGATCATAATCTTATTGTTCTTACTTTACTTATGTCATAGTCAAATGTACGTACATCCAGTCTTTATATGCCAATCATGGCATTAGAAGGTCATGAGGGTGATATATTCGCTACAAAATTTCATCCTGAAGGACTCTACCTTGCATCATCCGGTTACGACAGAAAAATTTGTATGTATACTCGTACTACTTTAACATAATTTGTTTCACTAATAAAGTTGTCATATTTTAGTTATATGGAGTGTGTATGGTGAATGTGAAAACTTGGGGGTTCTTGCCGGCCATTCAGGAGCAGTGTTGGATATGAAATTTTCCACCGATGGATCGTTAATATATACAAGTAGTACTGATATGACAGTGTCGTTTTGGGACATATACAAAGGACAAAGAGTAAAAAAACTGAAAGGTATTATATTTTGTTTTTGGTTATTAATTAATATCAATGTAGGTATCATTCATATTATTGTGTTATTATTTATTACAGAATTGCATAAAGATACCCAATTTGATAAATTTGATGTTATTTTCCTAATTTTCTGAATACTGTGATCGTTTTGTTAATATTTACACAGGTATTTTTGTTTTAGTTGCAGTTGTAGTAGTAATTAAAAAAATTATTTTATATTAATTACATAAAATATAAATATTTTTAGTTCAAAGAAGTAAAAATAGTCTTAAGTTTAAAAATATTAAAAATATACATTCAAACTATTAATATGAAATAAAACTAACTTTGATCAATTCCAGCAATAGTAATTAAAAATCAAATTTATTATTGAATCTCTTCTATAAATATATAACAAAATTTGTTTAAATATTGAAACTATTAAGTATTACCAACATATTTATAATCTTGAAGAGTATAAGCATTTATATTTTATGTTTATCAAATAAAACAAACATTTTATGAAAATAAATATTTTTGTTACTCTTTCATTCTATTTAGTATTTACTATTAAATATTTTAATTTATAAGCTTTACAAATACTTTATTAAGGAAATAGTGACATGTAATTTTCATTCAATAAATTTTGTTGTTAAATCATTGATGAAATTCAGGTTATGAATAAAATTAATAAATATGCAATTTAAAACATTAAATATATGATTATATTTAAAATTTATAGTATATAAATATTTTTCCAAATGAAGTGTTCTATAGTAAGCATAATTTGTTATATTATAGGACATACAGGATTTGTAAATTCTTGTGATTCAGCAAGACGTGGTCCTCAAATGATCACTAGTGCTTCAGATGATTGCACTATAAAAGTATGGGATCCTAGAAAACGTGGAGGTGATGCAGTTACTACTTTCAATAATAATTTTCAAGTGATGTCTGTATGTTTTAATGATACTGCTGATCAGGTCATTACTGGCGGTTTAGATAATGAAATAAAGGTACTATTATTACTTCTATACTTATATATTTTAGTAAAAACCAATGTTTGATTTTGTGTTGTTTAATTATGTTTGTTAGATTTGGGATTTACGTAAAAATGCATTACTTCATCGTTTACCTGGTCATACTGACACAGTGACTGGACTTGAATTGTCACCCGATGGTTGTTATTTACTGTCAAATGCTATGGATAACAGCTTGAGAATATGGGATGTTAGACCTTATGCACCGGCTGATAGATGTTTGAAAGTTTTTTCCGGACACACTCATAATTTTGAAAAGGTTAATTTTTTAATATAATTTAATAATACCTTCATGTGATTGCCAATAGTCATACTACAATGTTCAAATTTTGGGTTTTTATAACCGTTGGTGTCCATAGTTGAACATAATTACCACACTATGAGACCCCAAGGCAACCATAAACACTTTTGTTTTAAATGAGTATATTTCCTATGATGCTTCCAACAATAATCTTTAAATATGTGTCATAGCATAGAGAATATCATGATGATTGTTTTTATATAATAGACATGTCATTTGCGTAGTTATTTTTGGAAAAAAGATATGAATTATATTTGATATAAGATAATAAAATATACAATATACAAACTAGGAATAACATAGAAAAATACACTTGGTCTAAACTATAAATAATGACCGCTGGCAGGAATATGGCGATCAACATGTTATAAATTTTTATTTTGTGCACAGTTTTTAATTTTTTTTAATATTGTGAACAGAATTTACTGCGTTGTGCATGGTCACCAGATGGTTCAAAAGTGTCGGCTGGTTCAGCTGATCGATTTGTATATATTTGGGATGCTAATACTCGTCGGATATTGTATAAGTTACCAGGTCACAATGGTAGTGTTAATGATGTAGATTTTCATCCAAATGAACCAATAAGTAAGCATATTATTAAGATTATACCTAGATTGCATTAGGAAAATAGTTTATGTTTGGAACATTTTCTTAAAAATCAATGCTTTCCCATACTCTTAAGCAACAATTAGATAATTTCCCATTCTTTATTCCTTATTTTTAAAATAATTGTATTCATATTAAAATAGAATGCTTCTACTTAGCATTAAAAATAAAAAAACTTAACTTATTAATTTCAATATTGGTTGCTCAAGTATAGTATATAGTACTAAGTAAAATTTGCATATTTTTTTATTCTTCATAAATTTCATACAAATTTTCCTGCCACACATTTTTTTTTGCTAGTTTTTGAATGATTACTGTTTTTAGTGATATTTTGATTATTTAATTTAAAAAAATCAATAACAAAATATAAAACATATGTGATTATAAATTTTAAGCAATAATATGAAAATAATATTTATGACAAAATTGATTGCGCTTTTAATAATAATTGCTAATAATAATAACTTCTTGTAATTTTATTGAATTTTTATTATTTTCAGTCATGTCTGGATCCAGCGATAAAGTTGTATATCTTGGTGAATTTGAGTGAATCATGTGTCCACTGTAATTGAACTGAAAATACATTAATTTTAATTTCGATTTATATTACATCATTAAGGTTCATTAGTTTTTACATTACTGTGTACCTTTTTTTTTCATTTTTGATTAAACTAAAAATCTTATGTAATGAATTTGAATTTTTTTTTTTAAAATTTGGTTTTTCTTGTGTATGTGTACTCGTGTACTCATTTGTTGAATGCAAATATGTATAAATGATTATTTTTTTAAGTATTTACAATTATTATTATAATCAAGTGTATTTATATTATAGGATTTTCAATGTTAAAATTAGAAAACGACGGAAACATTTGTTAAAATATAGGGTTTCTCAAGACTAAAATATTTTATAAACTTGTTCAATGGGAACAATGATAAAATAATAAATTATTTTTTAGTAAACAAAAAAAGATTTAATTTATAATGGAATAATGATATCAATTAGCATTCCATCTAGCAAGATTTCTAACCTTATAATCTTTTTTACATCTAAAAAAAAAGAAGAAAAGTTACTTGACTTAGTTATAAATCAGTTATATTTTCTTCATGCTATATATCCCTTCAGAATCCACCAAGATTTAAATAACAAAATCCACCTTGGATATCTGCCATTGTACTTAACAACACCAACTTAAACAAAAATGAGAAATGGACAAATGAGTGGGAAGTTTCAAAACTGGTTGAACAGCACAACCTAAAAGAGCCGACAGAAAAACCTGTGGACACAATCTCCGTAGGAAAGAGTGGGCTACCTTAAATCGTATCCACACAGGATGTGGTAGATGAGGCTACCTCATGCACAAGTGGAGTATCGTAACACTACACATACTCAGGTATAACATTATAGATTTCTGAGTAATATTTTTATACTTAAAATTTATCTCGTATAACATTCGTTAACAATATTCAAATGAATTTCATTAAAAACAACTGTTTTGGCCGTAGTTTCCGTTTTTATTTCTTGAATTTTCTTAATTTGTCGTAATGCCGTTTGGACTGAAAAACGCCCCCGCCACTTTCTGTCGTTTGGTAAGCAAAGTTTTCCGTGGGTTAGTTGGTAAATTTGTTTTGGTTTATTTAGATGATATTGTGGTCTACTCGGATAGCCCCGACCAACATCTAAACCACCTACAGAGAGTCTTGGAGCGGCTCCAGTCCTACGGTCTAACGTGTCAACCCCGTGGCCTGGGCGCTATTCGAGCGGGGGTTCGAGGAGGGTCGAAAGACGACCCGCCCGAACACCCCCCGGAGGGACATTCCCCCGCGCCAGCCCCCGAGCTCCCGGATCCCATACCAGTGGCACGAAGTCCGGGACACTCGGGGCCGTTTCCGGCCGCGAAAACAGCAGCAGCAGCAGCCTCAGCATTAGCAGCCGCATCAGCAGCCGCAGCCGCAGCCGCAGCAGCAGCAACCGCAACCGCAGCAGCCGCAGCCGAAGCAGCACCCACCGCCGCAGCAGCAACAGCCGCCACAGCAGCAACCGCAGCAGCAACCGCCGCAGCAGTGGCCGGACCTCCATCGACGGGGGTCCACTCTCCGTCATCCGAACTGGCCATGGCGGAGATGTGGATTTCCGCGATGGAGGTGGACCTAGGTCCGGCCACCACGGAGTGACCACCGGTTTCTCGGCCGCGTCCCGCGGACTCGGGGGGGAGTATGTCGCGGTCGGATTTACCACGACCGCGGCGGCCCGCTCGACGTCTGCGATCAGGAAACCGGTCGGAGCCGGCGGCAACGCCGATGCCGCCGGCGACAGACCCCGGCGGCGACGGCGCGATCGGCATTACGCGAATGTACATCATAAGCGCATGTACTACCAGGTAGTACTACTACCTATATCGTAATAAACATACCACATTCAAATAAACCAGTGTTTGCTTTTTACCTAACAACAAAACCAACGGTTTCGCCGCCTCGCACACCAGGAACACCTTCAAATTAATTCTTTATACTTTATTTCACTTAAAAATATTCTATTAGCATTGATTATGTATATAATATATAGTTTATATAATCAATACTGTTAGCATTTTTTGTTATTGTATAATAACTCTAAATGTCTATTGAATTAGTTTTTATTGTAAAAGTTTAAATTGAATATAAGAATAAAATTACTAACGTCCACTCCGAAAAGCCCAAACACAGTACAATACTAAACAATACTACATCGTACAGTATCAAATAACATTTTCATAAATTAACATTGCCTACAAGTCGGTCGGACAATTCAAATTGTCTGGACATTGTCGCTGAATGAACAGTCATAGTAAATAATTATTACTTACTGATCGCTTTACGTTTCAGAATGTCCGACTGCCCTACTTTGCCCGTTACACATTTAACAATTAATAATTATACATAATTCAGTTGTCTGCGATCGATCGAGTTATATATAGTTATTAAAAACTTATTACTCGTACGAATTCATAAACATATAATTCGTTACATAAAATGAAATCAATTATGTATGGAACTCGGCAAGGAGATTATTTTATTGTTTCAATATGAAATATAAACATTACGCTTTAACACAGCCATCGAGTAGTAAGCATTCTGACCCCAGCAACATCACGTTTGCACTTTGCAACGTAATACGATCGTAAACACGATGAACTATAAAAGTTATTTAAGTTGTTTTATTGCTATCTTATCGATAGAATATTATAACGCCGAGGGCTTATCCGGTAGAGAGAGTTTAACGGTGGCCGGGCCTCTCTCCCGAGGATCACGTTCCTGTAGTCCAAAGTGTACGGTGTAAAGTTACACAGAAAACAATGACAATTTTTTACTTAGTTTTGTAAATGATATTTAATTCTCAATTGATAATTTGTTAGAAGTAAATAGTGGAAAAACGTCGATCGTGATTTTGCAGAAAAGCGTTGGAAACGTTTGAAGTTAAATTTTAACAAAACTCGAGAAAATCGCGAAAATCCGCAAGCATTTTGTCGTTCAAGTTTATAACGTGAGTAAAATAATTTTGATTAGACCAAAAACATCGTGAAAATTTAATAGAAAATTCCTCGCGCGTTGTATGAAAACGCGTACATACGTTTAATATTAGAAATTAATAAAGTATCAAAAGAAATAATGTCTTTGTGTGGTAAATTTTAGGAAAAATAACCCACCCTTTCCTAGATGAAGGATTAAATACACCGCTGAGCCACACCATCATTAGTTTTCCGGACCACACGGCCACGATAAAATTAACGCGCGATACACATTTTTCCGCATAAAAATTTACATTATAATAAAACACGAGTCAAATAATTTTTGCGTTGATGGTAACTATAGAAACGATCGAAAATAGTTCATACGAGTATGTCCGAAAACAATTGAATGTGAAAGATTTACCGTTGGTATGAACGTTATTTATTTTTATTTAATTTGTACTATACGTATATTTCATACGATATTATAATAGTATCGGTATCGTTTTCTACTAGTTTTTGCGAAATTTCTAATTAAATAATATCGTATTCTTATAATATAAAAATATAGGTATGTTACTTTAAATACGCCCAGTTAACGCCATGCAATGACTTTATGTATTCCATACGTGATTTTGAGTGAGGTAGGTACTTCAAACTCACGTGACTAAAATATCGATTCGATTATTTTCCATTATTATACCTATACCTATTGTATAATGTGGAAATGACTTGACAAGTTAATATTCGTATAACGATTCTAACTCTTACTCGGGAAACTCTCAAGTTAAATTCGTTATAATATGTAAATGAGATAATTTAAGTTGAGATATCTTGATTTTGTACAATTTAAACAGTAACAACGAAAATCTTACGGAGTTAATTTGATGAGAAACAAATCAATACTTTCGAAATGACGAAAATCGGTTATTTTGTTCGAGTAATTTTATTTTATTCAGAAAAATATAGCATTATGAGTTACAACTACAGGATAAGGATTTTAATGTATTAAAAATATGACTGTGAAAAAAAAAAGAACGTTGCAAGTGTAAAGGTACTCGTTGGATTGGTTAATTTTTTCTCGAGCACCATAAATAATAACAATAAACTCAACAAATCGACATATTTTTTCATGTTTTGAAGTTTTTATACACGTACTTGCTATGATGTAATGTGTTAAAAACGCACTGTGTGAAGCATTGGTGCAGAAATTCGACGTTTATGATACTGTACATTCTTCACGTACCTAAACGGTAAAAAATGTCACATAACCATTTTACTTTTGCCTTATAAACACTTTTATAAACGTATATATATTATTTTTTTTCCATCGTTATTTATTTATTTTTAATCTCTGACCATAGGTCCGTACTCCATAAATACATTTTGACAGTCCGATGATCACTAATGTGTTCGGTATCGACGGTATCCCGTATGCACACTCGTGCAGTGTTTCGTATATTTTTTTTTATTGTGCATTCGCGTTATCGTAGCTATACATTGTTTTAGTTTCCACTCCGCTATTAATCGTTTCCAGTAAATCAAATATTCGCGTTTTCTCATTACATTTTAAATCGGGTTCACAACGAACACACTTATGACGAACGGATGGCCGAGGGATCGATCGTGGAACGGTTTGAATTTTCACGGACAAAGCCAAACCCTAACCGTCGGCTGATGATGGGCATACAGACACTAAAAAAGGCGTAAGACAATACGACGGATAATTAACGCGAGCAACTCAAAATACATCAATTTTTTTTTGTCTTTCAGATATTTTTTTTCTCAACATAACGTAGCATAATTGTAAGTAAGGTGACCCGTAGACGACACGCGATAAACCGAATTTTCACAACCAACGGCCGTAGATCCAATGAAATAACAAAAAAAAAATAACAAACAATAAATAATCATCCACCATAAGGATTTGTTCGTGATCAATCGCTTTAAATATAAACTTATGTCACTTATGACGACGATTCGATTTCGAGAATATCACAAGAGCCGGGGACGGTTTTCCGAATTCACGGGCGATTCCTCGCGTCACCGTTTCTCTTTTCGCGGGACGGCGATGGGGGGAGGGGTCGTTAATAAAACACGTCGAAATGTCCGCGTAAGTAAATACGCTCCAGGTGAACGACGGACGGACACGCGCGCAAATACGAATAATAATGTATAAATATAGTATAATCCGTCGCCGCCGTTCGAGTCCGCGTGTTTCATAATAACAACAACAACGCGTATTAATTCGATTCGATCGGGTATCCGTCACGTTCGCGCGGAAACGGTACAGACGGGCAAGGTATTAATTGTCACGATTGTTTTCCCCGAAAACGGATGGGGGGGTGTGTTCGTGTTCGAAATCGAGCTCGCACGGTCTCCTCGTCGCGCGCGGAGGAGCACGCGCGGTACGGCACATCGATTTGAGCTTAGAGCGTCGTCGTCGGCCCCGCGCCAGTTTGATCCGGGTGGAAATCGCGGCGGCGGCGTAGGCATCGGAAACGTTAAACAAACAAACGTCGCGCGCCGCGGACCGGACGTCCGCACAATAGCACTGAGCGCTCGCGTTATTATTATATTATTCGATTGGCGATTTCGATTCCGCGTGTATAGATTCGACGCCGCGGAACGTTTGCGCGGAAAAAAAACCAGTACCGGCTCTACGAACGGGGTCGAAACTTTACCTGACCCGGTGGTCAGCAATTCGGCACGCGGGTCGTTAAGATGTCGTCGAAACTTATCAGGCGACAACGCGTCAAGATTTGGTCCCGATTTCGATCCATGATATTTTCCATTCTTGTTTACTCCGGTAAACGAAAACGATCGTTTGCAACGTGTGCAAATTGAAAAGTGAATAAGAACGGTGTTGTTAAGTGGAAACGGGTTACAAAGAGTTAACATATTTTGTTGTTGATAATGTTTATTCGGTTTTTTTTTCTCGAGTATAAAATTATTATACATGACGAGTCGTCTTATCGAAAAATGACATCGGGTTCACTATTATTTCGACGTCAATGTTATTATCTATGATGTCAAGTTAGAATCGAATCGACGAGGGCCAAACGAACAAAAATGAAATAGGTTATCTTTCCATTTTAGTCGTTCATTCGTAAGACTCTTGAGATAAATATGTTTTAATGTTTTATTTCGATCGGGGGCATGTGAATCTGAAGACTGAAACGCGGAGTCTATCAATCATTCTATCTTTTTTGTCAATCTCTAGTCTTTCACCGGCTGTAATTCAAATTTCAAACGCAAAAAGTAGTCACTTCAAAATTAATATATTATTATTATTCAATTTGTAAATTGTGTTAATTTTTCAAACTATCTAATTATTATTTACTCAGTCACTCGGGATGCGGATGTTTTAATTAATGATCAACTCAAACATTGCAGTGTCGTGCAAATCGTAAAATAAGGATTTCGTACTAAAATATTTACATTACCTAACAAAATTGAATTTTGTTTATTTTAAATTGAGTATATCACTATAATAAGGTACGTATATTTCAAACTTACCTAAATAAACATTGTGTTTACGTTAAAAGTTATTAAGCAATCAACATTTTGTATTAATTTAGCCAGTGTTAGGTACTTGTAATTGATCAATAATAGGTCTAAAAAACAAATTTTTTAAGATGAATTTTTTTATTTATTGATCCGAATATCAATGGATTTTATCGAGTTGGTATTTTAGAAAGACGTTTAACAATAATTCACCTAAAATAATATTTTCTAAAAAAAAAAAAAAATGAAACAATTTAAAATAATTTTGATTTTAACAATTTTGTTTTTTCATAATTTACAAAATGTATTTATGAATATTTTAATAATGCTTTGGTATTTTTCAAATACAACTTTTCATAACTTGTATCTATAGTAATACTATAATAGTATAATAGGTATATCACAACAAAATTAACAACTATAATAATAATAATAATAATAATAATACTTTTAACATCAAAACACTTTTATTCGAATGATACTTGCTCATTGTGAACAATAACATCCTTCTTTGGAATTCTCTTTGATCCAGGGTAAATATTTTGCCACTCTGGTGTACACTCCTGGATATCCTGGACGGGCGCATCCATGGCCCCAGCTCACGATTCCTATATTCATGTACAACACAGCAATAGTCAATATTTACTACTAATAATATTCTCCTTTTATGTAACAATGAGTTTAAAGTCTACAAAGACCAATAATTTCTATAATTCTATACATATTCGAAAGCTTATACAATCGAACCATAGACCTCCCTCACATTTCACTCACAGGTTCGTCTGATATAGTTACACAATGAAAAAATTAAAGAATCAAAACATTTGCATTAGTCGATGGAAACAGTCGATATAATTATTATTTCTTAAGGTGGTTAAATCTAGTATCACATAATAGATTATTTATATAACTTACAGTTTATTGATGAGTTTAAATCTGTACATTTATACTCAGTAAGAGTCGTACTGAGTAATATATACAAATGTATATATACTGTAAATTATATAGTGATATTTTTATACATTTCTACATTTTAATAAAATTCAAAATTACCCAACGTAATACGTTCATCTGCCACTATAAAATTTGTTGCTTTTAACCAATAATAACCCGAGTGGCTGAACATCGCATTATCGAAGTAATTAAATTTTTACAACTATAAAAGATCCACCAAATAATGGAGGTATTATATACTCGTAGATAGGGAGGTAACTATATGGAAAGTATTCAACAATAGTGAAAACGTGTTCGCCAAAAATGTCAATTAACAGAAACAAAAGGTAATTGTTCGAGATGTTATCATCTTTTTATAGAATAAACTTAATAAACGCTCTACTTAATTTCATTCACGTCCATGTATATATTTTAGTCAGGAGTGAGGAAGTTTATTTCATTATACTTAAAAACGTCACATAATCGTTTCACACAATTAGGTGCGCAGTGCGTACTTATTTTTAAGTAATAAATATTTTACGTGTAGTGAAAAAAGTTAATGGCTTTTTTCTTTCACGATTCACAATAACACATCGACAAACAATTTTTTATTATTTATTTGCTAGTGTCATTAAATTATAAGAAAAATGGCAGTGATTTATGGGAGGCGACTAACCCAATAAACGATTAAATCTCATTAATATACAAAAAATAGCAAGGAGAGACTGAGTTCGTAATTGACATTTTTCACCTTGTTTGAAACGATTATTCATTTAAAAATATTCACTATAAACATAAAATGTCGAGCATACTGTTTTGTTGTATTTATTCGATATTGCAAAAAATTGTCTTCCATGTATTTGTAAAGATAACTTCGATTATACACAAGAACAGAAATTATCGATAAGTTTTATGGAATTAAATCACCCGATATTATTCTTTTATTTACTCGTATTATTATATTTTAACCGATTTAGGATATTGTTTACCGGTATAAAGTACGTACCAATGATTTCGAATCGTTTATTGTCCATCAACCTCATTAGCGGTCCACCACTGTCGCCTTGACAAGAATCCTTCTCACCCGATTCGTATCCAGCACAAATCATGTTATCAGTGATCAGGTCACCAGTATAGTTGGTTTTGGCGCAGTCTTCGTTGCCGATGATTGGCACGTCCACATGCCTCAGGTGACACGAAGGCTTCCCGTTCTCATACAGTGTGCCCCAACCGGCCGCCTTTCCTATACCGTTCACGTAAGTGTCACCTGCACGTGCACAACACAATAATTACAAATTGTAATTTACAATTATTTTTAGTCATTAGGTATCGGGCCATCACAACACGATACACCGACATGCAAGTATTATACATATATTAGTTGGGTACATACGTGAGACGAAGGATAAACAAGATAATTATCACCCATCATTCGTCGTCATCGACAGTAATAATAGTCACCGGTAGTGCCCGAATAATCGTATAATTTTAAGTATTTTAAATTTTACTTAATATTAAGTAAAATCGCATAATTTATATACATATATAAATTTACAATACCTTTGTATATTATATTATATAATTTATAGTGTATTATTTTAAAATGATATAAAACGCACTTGTGTCTGTCGGCAAACAAATGGGCCGTATGGTCGCGGTTATCGGCACCCGGTCGTTGAGTCTTAACAGCGCCAAGTCGTTTTGAAAATTCAAATAACTGAACTCGCCCAGGATAGATCTCAGGACGAATCGCGTTTCCGGTTTCCTGGTGCTATTACAATAATCGTGTTCGCCAAAGGTAACTTTGATTAATGGCCAAAAAAATCTACGACAACAAAAATGATCCAACTTAAATGAATTATAATATTGTCTTTAATATTGATTTATTATCATTACCCTTTGACACAATGCGCTGCCGTCAACACATATCTGTCGTTGATCAGCGTGCCGCCACAGTAGAACTGGTTGAAATATGACAGACGGACCATCCAGGGAAATTCATGGACTCCAGATGGTTCGCCGCCTACGATTTTTGTATCAACATTTGGAGATCCACAGCCTATTTTTTTAAATTTTTTTTAATAAAACATGTGTAATCAGTTTATAATAATTAATTTATCAGGAACACACTATTTGTAATAATTCATTAAATATTAAATTGAATTCAACGATTAAACTATAAACCGCATGAAGGAGTTAATGAGTTGGTATAACAACAATACGTATATTATTTTACTAGTATTTCATCGTAAAAATACCTATATTAATAAATTATAATAACATTATAACTCGATTTCTAAGGAAATTATTTATTACTATGAATATATTTTCTTTTGATTACATTTTCTATTCGCATCACTCAACCTTCTGGTATTGAAATTTGAAGTCACTTGGGTATTAATATCAAAACGAGATCAAAGAAAATAATTGTTTGTAAAATGTGGAATGTTTCTCAAAAGAAATATATATGCTTTTGCTTTGAACGTGGTATTATAAATCTAAGAAATATGTCTTTTCAGCCAATATACAGCGAGAACCGTTATGGACTAGTGCAATATGTAGGAGTATATTTATAAGTGTGAGTACGTAAAAAATGAATTATACATTTACACTTTGTTTGAATGCTTACTTGTTCCCTACCGACACAGGCACACAGACCAACGCCCACACACACACACACACACAATATTGGTATACATTAAATCGGTTGAGTTTTCGGAAAGTGTTCATAGCCTTACAAGTAAAACTACGTTAGTATCACAGCTATATTATTTTAAAGAGCAGTGTTTGCGGTACAGCGCGTTATTTACATAGGTATAATAACTTCCGGCTTTATGCACTCGGTAGCCGCTTAGAAAATAACAATATAGGTATAATTGTATAGTGTAAAACACTTGGAGCAAGACGAAGTATTGAATCTAAGATTTACACTATACGTATTATCCCATATCCTAGATCGTTAGTCGTTAACTTTGCTCCATGTAAAACGAATAGGTTGATTTTTTTTTGAAATCTCTCAAGTACAAATTTACTGATGAAACGTTAGTTTAAATAAACGAGCACTTACATAAGTTGCAAATACAAACAATAAAACAAATAAAAATACTAACAAATTTTACCACTTTCATTTAGATATATATCACACAAAAGTTATCAAAAGCATTCAATTTTCTTTTTTATACGTATCTGTTTAACCTAATCGCAATTTAAAGAATAGAACTTTTTAATCATTATTATTTTTTATTCGTGATTAAGGTGATGATTACAGTTTAAAATACTAATCGAGTAAGATAGTGTTTTTAATTAAACGAAAGTTTGTTTTCTTAGTAAAAGTACAACTTATAAAAATAATTTTTGCTTTTTATTGTATATTACCTATACTTCTGAAATTTGTTTTCAAATAATAAATTCTACTAAATAAAATAGAAAAACAAACTATAAATTCACTATAAAATTACTATAGTTAAAGAAAAAATTCAAATTAAATTCGAATTTTTTACAAAATAAACTCGTTTTATAGTAATCTTTTGGGGTGCATCCGGTCTGTTTACATGTTTTTAAAAGGATCGTGATATGTTTGCGCAAAATTTTACCACCCAAACGTGTGAGTTCCTTCACGAGTTATATAAACTTAAAAATCTTCAAATCAAATATTTATTGTTTATTTTTCATAGAAAATTATTTCATAATAAATATAATCAAAAAGAAAAAAAACGCAGTTCGTTCTGAAACAATTGAAAACAATTTTTAATCCATTTAGAAAAATTGAATGGTCTCAAAATTTGAGTAGATATTTACAACAAATTCCTTTGAACTTTAATAATAAAATAATTTATTTTTTATTTACTTATATATAACTAAACTGTTGCCAGGCATATCATTTATTATTATATACCATGCATTATATGTGAAATTAACTCACTACAATCGCATTCTTGATCTGCTTTCGTGATCGAATTCGTGAAGACTTGAGGTGAAGGTTTGCGGAACCCGAAATCGGTGAAAACGTTTTTCATTCCGTGACTCTGAAAGTTTTGGCACGTGAAATATTAGGCAAATAATAATCACGTCCGTCAAAACTACAACACCTCTTTATTTCCACGCACATTAATGTACGGAAATGCATCGTTTTACATATTGTAGACAGAAAGGGTTTAAAAGTATGTATACTTGCCTGTTGCGTTGCACATGATATCACGAGCAGAATGGCAGCGAGAAACGAACCTTGGCGACTCGGTGTCATGACTGTGACCCGAAGTAGTTTCGTAAGTTACAAGTATTACGTTTAACGGTATTGGCATCGTTAAAAAACACGCGCTCGCACACACGCGCACGCACACGGGCACACGCATATATATATATATATATATATATATATATATATTATATACATACGCTCGGACATAACAGACGAGAATCCACCTCCTCTACCAGCCGATTTCAGGCTGACCGGTGACCCTATAAAAACGTGTTCGGCTTGCATAATGCGTTCGTGGCCATCGTAGATACGCGCCGATGTATTTCATACGGAATTCCAGAAATGCATCCGACGGAAGTAGCCATCAGTTGCCGCCGGTGTAGGAATAAGACGGCAGGTACCCGCTCGTGTGTAATGTATGTACATAATATACATATTATATCACGCGAGTAGCGATTGCGTCCACACCATTGTGTTTGCATTATAATATACCTATTACAATATCCGTCGAAAGTGAGATGATTGAACGCAGCGGCGAAGTGACATTTTCGTTAAACAGACACTCGCATGGTGTAGGGGATAAATAGACGTTTAGGATGCGCGTATAATATAGATTATAGGTGTTAATAATATTATGTCAAAACATTTCATTGTGTTCGTATATTTTTTTATTTATTTATTTATTTTTTTTTTTGATCAAAATATGTTTAGACACGTAACATGAAAAATCGAGATAAATAAAAATAAATAATAATTTAAAGACGTAGAAGTATAATATTCGGCTGGTAATATTATGACGACGTTATACGAGTATATAGTACATTTATTTATATATTTTTATACATTTCTGAGTCGTGCTTCGCTATCTAACACAGGAACATGTGTCTCGCATATTCTTCTGTATCCAATCCAAGTATTTAGTGACTCTGGTGTATACGCCCGGGTAGCCTGGTCTTCCGCATCCGACGCCCCAAGAAACTATACCTGAAAATCGATACACACACATCGATTAAAAAAAAAAGAAGCGTTTGATAAAATACGTTTTGGTACACCGAGATCAGACACAGTCGACGGATAAAGTAGGTGGCAGCAAATAATAGAAAAGAAAAATTCGTTCAAGTCGACGGCACTGGTGATCTCGACGTACAGAAATGGGTCTACCGCGGCGCAGGTACGATCAAATACAAATTCGCACGCGGTAAACAGCAGGTTCTCGTGAACGAATGACTCACCGACTATTTCCAATTTATCATCAACATCACTGTTCACCAACAAAGGACCTCCGCTGTCTCCCTGTAATAATAATTAAAATTGCTGTTATTAATAATTTCCAAGTATCAGAGCCATTATAAATTGTCTGTTAGAAAGTTAATGGGTTATAATATTTCAACAAATTTTGAATTCAACGAAATACGTATTATGACTCTTTTTATTGGTACTGGGAATGTTATAATAATTATATAGTAGCCGTAGTGGCTGTGTTTATATTCAATCATTGCAAGTTGTATACGTTTTTACCGTTTTCGGGACCGAATTTTGATTAGAAAGGATTAATAGGTATAACAGTTTAGTCGTGACAAAACTAGAAATATTGATTATAAAAAACAGAATTAAAAACCACAAACCTGACAAGAATCTTCGACGCCCTTTCCCGCACAAATCATATTGGCGGTAATTCTTTGTGGCCGGTATTTCGAAGCTCTGCACTGCGCCAGCGTCAAGATCGGTACTTGGACCTCTTGAACAATGTCAGCTAGATTTCCGCCCTCAGAAACTCGGCCCCAACCGACGACCGTTCCTAGTTTTCCGGACGGTTCACGGGCTGTATAAACAATGGAACAAAACATATTTTGAAAATTCCTTTCTGAAATATTATGTATATCGAAAAACATTTTTTCAAAATTCGAAATTAACGATAAAAAGTTAAATCAAGTCGGAAAAAAAAAACTTTCAATGTTTTGGGTCGTCGTAGTAAATAGCGTACGTACTTGCTGCTGGTAAACATATCGGCCGTACCGATTTGGTAAACGATACAGACTTCCGCAGTCGTAAAAGAGCCACATCATGGTTGTACGAATTCACGTCAAAATTTCGATGACGCACAATAGACGAAACCATTCTAGTGATCGTTTCTCCGTCCGTCGTTACGCTCTGGTCGTGATCTCCGAATATCACTCGAATGCGAGATTTTTTCAATCTTTTAAACACACAACAAACATGTGGTTATATTATCGATTACGATAATAATTTATTCGTAAGATTAATTTTGTAAAAGAAAATAAAATAATCGAGAATGAAAAAAAAAAAAAACAACACGTCGAATCGCTATCACAATATTTAATCATAAAATACGATTTCGTTTAATTAGGTAGTTTGAAGAAAAATAAAAGTATTTTACTAAGTTTATGGATCTTAATCAGATATTTATATAAAAAGAAAACGAGTATTTTTTTAACTTTCTCCAAGTCTTCAATTAACATCTGGTACAAACTTGATATCACGCTACCTACATAATATTATATTATTTAAAGAACGAGCAAGAGTATAAAAGTCAATATTTAACAAAACAAAATCGGTAAACATGCCTAATACCTATTATAATAGGCAATTCAAGCGCCGAAACAAGTATAATCCATTGTGTATTGCTCTTTAATTTTACTGTGGATACAGCTTGCGTTTGAAAATAAATATTTCATTCTCTTAATTACTACCGCAGTCGATCAAATATTACAAACAGTATATGCTAACGTTGGTTGGTGCATAATATTATATTTTTACAAAGCAACATGAACATTGAACTGTATCAAAAATATCCGATACACTATAATATTTTATGTGAAATTAAAACGTATATTTTACGCATTTGAAATTGTTTTTTATAAATAATTTCGCAATGGAAAGTTATTATGCACGTATACACATTTCTATCGGATAACCTCGTTGTCTACTACATGCTGGTATAGCAAAATTTAGGACGAAATCTCTCAGTGACAGCGAATTAAAATAATGACAACGCAAATCAACGTGGAAATATATTATTCAGTTTTTATACGCATTAAGCTTACACGCGTTCAACTCGACCGCGAGTACCGCGTTTGCGGTTTTATGACGGGCACTGTAGTAACTGCAATACCGTTTTATAAATCCGATATTTAATTTCTACGCGACACTATCGGGTACTGCGCAGGTATTCGAAATCAGAAACATACAAATATAAAATCGGTGTCACACGCGTAGTGGCACTTGACGTATTCACGAAACGTACGATGTGTATATAGAGATAAACACTATAGGTTTATAGATTGACTGTGAAAGACGTTTATAAATATTTAAGTATAGTAATTAAAAAAAGGGAAAAAAACGGAAGTATGACATACGATGACGTGGACAGAATATCGACGAGGATCGTTTGAAATGTTCATATTATCTTCACACTCAGGTATGAAGTTATAAGGCAGTTGTACACTTTTACTTTTACTTACTTCCGGACGCAATGGGCCGCGGTTAGCACGTAATCGCTGTTGATGAGCGAACCGCCACAATGAAAATGTCCTTCGTACACGAGTCTCGCTACCCATGGGTATCGATGTACACCGGTGGGACGGCCGCCGACAATTCGGATTTCTTGGTTAGGCACTCCACAGTCTAAAACACAAAACGATCCCTTCTGTTTAAAATGAACCAATAAATTATAATCTTTTGCAGTCTCGCGAAATAAAAATTACTTATAACATTATAATCTTAACTTCCGAGTCCAGAAAGAAAAACGACGTGAAATAATAAATTTATTAATGATATCCATTAGAAAAAATCTAAAGCAATTGAAGACCTTGCTATTCATAAGTGATCGATTTACAATTAGAGAACAGTCGGTACCGAGAAGAACTACTCGCCGAGTAAAGTTTTTCGTGCGATCAGAGTGCATTTGACATTGAATACGGTCAATAACCACGTTATTCGTTCCACTTTACCGGGCAGGTACTGTATAATAATTAATTGTATAAAGCTATTAAACATTATAACAAAACACGATATCAAACAATAAAAAAAAAAAAAAACAATTAATAATAGAAAAATGGTATTATGTAACGTTTAGAATTGCAAATCGATATTGATTTATACTCATTGAATTTCAATGTTCAATCTGAAGAGCAATGAAGTACTCGACATTATAGTTTTGGACATTTTCAAATTTACTAATACAGAAAAGCAATGTTCACCGTTAAACCAATTCAAGTAGAACAAGCATGTCAAATACGATGCTCATTTTTTGTGGTCTGCGACCACCACAAACGGGATAAAACTAAGAGAAGATGGTAAAAAAAAAAAAATAATATGTTTATTTTGCGCCATAACTTAACGGTAGATTTAGTTTGAGAAGTAGATATAAATATTATATTAATTGACATTCGTCTAAATTCGATGTTAAAAGCGACCTCGTTCAATGACATTTCTAACTTGCAACAGTATCGCAAGTACCAAGAGGAAATTATTAATTCGAATTTTTGAATAATTAACTAAACGTATTATTATGTCGATGATTATGGTTTGATAATAATTAAATAAACTTAATAATTATAGAGAATTTTTATAAAATGTCTTCTTCGAAACGATTTATTTTGCGAGGTCGCCCATTGTATTATATATGAAATATTTTCGGCCCAATAGATACTTTAGAATTTGACGTGCCCGATGTAAAAATAGTCGATTTTATGATTGTTATAGATAAATTATAAAACGTATAACGTCGTAACATAATGTGGCTGTCGACTATCGTATACTCGTGTGTAGGTAGGGACGTGTAGCAATGTCACGGTCGACAGTTCTCATTACTATTTTACCGGGTGAAATCTACACCGGAGAATATACGTATATCAAACTGACTACGCATATCATTGTTTATGTAATAGAAATGAAGTTGTTACTTGTTTCACGAATACGCGTGTATAGGAAAAACTTAATTGAAAACACTCTTTTTACAATTGTCGTTATCGCACACGTTCGTTTTACCCGTCTGCGACGGTTATGAAAGAGAATACATAACGGTGACTTAAACAACCGTAAAATGTTCGGAGCGGGAAAAAACCGATGTACACGCGCGCGTGTGCCCTAAAGGTGGGTAATTTAACCACTCGACGGGAGTTATATCGATTATTAAACAACAATAAATTGTTATTAGAAAGTGTAGATCGGATGAGGCAATTTTGTCGGGGGAGAGGCAATACTAATTCGATATAACGTCGAACACGCGCGTTGTCGAATATGAGTTTAAATATAGTGTAGTTTTTAACTTCTAAACAATAAGATGTTTTTGTTCCAGTCATCGTTGCACACTAGCACGGGCACAGAACCAGTTGGGTTTCTCGTGCTCGCAGAACGTTTTTCGTTCTCAGAATTTAACTTTTCAAGTACGGTCGGTTATTATTTCAAAATCGAATACAAACGGGCAGGTGCCTGGAATGGAAAGTGACGATTATTACATACACACACCGTGTTGAGTATTTCGGTTTATAATAATAACATAACGGCGTTTGTCAAAAAGAACCATTAAAAAATCGGAAAACGACTGCGGGCGAGACATTTTCAGTCGAAAACAAGGAGCGTGGGAACACACCAATGTTTGAGTCATGGCGGTTACAATGGGATCCACAGACGACCGCGACGATTCGCATTGAGTTTTCTAGACGGTACGGTCTGCCCGTCGGAAAAATAAAACCGCGCGACACATACGTTACAATAAATAATAATATATAGTATACACTCACTGCAAGTGCAATTGGACACCGGTAACTTTTCTTCCGGTTCGTAGCTGACCGATCCGAATATGTCGTCGAAGAATATCCGCCCGTCGCCCCGTCTGTCTGGCAGTTCGGACGAGGTGCCGGAACCGCTGTCGTCCTGCGGACACGAACAATGGCGTGTATCAGATTAAAAATATATATATACGTATAATTTCACGAACGCGTCACAATATATTTTATTGTAATATTATTGTTATTATTATATACGACGCGTCTTGGGTCGGTGATTTTTCGTAGTCGTCGTTTTCGTTTTTTTTTTTTTTTTTCTCTCATTCTCTCTCTGCCGCGGTGACGGAACTACTTTTACCGCAGAAAGTAAACACATCGCGCGCGCGCGCGCGCGCTCGGGGAACCAGTTATAAAACGCGACGGACGAGAAAGAGAGAACGACGACGTACGGCGTTGTTGTTATTATTTCGCGACGATTTCAAACGTTCGGATAAAAGGACTCGGGGAATGTAGAGACTACGATTTCTCGGACCTCGCGCGTCGTTTCTATAATCGAACGAGGCACGGAGCAGAACTCGACTAAAACCGTTCTAGCCGCGGAGCGTATTAAAATCTGTCTGAATAGCGCACTTACGATGGTCGCGGTGTCCGAGGGAGATCCGCGGATCGCGGTGATCGCCGCGAACAAGGAAACGATCATCATCATCATCATCATCAGCGACGCGCTGCACCGGTGGCTCCGGTGCTGCTGGCGCGGCTGGTGCGGCCGCATCGTCGACGGCAGCCGAGCACCATAAACGCGGTATGCGACGCAGACGACGACGTTCGCGGGTGCTACGGCACGCGCGCGCAGAGCACCTGGGCTGGACGACTGGACGGCCGGACGACTGGTTGGCGACGGATCTCCTCCGGTGACGGACGCGCGTCGTCGTACACACACTCTGCCGGTGACGACGGACAATGAAAACCGTAATGTAATAACGCCGTTACGTCGGTGTCGCGCGGCTGTCCCACGACTGGCTGTGGAAAGAAAGTGCACCCGTCGGGCGGCGGACCGGACGCGCGAGTAAAAGCGGACGGCCGCGCGCGCGCTCGCGTATACGCTACGGCATGCCGCGCGAGTACCGGTAGCGGCACGCGCGTACTATAATAACGCGCCTTCGACGGCTACCACTCTCACTTTCTTGTCCGCGGTGTCGTCGCGGCGACCTTGACGCCCCGCCATCGCCGTGTCTCCCGGTGTACGCCTCGCGTTCGTTTTCTTTCGCGCCCCCCCGTCTCACGGCTACCGCGCATTCGACATGGCGCGGAGACGAGATCGGCCGGCCGACCCGCCGGCGAATTTCCCGCCGCGTACAATGTAGACGAGAAGATCACGAATGGTGTGTCGTCGGTATAGTATTTACGAAAGTCTAGAAAAATATAGTTTAACGTCCCCGAGTAGACCTTTTCGTCACGTCCTCCCGTCAGCGCTGTACAAGTGTACGTATGTTTGTAGGTTTGCGCCAAAAATAATCCTAAACAAAGAAGGCACGGAACTGCGAGCGGTCAAATTTTCAGAAGCGAGGACAAACCCGAACCGAGTGTCACTCATTCAATGTACTTTGGAGATATAATAGAAAAGTCACGAAACATCACACTAGTAGTACCCACGTAAAACGGTAAGAATATTCCTAATTATTAATAACTATTGAGGTTTGGTTGTTTTAACTCTGTTCGTACGCTGGTAAACGAGTTGAAAAATTGCTTTTTGACTCGTGTACTATTTAGGACACGCGTCTCGCTACGCTCGCTTTGGGCCGGAAAAGAGCAACGTACCTAATTATTATAATTTTAAACTTGAGTATGACAATATTTTTATTTATTTATTTTGTTTTTAATTAGCTTTCACCAGTAGAGGTCCAGTAATGGGCAGGTACACGCAGTCATTATAAATAAACAAAGCATTGAAATACATATAGTTAGGAAGCGTTTGTGTTTAATGATAGTGTATCACGATAACAATATACGCAAGCTAGTACGCAACACGATAAAGTTGGAACCGAGTTGATTTTGAACACAGACCGTATATAAAATATAAAACCGTAGCGAGAAGAATCGACGGAGGAGTAGTAGTCGTTTAAAAAGTGTTCTTGTTAGAGACTAATTGGGTTCCGATGAGAATTGCTTTGCAGCAACGTTTATGCTGTTTAGCTGAATTGTTTTAGAATTTGTGTGAATCTCCTCGTGTGTTTGTCGAGACATTTACAACGTGTAAAATGACAATATAATCATCGCGCTTATTATGTGAACAATTATTTTGAGAAAAGGATAATTCGTCCACGGTGTATTCAAACACGCACTCGCTGACGTTTCTTCGACGAAAACCTACTGGGAATTTTGCAATTTTGACGTCTCTGTACTATCACTATGGCGTGTGTTCGAATCCCATTCAATCCAAAAGTGTCGCAGAATATGTGAAAATGTAACTACTATTTTTTGATTGAATTTTAGAAAATTCTTTCCACAGAGGTCTCTACTTTATAAAACGATACTATTTTTTACTCAAAGCTCCAGAGATTTTTTTCTAATTTACCCTTTTTACCCCCTTAGGGGTTACATTTTCGAGACGTTCCATAGCTTTAAACCTTCCCCGAGACTTGGCCAATCCATTAGTGAAAACCGTACTAAAATCCACCGAGTGCTTTTCGAGTTATTCGCGTACATACAAAAAAAAAGGGGGCTTCTATTTTATATAATAAATATATATTATAATAACACAATAATGTTGTGAAATCGACGAGCAGAAAATCATAAGCGTACCCCTCACTACCTTCAATCGTACCGACAGTTTTACACAGTCGATTCGTAATATTTTACGTCAGATTCCAAAAGTATTTCTCATATCGTTCGGCGTACGAGCTCGTGTGTCGGTCTCATTATTCAACGTTTTCGATCACGCGTGTGTTCGAGCCGACCGACTCCAAATCAAAAGTATCCCGGCCGCGTTCGTAACTGAACGCGTAACGTTTAAAGATAACTCGCCGACTGTAAACAACAGCAAACGCAAACGTTACGAGCAAATATTGAGTCAGGAAGAAAGGGTTTCATAATTTATGTAGGAAAAGAACCCACATTTATTATGTTATCCGACGTGTCAGAATATGTACAGCCACAGCAACAGATGACTCAAACAATCGCGCGCGGATGAGATTATGCTCATTTCGGTCCTTATCCGTGTTTCGCCGTAAATAATTAAACCAAATGACCAAACCAAACGCGTCGAATGTAAAAAAATTAACGCTGCAGTGTGACCACCACGATGCATATATGAATGACATGTATGTATACTTGGGAAAGCATTATATACTCTGGATTCGTTCGTTTTTTCCCACAGGTCATCAGCGTCGTGGCGAAATTATTCTCAACACTGACTTTATAGAAACCTTAAAAAAGACCCGGTTTCAAAAAACCCTAAAGATGAATTAGAAATCACGACCCGACGATCCAGGAAGACATTCGGAATGATTCCAATTGTTGATACTGACCTCATATAGATAATTGTAATAAAATATATAACCAATTTTTTAATGTTTTGGTAAAATCGTATAAAAAACGTGTACTAAATGCAGGTACGTGATTAAGTACACTTAATTAATAAATCTTGAAAAAAGACGTTACATTTTGAACATTTTTTAAATTTATTATGAAACAGTGTAAAAAAAAGAAAAGTATTAAACGACAAACCGGATGGGTAGCAAAAGTTTTTAAATGTCTTAGGATCTAAAATATTTAATTCCCTCAGTTTATCGTACCGATTCTATGTTTCCAGCGATTTTTTTCTGTACGGTATTTTCAGAACGATTTTAAATACATTTTTTTATTACGGATTCGAGTACCGGCCACGATTATTAGAACACACAAATTCGAAACGTATCTCCACGTGAGCATGAAATCGTATTATAAGGTGTGATATTGCGACGCGTTGTCGATTGTAATAAAAATTAAAAAGTCGAGACACGCGGGGGGTCGAAACGGCCGATAGAAAAATCGTTCTCCATACTTTCAAAGTGTCTGTCGGCTTAATCCGTCGACGCTACGAAATTCGAAAAAAAACTATAATCATCATACGCGACGGTAGTCCGAACGCGTTTATTTTTCGAAAAAAATACACAGACCCATATAACGCCGTCGTACGGCGTGACTTAACAACGCTGTCGGTATGAAGAAAATAACTCGCAAACAAATGACGAAAACCAAAAGTCTCATTGACTAGCTACTATTCGAACGAGGAAGACCCAGCTATTCAAAATATTATTTAAATCGACCGAACCATATACCTTACCGACATGGATACACTCATGTAAGTATTGATACAATCGTTATACTAATATGTTAATGTTATACTATATTAATCCTAATAATATGTATAATATAAACTGGTTTTTTTTTTTCTATTGCGAGTTAATAATAAACGTTTAACGTGTGTCCCCCGTAGATACGAACACATCATACACGGCTTGAGCAGCTTTTTGTGGCGACAATGCGAAAACACATGTACACAACTCTGGCGCGCTTATGCCAAAAAAACCAACGATACTAAAGGTAATATAATATTGTAAAACTGTAATAATCCATGTATATATATTATAAATATATATATTCTGAGTGAAACGAGGATGATGTATTTTTTTCGGTATATTTGTGCACGACAAGTACTTGGAAAAAAAGTCTTAAAATCTAGAGTTGGTCCGTTATTGAGAGGTCGTTTTTCGAATTTCCTAAAAAGTTGTGCGTGAAAGATGAAAAACGGCAAAAATTTACGGAACACCGTTTTCGACCAAATCGAATCTTTATTTTACAACTCAAAACGTATTGATCGCCGCGGGGACTTAGAATATTCACCGAATACTTTATGATTATTATAAGTGTGAAAAAAACATAAATTCCTCTTAGTAGAAAACTTATAAAATTTTACATAAATGTCAGAAGATTTTGACCATTTTTGGGAAATTATTAGGTGTTTGAAATAATATTTTAGATTGTTAAAATTACGAGAAAGACATAAATTCCTCTTAGTTGAAAACTTATAATATTTTCAATATCCAACTCTTATAAAAAATTTACATAAATAACAGAAGATTTTGACCATTTTTGGGAAATTAATATGTGTTTGAAATAATATTTTAGATTGTTAAAATTACGAGAAAGACTGTTTTTTTTTTTAAACTTAGAAATATAAATTTTTATATAATATAAAAAACATAAATTTCTCTTAGTTGAAAACTTAAAATATTTTCAATATCCAACTCTGATAAAAATTTTTACATAAATGACAGAAGATTTTGACCATTTTTGGGAAATTATTAGGTGTTTGAAATAATATTTTAGATTGTTAAAATTACGAGAAAGACTGTGTTTTTTTATTAAATTTCTTTTTTTAAGATTTAGTAATTTAAATTTTGATATAATATGAAAAAAACAAATTCCTCTTAGTTGAAAACTTAAAAAATTTTACATAAATGACAGAAGATTTTTGGTAAATTATTAGGTGTTTGAAATAATATTTTAGATAGTTAAAATTACGAGAAAGACATAAATTCCTCTTAGTTGAAAACTTATAATATTTTCAATATCCAACTCTTATAAAAAATTTACATAAATAACAGAAGATTTTGACCATTTTTGGGAAATTAATATGTGTTTGAAATAATATTTTTGATTGTTAAAATTACGAAAAGACTTTTTTTTTTTATTTCATTAATTTTTTTTTCATAAGACTTAGAAATTTATATTTTGATATAATATGAAAAAAATAAATATTTCTTAGTTGAAAACTTATAAATTTTTACATAAATAACAGAAGATTTTGACAATGTTTGGGAAATTATTAGGTGTTTGAAATAATATTTTAGATTGTTAAAATTACGAGAAAGACTGTAATTTTTTGTGAATAATCTATACATTATGATGTGTTATTCTAGTTCGTAATTTTTTTTTATATTTTTTGTACAAGATTTCAACCAAAAGACTTGTAAACTTTTCGGTAGGTTTCTGTTTGGGACTTGTATTTTGTTGGTACTTTTTTTGAAATTAACAATAGTGTAAAAGTCATGCGTGTAAAAATGACAAAAAAAAAAACGACAAACGGATATTTGATATTTTACGTTTTTTTTTCAAAAAGCATCGATCCTCGGGGACTTGGAAATTTTCACCGAATATTTATGCCATTATTTATTTATGACCATTCTAAAGAGTGTTTCTATAAATGTCAAAAGGTTTATTTGACTGCTATTTTTAGACATTTTTAATGTGTTGTACGTTATCATTGAAGGTGTTTCGTTCTCGTTTTTCAGCTTTTTCTCATGATTACACTCCGTCGGCTGACACGAGACTCGACCGGAACGAGCTCGCCGCCACGAATGCCATCGTCGAGGTACGGGACGCGAGCACCGTGACCGACGCTGTCGAGACCCGGGAGATCGTGGTGCGGAACGCGTCCGCGAATCTGCCCGGGGTCTCGACCTTATCAGAGACGTTCACGGTGCACGCAGTTGTCCAGTTGTGCCCGACGGAGGTGGCCGGCCCGGTCACGTTATATTTTGATGCAGTAATACAGCGAGTCCAGTGGGATGACGCTGTGACCGAGGTGACCGGGTCGGCCGTCACTGTGGTGGTGACCGAGCCGCCGGTCGAGTCCTTCGACGAGTAGTTTTTTTTTTTTTTATTCTTTTTTTTTGAGTTTTTTGTGTTTTTTCTTTTTTTTTTTTTGTTATTATTGTTATTAATGTTGTATTCAATAATAATTTATTTTTCTGTTTAATAAAAAGTCTGAAAAAAATTATTGGTTTTAATTTTTTTAATGAGACATAAGTATAAATATATATAATATATAAATCTATCCTATATCCTATATGCTCCAATAACAATATACTTACTGAATACGCTGGGAATCGTTTACATAAAAAAAAGTCGTGTAATTAGTGTTATTTGCATTTAGAAAATACACTTTTGGAAGTATTTTATGGAGATTTTTTTCCCCAAAGAAAAATTTGTTCAAAATAATTCATATAATAAAAATGCATAAATGTAAATTAAAGTATAATACTCGTTTTGTATATTAACAATAATAATAATAAATAACATTGAACAATAGTTTTGGATTTTAATGCTTGTCCTTCGACAAAAGATTCCCAATATTTTACATAGTAAGTTCACCAAAAAGCCTTTCGATTATTCGATTAACTAGTGGGCGCACAATTCAAATGAACATTCCAACTCTTTGTCGATATAAAATTTATCATATTATTATCAAAAAAAGTATAAAAATACGATATTTCAACGTAATGTTTTCTCAAATCTTTTTCAAAAAAAAATTTTAATTTATTTATTTTATCGATTTTTTTACGTATACGTTTTCATTGTGCACAAAGGTAATTTTAATAGTCGTTATATTATTTAAAGATCATCTGCTGAGATGATGAAATAATGTTAATAATTTAATAATTGTATGGATGGTTTTTTTTCTTAAGAGTTCCTTCGAACGACTTAATTATGGAATTAAAAATACCCTTTTACGTTAAAGAAAAAAGTAATAACGACGTGAAACTCATTGGGGAAAAATGAGCGATTTAAAATCCCATATTATTTTCAACGTCTACTGAAAAACAGTATGAGAAAATAAATATATTTCTTGTGAAATCGGACAGAATACAACAAAATGTCGGTTTCTAGTCGTCGTTGTATTTTCTAAGCTGTGGCGAAAATTCAAAATGTTTTTTTTTGTCGAAATTAAGTTCAACTCGAAAGATCACTATAATACTCGTATATATATAATAGATAATAGTTGGTATACCTACGTTCCATATAGGTATACTGCCGTGTAGTATACTCAGGATTAAGACTATACATGATGACACGAGTAAAATAATATACCGTTTGATCCGACAAAGATAAGATCGACGATAACAATACAATAATATTATAATATTTAATCGAAACACTTTTACACGCTTGGTAGAGACTACGAGTACTTCTCCAAATGTGTACACTATATAATATATCCCGTGACCTATATATTTCACATACACGCGTACATGTTATACGGCTCTATGTCGGCGCGTACAGTTCGGAAAAAGAACAAGGAGCGCCATCATTAGTATTCTCCTAAGTACTCGTAGTCCATTGGAGTATATTTTATAATTTTTATTTTTCGTGTTTTTTCTTTTGCCACGCGCGTGTAACACTATAGCTCCGGGTACACACCGATGGCCATTAGGACACTTTTGTATTTTGACGTTTAAATAGAAATTAATTTGTCAACGATTTTCTTTTTCGTTTAATGACATAATACTTTATAGACGCGTTTGACAACAGTATAGTTTGTCGTATATGCGGATTCGCTCGAAATTCGTGTTTACATTTTGAGCAATTTTTACTACTGTTTATACTCGAAATTTCCATCGAACGTCGGTCGGGAGGTCTCGGGAAGCCAAACAGAAATCTGGTCGTATGAAGATAAAATCGGTTTATTTTCGACGAAATATTATGTACTATAGGCCGGCTATTAAAAATCCGAATACTGACCGCGACCATGTTCAAACGTGCGTCGTCAGTACGTATATAATATTGTTTTTTTAGTTGTACACGAAAAACGCTTGAAAGTTAGCCGAATAAACTGTAGTACAATATGCGGTCGACCACAAAGCGCGCTACACAGAAAATGAAATAATTCGATATTAATATTATTATTTTTTTACACAAGAGAAAACTGATATAGTTTATCAAGGATACATAACATATAATATTTTATTTATATTTTAATAAATTGTATTACGTGGCTACTAAAGGTTCAATTCGCATCCGGATTAGGTCTCTTTTAATTTCTACTTTTGTACTATGTCGTGAACATTGTTTGCATTTCCCTTACCAGTGGTAAAAGTGTAATGAATTATTTGATTTTTCAAAACGCAAAACATTACAATTATTAAACCGAGTCTTGTGTTTTTTCAAATATCAAATCCTTCGACGATTTTTCAAACACCACATTGTTTAAAGGAAACACATGTGTCTAATGTGTGATGTATTGGTATAATATTCTGAAATCGCGGGCATTGTCTTACTATGATGAAGTTTTCCACGTCTTTAAGAAAATAAAAATAAAATTTTAAAAAGAATTTTGATTGACAAAATCGGAAACACAAAATAATAAATTTAGTTTTTCATCGATATCATATGATTAGTTCACTATTTATTATTTTTAAACGAGTCGGAAATCGTTTATATAAATAATATATTTCGGGTATAAAACAATTACATTTTAATGAAACACAGAACAGGTAATGCCTATATCGAATCGTATTTTAACTGTTATAGAAACGAGCAACTGATCAAGTTTAAAACAGATAATTGTGTTTGTTATTTTATTAAAAATACGGTTTAACAGTTTAGTTAGTAACTGACGGGTAGAAATATATAAATATTTTCGGTGCGTACGAGTACACAATGAAGTCTAACGCAGCTCAAATTGTATAAGATATCCGACCTCCAGACATTAGAAAGTGCATTACGATTTTTATCGGGACATTGTTTCTATCACAAGCCGAAATTATATCATTTGAAAACTTATTAAAAAAAAAAAAAAACACACACACACACACACTCACGTACATGAATATTGTTAGTGGAAACTATTTTTGATATAATGTCATTATAGTCAGATTGTTTGGGCAATATTAGATTGTCAAAAACAAAACTTTATTATTCCCCGTTATAGGCATTGTATTTCTCCTATAATAATTGTACACGTACAGCGTAACAAATTCAAAACTAATAGTTCCTGCGACATCGAAGTTTTAATATATTTTACAACAAAGAAATTTGTCGGAAATCGAGTTATAGAACGTCAAACACATACTTTTCCGAAGACGACGGTTCGATGTTTATTGCCTTTACGGCCCAAATTCAATTAAATAAACGTAGGTATACCCTTATTAAGTTTAGTATAAACAGTTTACGGACTTTTATTACTAAACATCGTCCTCCAAACGACGGACAACAGTTAAAAATTAGCTTTTCGATTCGTTATCTCCTCCTGCTTTGTTTTAATTATTTGATAATATCAAAAAATGTATAAATCAAATTAAAAATTTCACATTTAAAAAAAATCAAACGTCAACATTACTTTTAGCATCGATTATAGAATAGACTATTGAACTGTTCTACAGTTAATAATTTTAATAGTTAGTCACGAAAAAAAAAAAAAATCCCGTAAACAAATATAAAATATTAGCGATGGTACCTAATATCGACGACTTTATTCCATACAATGGCATAGAAATCGTAAAAGAGTAAACGAATAACAAAACATTGAATGAATATACTATTTGCGCGTTAACGATTAATAAAAGATAAGACATCTGGTATCTCGTGAATTTTTATTTAGAAAAAAAAAAAGAAAAGAAATTCAAAAATATCTACGGTTTCACTTAAATAAATAGTAGGTGTGCAAACATTTCTGAAAAATTAATTTAGGTACCTACTCAGTTTTTCCCACGCCTTATTTATATTTGAGCACTGTGTGTTGTTGAAAAAAATAAAAAAATTAAACGTAATGAATAATATAATGTTTTGCGATCGCGTAGGTACTAGGTACTCGTTATAATATTATGTAGTCGAGACGTTCGCCACAAAACCGTTATTGTAAGCAGCGATGGCGCCAGGGAAAGTAATTGCCCGGGAACTCGCGATTATAAAGGGGTCCCGCCGCCGTAATATCTCAAATAATTACCTACAAGGATATTTTTAAGTTATCGATAAATTTCTCCGGATTCAATTTAACCGGATGTGTTTAATATTATTTCAAATAGCAAGTTTGAATATTAAAAGTGAACTCAAATTTTTAAATCGATTCAAACTCTTAGAATTCAAATATGCGATGATGTGATGTGATTCACGAAAAGATCATTTGTGAGTGAAATTCTCAAATAGTTATGGTAGGTTCTAGTTAGAAGTAGGTACTTGATTTCAAAATGTGAATTTCACTATAAAAACACAGCTGTTTATGACGAGAGTACCTATTCTATACAGATTGTCAATCAACATAAAAAACCAACAGTGAGTACACTGAGAGTTAGTTTTCTCACGAAATATTGAGCCCACTCCCAAGAAAATAAATTGCTAAAGGCCATGAAATACGTAGCGTTCGCCACTCATTATTGGTTAAAAATTTAAGAACACGCGACATCGAGTGATGTGGTTAAATCAAATTAATTGTGCTCATATTATAACAATGCAAATTAGAGCGATTGTAAATTCAATGACATATACTTATGGGTAAAAAATGGCGAGTGACCGCCATTATTAAAAAGTAATATATAATTTACCCCTGGGACGCCGAATACTCTTCGACATGCAATTAATTATTTAAAATATCAAAATAAGTAAAATAATAATATAAATATTTTTTCAACACGACTTGTTTGTAATAATAGACACAACAGGCGTTTTTCTCGGTCTTTGCAGATTATTCGTCGGATTTGGTATCCGAAAAAAAAACCGGATCGTTTTTGTCGTATTTTGTCGATCATTTTCACTATGAAATAAAAACAAAATAAAAACGAAGACGAAACAAAAGGATGAAAATCATTTTTCTAAAATAGGGGCTTTAAAATTTACCAACTTAAAACTATCTAATATAAATCAATAGCTATTCAATATCAAATAAAAAAAAAAAATCGATTCTAGGTTCTAGCTTACTTATTATGAAGTTAAATTTGCCTCTGGTCTTTGAACACGACTGCTGCTAGCGATATACTATATAATTTAGTAGCTCTCGTTTAAATTTTCAATAACAGCTATAAGTACAATATTGTACAGAACGATTCTCTTCTAGGAACAAATATGTTTAACTTTGATCGGACGTTTTTCATAAGAAACTATATTCTATCTGTATTTCATTTGAACTATTTCTATTCCCTTTGTAATTGAAAAAAAAAAAACAATGTGAATTTAGGATATTTGAATAGCCACAACTCTTTATAATTTAGATTTTGTATTTCGAAAGAGATTATTGTTCTGATGTGCATAAATCTGAAATCAGATGCACTGTAAATTAATTGTCATATATTAAAGTTAAACACGGGAGGTTCGTCATTGCGGTGAGCGTTTAAACGAGTATCTATTTTCGGTTAGATTCGTAGTTATATAAATGTTTATGGATTAAAATATAATCACTCTGTATACGCAACACGGTGTGCGTGGCGCGATGATTTTTGTTTTTATATGTTATTACAGCGCGCGTATAATAATTATTATTTACGATTAACGGTATGAGAGTAATAACAAAAAAAGAAAAAACTTTATAGAAAGTAAATTGCATCGTTTTAACGGTGATATAAGTGGGTACGTATAGTATTATGCTTGTATGTACACTGTATACGATTATCGTTTGCAAACTTGAGCGCCAAACGTACCGTCGAAAACGCTATAAACGCGTTTTTTTTTTTTTTGAAATGAAATAGTTTTTTTCCCGCCGTCTCTTGCCTACGTGGTGTAGAGAAATATTATGGCGCGTACACGTTTTCTACCCACGTCAAACGTCTATGTAATTTGTGTGTAAATGCGATTTTGTTGGAACGTTTTCTTCCACTGTCGTGCGATTGAAATTTTACGTCGCCGAGCCGAGCCGCCCTCAACCGTCGTCGTCATCGTTCAACCTTTCTCGTCGCCTAACATTATTTAAACCGTTGTACTCGTTTCTTTTTCCGCTCCCGTTGCTCGTGTAAACACCTATACAGGGTATATGCACTACGTTTATTATAATACGTAATATGTTTTGCATCTCGCCCGGCCGATGTCTTGTGGCTGCGACTGACAAGTTTTATGAGCGCACGTCGTCGGTGAGGTCCGTATGCACTTTCCACACAATAACATAGCGGTTTGTTCGATAATGTACAACTGCACGCGTCAGTGGGATGTTGTACATTACCGTACTTGTTGATGGAGGTAAACTGCGACCAAATAGATCGTCAATCAATAATCAATAGGTATATTAGCTGCAACGAAAAAAAAAAATTGAAAAATTATAATTATAATCTGCGTAGACGATATGTAATACGTGCAGGTTGAGAAATGTAAATCGTTTCAATACGATGTTGATATCGAAATTTATTTGAAATGGATACCAAAATAATTAATTTGGTGGCAGAAGTGCCTGAATAATTTTAAATTTTGACGAGGAAAAATAACAGGTAATCGGGTAAAAATAATTTAACCATAACATTCATAGCACAGAAAAATAACAGTCAACGATTACAAAATATGTACACGTTTTAAAATTTGATCCTAATTTCAACTATCGTATCGTTTGTATAGATAAGTATATTTTATCAATTACATAGCAGTTAGTAGAGGATATAATTTCTTTTTTATAACAGTTCACATAGACCATTCAGAGAAAGACTAAAGTTTATTTTGTCACCGTTCACAATCTATCGTGTAGGACGCATTCATGCACGCGTGTAGGCGGGAAGCACACAGTAAATGACTAGAAAACGTGAAAAAATATCAAATAAATAGCGAAACAGGTTTTTATCCGCGTTCTCAATACTACACTCGTGACGCTATGTTTATAATAATATTATAATCTCTCTACGTCTTCTGTACGTGTAATCTCGTCCGTTTGTGCACTTTATATATTTTATGAAAGTCATGGAAATGTAATATAAATTGTTCGTAATAATGTTTATTTATAATCGTCATCATGTAATACGTAGCATGTGATAAAATATGTTATTCGATGATCGAATGAACTGCGTCATAATCAGAGCCAGGACTTTATAACAACACTAAAAACTTTACACTGTATCTTTATTTCCTTAAACTTTATCCCTAAGTAAGCTATTGAATAGTTGATGTTCGTTAATTTAATATTTTTAACAAAACACAATAATCGTTTTTCAGATATAATACTTTTCGTTTTATTAAAATAATTAAAAAATAAATAAAATTATTTTGTTTGAAATATTGCTAAAATGTAAAACCACTAGCGTGTGAATAAAAATGTAGTATCATTTATCAGGAAGAATATAATCACGTATGGTGACGGAGGGGGGAATCGGAATATTTAGAAGTCACCGTGACACTATTTAATCATTTGTAATTTAAAATCACGTGGCTCAGACTCGTTCCGGAACAGTGAAAAAACACAAATAATGAAACGTGTAATAATGACGTACTTCGGTACCATTGGTCTCAAATTTAAAAGACTGATTCACCGACATCAATCGTCCGTCACTTGTATCTCATCCGTGTCTCGTATCTCACCCTTTTTGATTTTGCCTTTATCGTGAAACATTTCAGCAATGCTTTTATTCGTTTACTTTTGTAATTTATTTGATTTCTTTGACATTTTAGACCATTTTTTTTTTTTTGGTTTCCTTAACAATATCTTTTCTCTAACCATAACACATTCTACATATAGAATTTAATTAGTTTTTTAATACCTACTAATCACAGGAGCAACTAGAGTCGGAGTATTTGTGGTGCTGAAATTATTTAGTACTCCCGCACACTCACAGGTCCCAGATACCAGTTTTCAATTGAAATCAATAGGAATGCAACATAACAAATACTAACGTTTTATTATATAAGCACAGTAATATATTTATTTTATTCCACGATATTAGAATATTAAACACGGAGTTTTATGACCAGAGAAATTTTATTGGACAAATTTGAACGCACTGCAGAGTATAATAATTTTATTCGTACGATAGCGTCGATATTAGCGTTTCGTGTCATCGTGTATTGTCATAACTTCTCGCCGTCTTTAAAAATCAAGTGTACTTTAAAGTATTGATACTCGACTACAACAGGCAACAACCACAAACGATTTATTTTCTGATAATAATGTAAAATAAAAACACCATACAGGATATTAAATAAATGGTTTTTTTCCTTTTTTTTAAAAGTTTTTGTATGACTGGGAGTGCTGAAACTCCATCAAGCGACTTCCAAGTCGCGCCAATGCCACCCCGCAATGCATACCGTTGTCGACTGTGGTGGTCGCTCCGAAAAGAGGGATTTCCTATTGTGCGCCGTCCTAGGGCACACGTACTGCACGTAACTAATAACATAATATTATAGATGTACGTTTGCGTGTAACGTCGTATCATCATAATATAATATATTCATCGACGAAAACCCGACGCCTCCGTTCACCGTTTACACGCATACACATACGCACGCACGTGAAAATTACAATAACATAAATATTGCAACGCCGTACTCGTCATGAATAATATCATAATCGCATTGTACGTCGAAAGAAATGTACTCGCGTGTGTGTGTGTGTGTGTGTATGAGTGACGATAAATAAATAATAACTTGCAGATTATTATAACTGCGTCGGCCTTTGTGTCCGTCGCAGTAACAATACCGCGGTCGTTTTATTATCTTTCACGACCATAAAACGTTTAATAATAATGTACGGACACGCGTACGAGGCGCGGAAACAATTCTAGTCCGCATTGTACGCACACACGCACGTAAGCATATTGTTGGTATTCGTGGTAAAAGTACGCGTCCACGTGCTGTTTTTTCCCACGTGCGATTTCCGCGAGTTGAAATAATACAATCATCATTTTTACCTCGTATCACGTGGGGCCAAGGGAATAGCTCTTCCGCGAAACGCCGCCGTTTTTTGTTGTTTGAAATTAGAAAATATACGTAAAAATACTTGACGTTTCAACCCGATCGCTGTCGAGAAGACGTGTCGTCAACAATTCATGATTTTTTTTTTTGATTTTTTTGATCGTGTTGTTAAAATCGAAACCGTCGTCATTGGAATACGATTGTTTTGGATCGAGATTTTTGTCGTAGTTATTCATTACAAGTCGAGTGCTCGTTATGTATTATGATTTTCATCGAATTCGAGAAAAACAATCTTTTTGTCGTATATTGAATTAAAATTCCATGTCACGTGTCTATTGTAAGATTTTTTAATTTTCAGCAGACATTTTGTTGGGTTTTCATTAAATATTATTATGACAAAACATTAAATATTAATGGTACCTACTGCGTTACATTCTTGGGCATTCATTTGATTCACTTGTTAATGGAAGACAATTTGACTGTGATCAAATAATACTTACAGTCATCTGTCGTCGATCCCTAAAATCTCAAGCCGCACTGCGTCGATTGTTGAAACGGAATTACCTATGATAAAAATTATTAATCATTATTAATTTCATTGGAAATCATTAGTATTTGAATTACCCCCGCGATCATAGGCGTCAGACCGGTCGACCGGCTTTCTGAAAGTGAAAATGTTCGCTTTTAAGATGACGAATGATGACACTCTTCGTTTTCGACAGTGTAAATGTTTACTCGAATCGTTTTAACTATAAAAGTAGAAAAAATCCTTCTCGATTTCTACGCGTTTCGTGTGAACCTGACACCGATTTTTAAAACCATTTGATTCTTCTTCTTGTGGTTCCTATTCGTTTCGGATGTTGAAAATCACGATAACATAAATCATAATAAAAAAGAAAAAAAACCTTTTTCTAATTCGATTAACATCATACATTAATTTATTCAAAGAGCGTATAAAAAACAGAATTCAACTTAATATATTAGTTATTATAATGCAAGATTAAGATTTCGAGTAAGACTTACGGTAGGTAAAATTTAAAATAAATTTTATTTCATATTTCTTACTGTAACTGTGAAGGTCTTAAAATCATGTGCTTAATACTTTGATTAAAAAATTGGTGATCATCGGTAAACCTACTACCTACACATTGAATAATAAGATAATTGGCACTATTTTTAATTATATCTAACTGTTGCGAATGAGTAAAACGTTCGGTATATTTCGTATAGTTTTTATTATATCATATATTAACGCGAAAAAAAAAATGCGCATTACAATAATAGGTTATTGCAGTCGCTTAATTATTCACGTGTTCTCCGTCTCTTTTTCTGCGCGTGTGTCTCGTCAAAAGGCGAACAGCAGTAAAATGAACATCGGTACGTCTTTGTTCAAATATGCAACGGTTCGCAATGTTATTATAATGGCTCGACTATAATAATAACGGTAGTAAAGGGATAATTTTTTGCATTTCCGTTTTTACGCTGTGGACGGATATTACGTATTTGCGGTTACGCCTTAAGCATTTGATATCAAAAGAAAAATAAAAAAATAAAATAAAACAATAAAAGAATTGAAAATATTATTTCCCGGTAACGTAGTCCAGTAAATTTTTTTATTTTTTTTTACTAATAAATTCAAGTATAGAAATGTTTTAATAGACGTATTTCCGACCTATGTATTTTTCCGCGAAAAATCACGTCAAAGCTTTTATTGAGCACTGCAGCAGACAATATGCAACTGCGGTGTTCAAAACAATTTCGTATTTAAACTTCCGAGTAAAATATATTTTCATTATTATTTTTAATGGAAAAGGATCTATGTTCGCATTCGGTTATTAACAATTCTACATAATAATAAGGATATTAATAACAATTTCCTAGTATCGAAGGACGGCGAATTTAATAAAAATGCTTCATATTTTTCCGTGTACGAGATTTTGAAAAGGAGAGAAGTAAAAGAAACGTCGTTATTCTATTTGTTCCGTGTAACTATACTCGTATTTTCCCGTTGACCCAGATTTTATATACGTACACCCTATTATATCTCTATATATATATACTAGTATGTATATACGGTTTATGATATTTTGAGTTTAAGAGACACCAAATGAACATTGAACAATGTTTACATGAACAACATACGAATATATAATATTACTAGCTGTCCCCGCACAGCTTAGCCCGTGCACAGTATTAAACGGAAATATTTTTTTAGATTTAAAGCGAAATGTGGAATCTATTATGATCTATGCTTTTTATTTTTATTTTTTTCCGTTTGTAAATCTAATTAAAATTTTCTTTTAAATTTTGCTCGGTTTTAAACTACATTTTTAAATTTATAATTTCAATTTGCATTCAATATTTCTGGATACACATACACCGCGTTAAATGTCTCGCCTTCTAGAGCCAGCACAAATAGATTTTATTTGCACGTGACACGTGCCAGAGCCAAGTACAATTGACAATGGGAAACACATAGGACGGTTAAGTCTAAACCTGCAACGTTCAATGTTTGGTCATTGAAAAGGATAGTTTTACGGGAAATCGGAGTCGTCTTAACTGGAATGGTAGATTGGAAGACAAAACTTGTGTTATTTCTATGGCTTCGTTAAAAACCGAATTTTTCGAATTTTAAGCAATATATGGATATCGAGCAAAGTGAAGGGGTTTTTATAAATACGTATAGTTCGATAGAAAACGTAACGGACGTGAAATTCGGACTGAAAGAATTATTGATACAAGACAAAATAAAAATTATAATTAAAAGGACGGGAATAAACGTTACCTCGGGTACGCGATATTAAAAATCACTAGAACAATAACCATAATCTGAGGAGTCGTCGAAGCTCACGCACATCGGTGACCAATAATGCATCTATATATTGTATATACATCGTGCTACTCTATAAAGGACGTCTCTACAGTCGTATTGGAACGATCCTGAGTTCACTAGTTTTACAACAATACATTTTTTGAAGCAAGTACGATATTTTAAAATCTCGATGTCGTGTCGTTTACGAACAATTGAATTTTTAATTCATTCTTACGAGCTTACTGGTATTTCGAGTGCATTATACAGTATACACACGTTAATAACAACACGAAAACATGGGCTTAGATATCTTTAAGATTACGATCGCTAACAAATGCCAACGATTTCTAATGATATAATACGAGCGCGCGAAAATTCACTTTCGATCTAAAATAATAGCTCGACGAAAGGGCGCAGTCGTATAATAATATCACCATCGTGTAGCAGTGCGTTTTCAAAAGGAGAAAATAGCAGCCGCGCGGCCCGTCGACCATCGCAAGATCGGAAAGAGATATAAGAGCTATTATTATTATTATTATTAAATTTAAGGCGGCACGCTGAGCGACGGACTTTAAACAAAAGAGACGAGCTAAACACACTCGGCGTGTTTAGTAACGAGCGCGTTTATTATAATTGTATTATACTCGCGGCGCGGCGTACGTACGTACATAACACATTATAGTCGGATCATTGGCGAAACTTCAAAAGGATCCTGCGAGGAATTTAATCGAATTCGGTCAGTCCGTCCGTCGGCGGAGCCGCGACGTGGACCGTTTACGCTCGAAAGAGAAAATCACGATGCGTCGACCGTATAAGCGTATAAACTGCGGACGGTAATTCGATTGTTTCGCGGAGATTTATCGATGTTTATTAGACAAGCGATGCCGGATACGCGTAGCGTGTAAAATATATAATAACATGCGATGAAACGACACGCGAAAACGAATCGCCGAAATAAAAACGTAATAATTGTGTTGACATCATTTTGAATTCGCACGGGTCGACGTGGGCGATTCAGTCCAAAACATAACAAGAACAATGCACAACGGTTGTGTTATAACGCAATATTATTGTATTATATTTATGTGTATAATATATTATAATATATGTACATATTTGGATTCAAATATTAATTATAAGGTATACAATGGTATAGGTTCTTAATACGTAAAATTACATTATTATTATTATTATTCAGTGGTTTTCGTGGGGGGAACGATATTGTTTTTTACATCGAAACGGAATTAAATCGATAATTTATATTCCTATTACATAATTACAACAGTATAGTAATAGGCGTTTTTGTTTTAAATCCTCATAATAATATAATGGTAAGTCATATCAATATGATACATTAAATTCGTTGAGTATTTCAGCTGCGCGCGCACGTTGACTAGACTTCGTGTAACTTACATAATATTTTTACATTATAACAAAAATGTATAATATTATATTATTCGGTGGTTAATATTCGATTGTAAACTAATAACATAATGGTATATACTATTATTTATACGACATGATCGATTTTATGAATATACTTATTTATATACATAACAGTAATAGTTAAAATTGTAATAATTCTGAGTGTGATGGATTAAAAAAAAAAAAAAAATGACGCGTGAGTGATGATGAGGTAACAATAGGGTTTAGGAACTTTCGGCTCCACAGATGCATTCGTTTCCCGTGTGGTCCATGATCCAGTCCAAGTAATTGGCCACTCTGGTGTACACTCCAGGATAGTTTTCTCTTGCACAGCCTTTACCCCAAGACACGATGCCTGTGTTTATAAAAAAAGGTTAAGTGTTTATAGAACGAATATATAATTATATAAATAAATTTGATTTCGTATTATTAGTGTTTGGAAAAAATGCATTATTTTTGTTTTTAGCGCACGATGGACGCGAACGTAAGAATATTAAAAAGTAATTGCTATTCCGAAAAAAAAAGTTCAGTCACTTGATAAAATATTTAATTATTTTGAACTTTTTCTTTTTGTTTATATTTTGATAAACCGAGAGTTTGACAAATGAAAAACGAGCGCATTATTCGATTTCGACCATATTATAAATAATAATAAAAGTTAATTTTTTTCCGAAATGAATTTATTTTGAAAATTATTAGGCTGACGAACGCGAGTTCGTTCAACTTTCGCGTAGAGAAATGTGGATACCGGAATTCGTTATTGAAAAGCAAAAAATGTTTCCAAACACTATAGCGTAGTCCAAACTGAACATTACGCAATAAAATAAACTTACCGATTACTTCCAGAACGTTGGACGAATCTACGTATCTGTGCATCGGTCCACCGCTGTCGCCCTGAAAACAAAAACGTACACTCTATATTTTACACGCACACAAACATACGTAAATATTGTATGTTATCGATTCCAAGTGACAAATTTAAAACAATTCTCAATCGTATGGCGTACCTGGCAGGCGTCCTGTTGGCCCTCCTTGTATCCTGCACATATCATATTGTTAGTGATCTTTTCCGGTGCGTATCCCATGTCCTTGCAATCCGTGTTGGAAATGATGGGCACGTCGACTTTCTGCAGGATATTGGACGACTTTTTGCGCTCGCCGAGCCTGCCCCAGCCGATCACGGTTCCTTTGATCCCTTCGTAGGACAAGTCGGCTGCGGAAAAAATGTATATTTATTATAAATTTTTAAAAACAGCATTCTCCCCGAAACACTCGTCGTGCATATTGTAAGTAAATCATATACGTATGTACTAACAGGACTTGGGCAAGCACGCGACGCGCACCCACGGGCTTTCAATGGGCACGACTTCACGAAGTTCTATGACGGCGATGTCGTTGTCGAATGTGCTCAGCCGGAAGTCCGGATGCCGGTGGATTTTGGCCACGTGATGCACGGTCTTGCGACCGTTGTCGACCTTTCGGTCGTGTTCTCCAATGGTCACGGTCAGGTCTTTGGGGCTGAAACTGAAGACGGAAAAAAAAAATAAAAAAAACGTCGTAGACTATAAAAAACGAATCTCCCGCCGGAAATCGTGCCGTCACTCACTTCTCGACGCAATGCGCGGCGGTGAGCACGTGCTTCTTGGTGATGAGTGTGCCGCCGCAATAGAACTGGCCCCGCCGGGCCAACGTGGCCGCCCAGCCGAATTCGTTTTCTCGCGTATCTTTGCCGTTGACGATCTTCGCGAAAGCCGATCTCCGTTCTGCCGGTTGGGCACCGCACGGTTTTTCTATTCCGAAAACACGACCGTTTTTAATTCGAATACACGATATCTACAATTATTATTATTGTTATTTTTAACTATCCCATTGAAACGTGCCGAAATCATCACGATATAGTGTGTCGGACGCAACCTCGAATGGACTTGAATATCGTGTTGGGCTGATTCGAATCGAAATCATAACATTTTTCATTTTCATTTTCGATTTTTATGAAGAAGACCGTTCTCATTGTTCGTCGGTTGCTATAATGCTTTGTTATGACTGAAACTGTATTATCGAGCACGAATATCATCCGATTTCACGCGAACACTAAACAACGAGAGCTTTTGAAATTCCGAATTCTGTTTGTCGAGTTTTAGATTTTGAGACAGCAATAGTTCGACCGAACCCAAGTGGGTACACAATAGGTACTACTGTAGTGAAACGATGAAGATTATTCGAGTGTTAACGTATTCGAATAATAATAGTAATATACTTACGGAATAAAGTATGAACTTGTAGTTCCGCAAAACGTATATTAATTAATTACGTATCACGCGACGACGTTCGTTATATCGGCGGACCAGTAATTCTGTAGTTTATCCGTCGACGTTTCAAACCAGTCGCTTTACTTTATTATCACACTTTATCTTTTTATGCCGTTTAATCTAATGTCGTCCGAAGCCGGATTGAGATTTCTAAGGCTGTAAGTACATTCGCCGTGCCCAAAACGGCCTTTAAAGTGTCGATAAAGTTTCCGAATTTTTACTTCTAAAATAATTTACGATTACGATTTTACATTTTGTTTTAAAGTCGGGAAAAGCATTGTAGTTTTCAACAATTTCAGGCCGAATTTTTCTCGGGCCGTAAGCTGTAATTGCGCTCATTTAGCCTACCCGTTTATCCGGCTGTGGTTACATCACTGCGTAACGTGTACCGATACACTGGTAATCATAACGGCAAGAAACTCGCGTCGTACCTACACCGCTTATGTCATAGACGAGCCGAGCATATTACAGTATGTACCTACATAATTGGTTTTGCGCGCGTAATTCATGTACACGATACATAATAATAAATAGACGCGGAAAAGCGTCCTGATCATTTATAATATGATAACTATAATTTGCCCGCGTTTCCGGAACAGAGACGATCGTATTTATGATGTGATTTAACGTTAAACGCGTGTACGTAGAGCGTTCGTCGAGTTACGGGGATCATTAAAAACCCGAGTGTATCGTGTGCGCCGACCGTAGGTATCCGTGGTGTGTGTGTGTGTACGAGCACCCTGTGTACGGTCACGGAAGCGCAGACCGCATGTTCTGCCGAAAGACATGTGTGTGCTGCAGCAATTAAGGAAACGGCATAACACCGCGCGCAGTTCTAATCAGATATATTTGCGCGATCGCGTACACTCACTCCTGGCGAATTTCCCTTTTGGTCAGGATTCCGTGACCGGACGTTTCCGTTTTTCGGGTCTATCGGCGTAGCGTATGTGTGTGTGCGTACTGTGTATAATGTTATGCGCGCGCGGCCGGTCTCGTGCGACGGACATCTTCTTACGGCCGGCGTGACGTTTATAATTATTGTTTCGCGCGTGATACAAAAAACGAATATTTCTGCCGAAAACGAAATAATTCAAACCGCCGGTTTCCAGCGAAACATTATAAGCAATAAGCGCACGATGCCTGACGGCCTGTTCTGCGTTTTAAGTGCACACGGATGAGTATAAACCGGATAAGTTTTTCCCGAATAGAAAAAAAAAAAAAAAACGTTTATTGGGAATTTTTTCTACAACGCTCTGGAAAAACTTGCAACAGGCTCTTTACAATTCATCGCGATACATTCTTACATTACAATAACGTTTGTAACAAATGCAGTATGTCTGTGGCGTGTGTTTTTTTTTTCTTTTCGATTTTTGACTATTTAAATAAATTACTAACGAAAACAAATACGAACTCTTATTTATGTAATATACACGTTCTACTCTTTTCGTGAAATAAACATGAGCAAATATAAAACTCTATTGCTTTGTATTTTCGAAAATCACAGTTTTCTCTGAAAAATTTCCTGAAAACTGTCGCGAAGGTACTTACTACCACCTATGATTATTGATCTGTATGGATACTGACAAAAAGAGAAATTACGATATAATATTATGATTGAACGGAGAAAACCTTATTAATTATTTTCTTCTTAAAAATTGACAATTGAACACGTCTAACTTGATGTCCCCTATAGCTGCTTTGGGGGATCCAACACAGAAAACCATACTCGAGAAACGGCCTGCCGGACGGGAATAGTATGTTACGTCAATGTCGAGAACGTACTCGTTATATTATATTACAATGACGGTGTCCGAGAAAAAATAATACAAGACGCATCGTCGCTGGACGGGCGAAGCAGTCGCGACGGCGAGTTTCCGCGATTGTTTTTCGTATAAATGGTAAAACGCTTCCGAAATAATGCAAACGCGACCATTCATATTCAAATGGCTCCGATGAAACACTGGGTCCGTCTGACCCCGAAGAAAGTTTCTATTGACGTCCATGTAAATTGCGTAGATATTTTTTGCCGTTTTTTCCGGTACGTTTCGCAACTGCCCGCGCCCCGCTCGCGCGTTTTTGTTTTTTTCGTATTCGATCGTCGGTAATTGGTCCCGAACGTATTATTACGTGCGGCCGCGAGTATAAGATCCGCCGAACTGCAATAAATTATTGCGATCGATCGAAAGCATATACAATCGATGCGATTGCCATTAAAGGTTGTAATCAAAGTGCTTATACCTACCGCGCGCGCGCGCGTAATGGTGAATTATTATGCACGCCGTACGTAACGCAGAAGGGTTATTATGCACTTATCGCTCGTGGTTCAAACCGTTTTCACATAAATAAAAATCAATTAATTAGGTAGATCGCAATGGGCGACGAGTGTCGTTTTCTATTACTCAACTGTTTGCAGCGTCGTCGTCGTGAAAAGCAAGCGAATGACGAAATAATCATTTTCGACGAATCCATATTAATTATTATTACGGCTCGTTTAAATGCAATATTCCATTTTAACGTCGTTCGCGTATTGTACCCATAACGTATATTATTAATCGGCTTTGATAATATAAAATAAATTATGTTTGTCCAACGTTTGAACACCGGGAATCGAAGCTGTAAGGGATTAAAAAGATTATACGCGGACCCTATATTATTACTTTTAAAAAGACATTAACGTAATTTGATTTTTTATTTTTTTTTTCACATAAAAAGAAAAGAAATTATACAAAAATAACACTTACGACACCAAACTTATCACGAATCCAATTAAAAAAAAAAAACAAAACGCGATAGGGGATTTTCGTTTAAGTATTTTCATTCCATTCAAGCAATATAATACGAAACCTACTTTAGTATTATAATTTATAATAATATATACAACATATACAACACGTTCGAGTGCAAAATCAATATAGATACCTACCTAATTATGTGGTTATCGTGTTTATTTTATGAAACGAGTCCAAAACGATTTTTAAGTATGAATAGATAAACAATGACTTTTGACAAATCATATCACATATCCGTCAATAGTAATAATTGTGCAAGTCAGATAAACATACTCGTATAAGTTTAGAAAAGATCTAGATTATTTGGTATACGCTCTCTGCGATGTTCTCACACCTAATTTGTTATTAAATAGATTTCACGCCCAACTGATATCCCGTTCGAACTAAACTTTCGTTTCTGAACTATGTATATCATAACTATGACTATTTGGACGAACCGGTTCAGTGGGGCTTATTATCTTTTCGAAGAAAGAAATAAATAATAATAATAACATCGCAAATATTCATAAAGCTTACTCGGAGGAATAAGAAAAAAAATCATCATTCAAACTTTGAGTAAAATTACGCACAAAAATCAAATTAACCACAATCAACAGGTTCTATAGTTTTTAAATCGAATGGAAATAATTGGAAGTGTATCTTTCGAAAATCGTAATCAAAACTAAAAAAAGAAAAATTTTCTAAAAAACTCAGCGCATTGTGTAAAATTTTTATATTGAAACAGTATAGGAATGATCATTGTAAAACTATTAATACTTTTATAGACACATTTAATAAAAAACGGATAAAGTAAGTATTTAATATTTTAATATCTCTTATACGTACACGGTGATGTAACTATTCAAACCTCGGGTCCTTAAAATGTTGTTACTAATAATATTAATTTTAAAATGTATAGTATAATACGTATACGCGAGATCGATTAGTTTCATACCGAAATCTTAATGTATATACGACCGCGGAATATTGCAGTTTCGAGTTACAAAATACGACGGAAAAAAATAAATAATAAAATAATATTAGTACGCTGTGGCGATTAGAAAACCGAAGAGTTCAACAACTGACGAAAACGAAAGGCATATACGACGAGCGGGCGGAATAATTTTTCAAAATCATATTTGGGTTAAGGTTAACTATTGGGTTAACCGTTCGGGTAAATTAAACTGCGATGTGTACGAAATTCGATTTTGAACGGTTATTCAATTTATTGTAACGTGAGACATTGATTTGCGAAAACAATGTAAACATTTAATTTGCCAGCGCGTATAGTAAATCAATTTGCCATTAGTTGTTTCGGAGACCATAGAGAGGGCAGCGAACGCGCCGATATATGCGATCTTTGTGTTTGTATAAAATAAATACCAGGTCGCGCTCGCGTGCCGCGTTCGTGGTCGAGCGTAACTCTTTTCTCCGGAGCGCGAGAAAAAAAAATCGTCGTTTACAGGGCGTGAGTAAGAGAATGATCGGTCCGTAAGCTTTTAGAGCCGCGCGAAGGGACACGATATCGTATCGATCGCTGCCGCCGCGCCGTCGACGTAATAGTCGGCCGTTGTCGAGAACAAACACGGCCGTCCGAGAGACGGAAATGTTGAAAAACAGCTGAACCATTACGCGAATTCGTCCCAACGGTTTGGAAATAGAGTCTTATTGTTTGCTTAACGATCGGCTGCGTGTACCGTTATTATCGAAAACACATGTGCGACTTTATTATGCGCGGCGAAATATTTATTTTTATTGTTATTCTTTACGTGTCGGAGTGCGAGAAAAGCGGCCGTCGCGCGAAAAGCCTTGTCCGCCAGGCAAACACATTCCCGTACGGCCGCGCGTGTACGATAATACACACTTGACGAGAGCTTAAATCCGCACCGGAGAGACGCGACAAAACGTCTATACACGCGTACACGGAAAAACAAATAAATAAAACGCGTGTGCGAAATATAACCCGGACAAATATTTACCGCGGTGTAAGTACAGTCGTTATTGATGTGCCGTTAATGTTATTACATGGTCGTAGGTGTTGTATATTTACCACAAGCCGCGCAATATTTGCTCGGCCGTTCGTCCGGCGACTGTTCCTCCCGGTAGTCGAACAAATGATCCTGAAAATATACACACGGTTACGATACACACGAGAATAAAATTTTAAAACTACGCGCAAATCGATTCGACATGTCCGCCGGAGTCTGGAAACGCGGCTCGTAACGTACACGATTAAACACTCCACGACCCCAAGGCCGACGCGCGGCGGGTAATCATTACGGTCTCGTAGGCTCGGCTGCCGCGGGCGGTTTCGAAACGGACGAATTCGAGAGTGCAATGAAATCGTATTTTATTATAATTTTCAAGATCCACTTTTTTTTTCTCTCTCTATCGTTTCGAACGCGTCGCCCGAGTTCGGGGAAAGCGGACCTGCACTTGGTCGTCGACCTTGGAAGTTTTTATTACTATTATATTGACGCTTGCAGCGCGCCGTCCGTTGCAGCGCGTGTATAACATTCGGATATCCACTTTCCGAATCTTAGAAAAAAAAAAAAAATTTTAATACGGACGGATCGAACAAGCGGCGGATATCCGTTTCGGACGGAAAGTTTTCGAACGGACTTTCGATTCGGACGAGACGACGGACGACGCGCGAAACGAACTCGCGGCGGATTTTCTCGCGGACGCAAAAGACATTAATGTTATTTGTGTGAAATAGTAAAATACTTTTGTATACTGACCCACGTGGTGTACGCGCCGGCGACTTGAACGACTTGGACGGCGACAAACGTGGCGGCGACCAACAACGCGGCGGCGGCGAACGTCGGGCGCATTTTCGCTGCTCGTGTGACTGGCGCGACTACTGCGCGATGTACTGCGATGTTCGCGGCGACGGATTCGCGTGCGTCTGTCGTCGATGCGTGCGAGTTTCTCGGCGGCGGACGCGGTGTTGCACGCGTTCGTTGGCGGCGGCGACGGCGGCGGCGGCGGATTACGTGACGAGAGGACGAGACGGAGCGGACCACGGACGCATGGGATCGACGGCACCGGCGTTATATACGCTCCGGTCGGCCGTCGCGCGACTGTTGGAAACGCGTACGCGCGCGCGATAATGCGGCCGGAGAACGACGTAACGCGCGCAGCCTTGAACGCCGGCCGTAAGGTTACCGCCCGGTATCATTATCATCATTATTATTATTGTTATTATTGTCATAACCCGGCTAATCGTTGTTGTAGTAGTAGTAGTAGTAGTAGTAGTAGTTGTTGTTGTTGTTGTTGTTAGTGCGTGTGTCGCGGGGCCCGCGCGTTATCTAATGGCTAAACGGTAATATATTATTATATTTAATGTACGGCGCTAACGTCCGTTTGTAGGTCACGTGCGGCGAGCTGGGCTCACTTATGCCATGTCCCTCTCTCCCCTCGTCTAGGCGACGCCGACTCGGCTGTAACGGTCTTTCGGCGATCGAGCACCGACCCGGGGAGTTTCGCATCGTAGCACCGGACTCGGGGCTTGGAGTGTGGTTTTTTAAAAATTAAATACATTTTTTTGTTTTTGTTTTTTTCAAACCATCGCTTTACCGTGCTTTTTAATCGTCGAGTCTTCACACTTCGCCTCCGTTGCCGATCGCGTGACCGGCCGCCACCTCTATTTTGACCGTTATGTTTCGAACGCGTTTTACAAATCGTTTGGTTCGATGTATTAAACAGACGTTCCTCCGGGTCCATCTCACTTAAGAACGAAATGCTGAATTCTAGACGACTGCACTTGCTATGTGGCCACTTCTACGCTGAACCCAAACATTATCCAAATCTACCTTCGTTTAATTATTGGAGTACCATATGTTACATATACGTATGTCTCTTGCTTAAAATCTGATCTCACAATCTGTTCAATCGACGAAACTGCTATTCTATGAACTCTTCCACACAAAACTTCAATCCGATTCCAACCAGATCATCAGAAATCTAGTCTCAACGGGCACCCGACCACCAGACGACTCGAGTGCAACTGGCGTTGTGTCGTTAATATTTAAATAAAATCATCGGGTGTCTTTACAATGAGATTTCCTTCTACGTGTATGTTTATTTTTTTCATCTACTTATTGTTCGTTATAATTACTTATTGTACTAATTGTACGGATTGAAATTTTTCAAAATAAAGATACATTTTTAATTAAAAAAAAAAAAAAGTGTGGACGGTTAAGCGATGCTTCGATAATATTGCGGCATTCGAAAATGTAAATAGTTAATTTTCATGTTGGTATCATACAAAATAAATATGACTAAAATACAAAATAAGCATCATTACACGAACATATTGTGTACCTCGGACTCTCTTCTACCCGGCCATCTGGATACCGAACCCATTAATTCTGCGTAAACACGGGCTTATTTATATCCTAAACGAAAATCGCAGTTTTTTTCGGTCGTTTGGAAAATTGAGGGTTGGTAAATATCACGGCCCACGGGGTAGTGTGTGTGTGTCACAACACTAATCTGCCACTACACTATATGGGCCGCAGGTATAAGTACTGTACACTCACGCCATACATAATAATATTATTATTTTACCATATACGTCTCATTTCGCCTGTAGCTGAATAAAATATCCCGTTTTGTGTTTTACACTTTGATCGTGCTTGTTGACCCAGCGCGGAGCTTTACATCAAAGGTTCGCGCACGCGGCTTATAACGGTTCAATAAACGAAAATGTAATTATACATCCCATCGGTTTAAATAATGTTTAACGACAAATATGATGGTATCGATTGGTTTATGATTTTAGAAAATTAAAATGTATCGCAATCAAAGTTGGAAATAAATTACACTGCAGGCAGCGTTCAATAATGTCTACATATTAAAATACCGGTGCGATTCGTTCGCGCGATATTTTCAACGTTCCCGTTAAGAACATCACTTTATATACAATGTATATTATACATATAAATACGATATTATTTGCTAACGTGCGCCTGTCAGTGTCAGAGATATCGCTTGTCGCATCCGATGCCTATTATGTACGTACAATACTACAGACAGTGCGGCTTTAAATGTGATTTTATTTGAGATGTAATGTCTTAAAATATATCATATCATAGAGTGAATAATAATAACGGACGTCCCCAGAGAGTTCGTTCGATTTTCTATAATTTATTTTTATTTTTTCCAGTTAGACCTTAAATCGAGTTCACGTTTCACGTATGTGGTTTTTCGTAACTGGGTATACTGTATCGACTATATAATATATTATGTTATTGGCAAATTTTCTTCCAAACGATGTGACGCCGTTTTATATGACATTTCTTCTGAGGAGAGTAAATGTAATATCTATCACAATAATAAGTGGATTTTTTTCGTCTCTTTTGTGTTTTTTACACTTTTTATATTATCATACGTCTCTATTAGTCGTGTCTCGTGGAGATAATTAAAAAATGTAAAACCAATATTTTCTAAAAATTGTACTTAAAATGGCCACCTTGATTTACCTATTAAAAAAAAAAATTGAAATACAATTTTTCGTTTTATAATTTAATATTATTAATATTAAATTTTATTTTCAAATTCTTATAAATTAATATCCGTTTAAAAATATGTTTTCTATATTGCAGAAGAACCAATAATAATTTAAAAATAAAAAAACCCATTAAAATGTACCTATAGTATAAAACTGAAGTTATTGCATTTGTCAGATCTTCGTGGAACACCTATACTATAATGAATTTTATTATTCATTGAAATTTATTTATCTGTTTTTACGTTTAATCTTTTGATGTGTTTTTATTAAACTTTACTGAGAATATAATATTGTAATAACTAAAAAAAATAAAGGATTTTATTTAATTATTTTCATTAATATGGTTATATCCTGGGTATTTTATATTTGTATGTACATCGTTTTAATAAATTGCTTTGTAGGCGTTCGTTTTTTTTCTTTGAATCTCATTAATATTTTAAAATTATTATTTCAATTATAAAAGAAAAAAACTTTAACCGAAATATCCGAAACTGTAAATCTGTTTTTATTTTTATTAATATACTTAAAATCTACACGAAAAGTACTAGTATAAAAAATACGTCAATATATATGTGTATAGGGAACTAAAAATTTTTGTTTATTATAAGAAATTTACGTTAAGTAAATAAAAAATAAGTGCCTAATTCATCACAAAGAGTGAACTATAGTATATATGTTAAAAACCCGTCAAGCAATTATTAAGCAATATTTACTTTTTAGATTTTTTCGTTATAAAAACTTACGTTACAAAGAGTTTTTACTGTATATATGTAAGCATTAATATATTATTGCGTATGTGTTGGTGATTTTGTTTTATTTAAATGTAAAGCGGTGAAACCTGAAATGTCCAAGTATGAAAGAACAATATCGATGGTAATACTGATTCACGTGAGCTTGCGGTACGACATGAATTCTTTAAAAACCGGAAATTACATGGCTCCGAGTGATTCCTTATTCCCGGACTGATCCTGTTCGATCCGAAATCTCCTACTGATTTGATAATACCAACAAGTTAACCCAAAAATAAATCCCGAATGCCAGGAAATCAAACGGACCCAGCATTAGGATTTGAAAATAAACGCGACTCGCGGCGATATTTTATCTAGTTCGGAATCGTGTAAAAGACATGATAATCATATGGTGCCAAAATAATCAGGTGTGTTACGCGAATCAAACGTTCAAATACTCAGAACCAGGTCCACAATTTGGGCCCAATGACGGAATATTGAAAAAAATAAGAAAGGAAAACAAAAATCGATTCATTTTGTTATAGTAATATTATTGTAATACCAAAATTGGAAACTCAATAAGACAAGATAGACTTTTGATTTTTCGCATACCTACAACTTCACTTAGTTTTCAAACATTCCAAAACGAAGTTATTGATCTAAAAAAGATCTTGATAGTTTTGGCCACAATACTACTAGAAAAATTAATTCATAGAATGAGTAAAATAGTTAAACAACTTATTAATTGTACATTTTTTCTTTTTAATTGTTGGCTTTCAAGAAGCAGGTTAAGAATTTATATATTTATTTTTTTGTTTATTTTATAAATCTGTTGTAACATTCAATTTTGTTAAAGTGAAAATGATGAAAAATATTTATTTAAAAAATGTATTTTCCAACGGAATTTTTTATCTCAATTATTACTTTTTTCATAAATAAATAAACACTTTATTTGTAACTTAAGGTTTTTATAAGTAGTAAATTTTATTTAAATATATTATAGATAACATTTCTCAAATTAAAAAATTGAACTATACAAAGACATTTAATGGAAAATTAATATTTACGAATATATTTCCATAGAGAAATTACGCAGTATCAACTTTACATAAATATATGTATATAAATACATTTATATTTTATAATTTCATCAAATACTATTAAAATAAAAATGATTGTACATTTAATTGTTTATGATTATTCACATTTGTTTAGTCTTTAAATTTAATTAAATTACTCATATATATCATAGTATGTCAATTACTTGAAAATCTTCTCTTCTTACCTAAGTAAAGCCGTTTGCAATGCGCTTACGTTTCGAATTTACTACGCGATTTACGAATCGTTTCGAACGGTCTCATATTATGCAATCGTTCAATTCTTTGAATTTTTTTTTTCTTTAACGGCAGCTGTTTAATTGAATTCGTGAAAATACAGTTTTTGTACTTACACTAATGACGTTCCTCCCGATTTTAATTTATTCTATTTAAAAACGTATAGTGTAATCTATTACAAACGTAGCAGGCGTCGCGTCGGAACGATAAGCATAGAAAAATAAAAACTTTTTAAGTGTTCATTAAGAGTCATGCTTACCAGTTTAATCTGAAAAGAATTAAAAAAAAACATTTGACTTCTGTAAAATATTAGCAATTGTTTTCACGCCGTAACCGTACGATATCGCGTATTAGGTGTATTTTACGATACATATGTATGCGCGCACGTGTACAGGTACCTAGTTACTATACCTAGTTCGTAACTGATTGGTCTGGGAAAAATGCATGGGTAGAAATTAGACGGTGCGCGTGCGTTTACATTTACGTATGCGAAAACATTACGCGTGGATTCGAAAATGAGTAAAACGTTAATCAGTATTGCGTTTAGTCGATTGATTCGGCTATTTCATATAGTCTGCGATATGTGACGTTCGTATACATCTAAAAACTAAATCGCTATTGATAAGACGTTAAGTATAAAGAATAGTGTACGATTGGGTAAAATAAATAATCGAATGAGTGTGCAATAGACGTTTGTGTAACTGCGTTGAATTTTTTACACTTGTATTAATTTACGGCCCGACGAATTACACCAACTCAAAATGCATCGTTTGTAAAATAGAATTTAAAATCATTCATATTTCAAGTGTGCGATTGATAAAATCTGTAAAAGTAATCCGAATTAAATAATTACGTTTCGTCGAAAACAAATCTGACACTGAGAGATAGTATAGAGTAATGTATACGTTATTACAATACGTACGTTATTTCTCCTGTTTCTATTTCCGTCTCATTTACATCCACGACATCTCGTTTGTGTACGAAATTTGGTACATTTTATATTTCGTCTTTTGTCATTAAAGAAATTTGCCGCATGCGCAAACGTTGTAGGACACCAAAGCTATAATAAGAATAATAATAATGTGACATGATAAGTTTATTTTTTATACGGTAGAGGTAAGTGCCTACTTACACTTGATAATGTTTCATTAAGCTGTAGGGTTTCTTCCAATTTTAAACGAAGTAATCAAACATCGTCATCAAAATTTCTCACTCGTCTTACTTTTTAATATTTCCCTCACTTTTCTTCTCAATTGTCATCTACGAGTAAAATATCCCACAGTCAATAATTATATTAATACCTCCATGTATTAGTTATCTACATTATGTCACAGTGCTATTGTGTAGAGTTTGGTGCCTGATTGTTCATCTCATTTCAAATTATACTTCGTTTCATAATGCTAATTAATTGTAGGTTTGAACGATTTTAATTGTCTTTATATTATTATTATTATCGTTACCCTAATGTTATTCAATTAAGAACCATCATTATTCTCTCTAACCACTCTGGCCGTTCATTATACTCTGTAATTGTAAAAATTAATAATTGTATGCTCAAATTAACAACAAAAAAAACACGTCGACAAGCAAGGTAAACTGAAAGAAAAATTGTCCGTCGGCATGTGAGTATCTTAGCGTGTACGTGTAAAATGCCAGACTCATATTATAACATCGGTGCGCGTTACAAATGTATACGTTTTCTTTGAATTATTCTAAGAAGCCAACCCAATATTCTTTAATAAAACCCCTTCATAACGATATTATATTTGTTGGTCGTGGCTTCTCCAATAAAATATCGAGAACACGTGTATACGATATTATATTATTATTATACAGAAGACGAAATATAATAAATAAATGAAAAAAATCACTCTTAATGTACACATTGAACTCGCGTAATGGAAAAATAAATTGCTTTCAAAAAATAACTATAGTGAATTAGTCGGGTTTCTCAAAGAGAATCTCATTACTTTTTACCTTCGTTAAAATAAATAAATGTCAGTTCAGTCAACACTCAACAGTTATTATTCCTCGAAAATACGAATGCAATTTGCCCGCGCCACTGCAGGTGCCACTTCTGTACACAGGAGAGCCGTACAATTGCATCGTATACAGTATAAAAGTAAATTTAAATAGATATAATTACAACAACGACTTGTATACGAACGCCAAACCGTTATAACGACATAATAAAGTGATTAATAAACTAAACAATCATATTAAACATAATTGTTTGCAGAAAAAATAATAAAATATTATTGTTATAATTTATTATAGGTATGTATAAAGTATATTGCATAAATCAAATGTTTACACAGTTAGATTTTTCTCGGACATTTTGAAATTATTTTAGCGAGGACTAAGTTATACTACTTACATTTTATTTAACTTTTTCGGGGGACTCGAAGAGTTTTTTTTTGGTGCCGAATCAAAGTAAAAAAAAAGAAAGAAAATCACAGCAAATAAATAAATATTTACTTATGAAATTAAATAGTTTCTATTAGTATGGAAATGTTATCGAAGTAAATATACGCAAACAGAAAAATCTATCGACTTTAAATCCAAATAAAAAATTTGGTCTTGATACCACTATGACGGATTCTTATAATATAATATATTCTTATAGGATAAAATTTTCCAAAAAGAGATTAATAGCGGTCGAACGTTGGGGCGTTTGAACGGATTACGCAACGCATCGTTGTTTACACGCTCTAAACCGAGTTTCAATAAACTATAATACCGAAATCACACAGGAATGATGTATAATATGTCGGTGACTCGTTGTGTGTGGGATCTGATGCGCAAAAGAATATTATTAGAAGGAAGACAACGGGTGTTCGCTCGGGCGGCGATTATTCTTGTGGACGACTTTTCATAGTGCAAAAATCGTTATTGTTTATTCGTCCGCGGCTACGGCGTTAAATATTTTTAAATATCAGTCTCTCGTCTCGTTCAATATTTATGTGTATTATTACGTTATGAAAATATAGTGATGCGAATCGTCGCGAGTCGTTTGTATTTGTTACATTATTGATTGTCGACGCGACGACGACGGTCCCGTTATGTTCTCCGCCGCGTTTAATCGGTTTAATAGGTTTTAACGTTTTTCTTCTCATATTTATTTTCTTGTCGCAGTGAGTTTTCTCTCCGCGAGCTTTATAAGCGGATTTTTCCGCAAATTTTAGTCACTAAAATGTAATGTATATATATTTTATTTTTTTAAATAGAATAGTTACAATTTGTAATACACGCACAATAAGCAAATATGGTAGGAAAAAGACAATTTTTAACTCGAAAAAAACTGAGAAGGGAGACGCGATGAATCCCTCAGAACATTTAAATACTAGGTACATCGTTCACGCCAAAGATGATTTAATTGGATTTTAGCGCATTGTAAAATTAATAAAGAGCGTCGCTCGTATCATCGCGTGCATAATAGTTGCTTCAAAGCAATTGTAGTAGGCAAACGTGTAATTTGAAGGGTTATAGAGGATGACTTCCCCTATAAAAATATATGACTGATAATAATAACCTGTGATATTTTTATAAATCAATATGTAAAAAATACATAAGCAGTGCAGTGACATAAATACCAGATTCATTAGTTTGTTTTAACCTTGAACACGGTTGCATTTATTTTATCATCACAGACGACGATATTCATTTTCGCGATTTCAATTTCTTAAATTTCATACCAATCAATTCAGTGATAGTCGAACTAAAAATAAAAATTACGAATAGGTAAAAACATTATTGAAAAATTTGAACTATCTATTAGCTGAGAATAATAGTAAACACAATGTCGAACATTATTTACTCCGAAAATACAGGCCAGACATCACCTCTGTTGCCTCTTTTAAAAACTTTTAAGTTTAAAGGGATATAGGATGTATTATATGTACCCATAAGTATTTACAACAGAGTTGTCTTCCCCCCACCCTGAAAAAATATTCATGTTATGCTCATGACAGTAAGTTTTTGGTGACAATCTGTAAGAGAATAAAACACGGATATATATGTAAAGTCGGAGTGAGATTAAAAAGACAAAACAGTTAAATTACTGTTGGAGTGCGAAGGACGCGTACGAAATTCTAAAAACATTACCGTGTGACGTGTGTACCAAATATATTATGTTTAATGATTGGAATAATTTAAAAACGAGAGGCTCGTTAACAAAAACATCTTAAAGTTTAAAAATCTTAAATTATTCATGTATAATTATGTAATACGAATAATCGTTGTGTATTCATTATGCGTATACGAGTTATAACAATAATTATCATATTATATTATTATTTAAATAAATACACGTTTAGGTGAAATAGAATATAATGTGTACTTGTCTCGAGACAACGGATTATTCGATTAAAATTCGAGATATTCAAGAGATTTAGGTGTTTGCAGTTAAAAATATCATAACACCTAAATGAAAATTGCGGAAGTTCATTGTCACTAGTAAAATTTAAATAAAGCCAATCATTTATATGATCGTGTAATGGGTGTTAATTTTTAAAGCCAATAATCAATGAGTTAAAAAATTATCCTATTGTATATTAGACACTATATCAATTATATTATTTAATATGAGCTGACAATTTTCGATGATTGTAAAGTTCTATAATTAGTACTTACAGAACACAAAAAACCGGCTACTGCATTGTAAAAATGTTTAGGCTTTCATTATGACTATATCTAACTAATATTAATCGCATAACGAAATTATCACAATCACGATGACTTTTTATTTATTCAACCGATAGACTTGTTTGTTCAAATCGTTTGGAATTAGAACTTTTAATTATATGGAAGATGTACTGTCGTACTGATGGTTTATTATGCAGTTATTTTGTTCTATTATAGTAACGATATTTCAATGAGGATAATTGAGCATCCTACCATAACATAATATTAGTCTCGTTAACAAAATCGTTATCTATTGATTAGTTCGACTTTTCATTCCTTTGGTTTTAAGAGAAACTCGATATTTTCTTTTAGTAAATAAAATTATTTTATTTTAAATTTGTATACTTACATTTTTTTTGTTTTGAAATACACTCGTAAAAAGTCGTCTCGTTATTAAATAAAAAATTCTGAATAACGAAATCGCATTGTTTTCCGTACGTTCGAAATACATTGTGGAGAGCAACAAAGAATTGCAATGCTTACGAATCCTTTGTTCGACAAAACTGGAATGACTATCAAAAAAGGTTCTGCATGATATATTCGTGTATAAATAGTAATATTTTTTTATGTGTTGGTATAGACATTATGATTTTCGACTGATTGACCCATGTTAGAAACGCTGGAACGAGTTAAGTACCACATAGGACGTAAAAGTATTCGCGGCAAACATAAACCGCGTATCGTCGTAAATAATCAATAATAACTACCCGATCAGTGGGCAATGACGCACGAATAATCGAAAAGCCCGGACCTTGGATGTACATTTTCACTGCCCTCTTCCCGGGATATTTCGTTTGAACATCGTCGCTGCGCAGTACAAAAAGTAAATAAAAATAATATAAATATTCATACAGCCTCGCACATATTATTATAAGCTACACGGCGTGTAAAGTATAAAATCACAAAATACATTAAAACACAGGGGTGTCCCGCGAAAATGTACTGTGTTATGTAGTGTTTATCTTTTCTTAATATTATATCCCATAAACAAGCATTAGCCCACCTCGTTAAACTGTTGCGTTTATTATAGCCGGAAATCATAAATGTGAAACATTTATTTACACACTATCTAGTGTGTACTCGACGAGTGTCAAAAAATAAACCGCTATTGAAAACCTATTGAATTTAAACATTATGCTGCGCGTAACGTCGTCGTTACAAAGGTTAAACAATTAATTTATCCATTTGAAATTCTGTCAAATAAATTAATAGTGTACACAAAAATTAAAGTGTAAAATAAAATTACCTAACATATTAGATATGAAACCCGACCGTGACGCGCTCCATTTAAATTCGAAATATTACTGAATTAACCTTCATCGGTCGAACATAATATCATCACATTGAAAGTTATTCGATGAGTTTCATCAAACCGTACCGATGTGGCGATGTCGGTCGGATACGATTGTGGAATGCTAAATAGTTGTGCTACTAAAGTCGGTAAGACGCGCAAGTACAATTTTATATGGTATAAGAAAAGCCCCCCTCCCCCGAAAATCCTTGGGATGGCTTCGATGTGTAACCATTTTATGCCTACTGCAGCAAAGTGTTTTATGTTTGTAAAAAAAAAAAAAAAAACTGATTATACAATAATTTCTAAAAAAAAATAAATACAAAAATATCATGATTTGCTTTAATTTGAAAATGCATAAAATATCACTAGGTAACGCGACAATTTACTGGGGAGGGATTCTCCGGATAGCGTATAATGTCAGATATGACTTAAAAAACAAAACAAATCTTAAAATTAAAAATTTGTAAAAATGGTCTCGAAAATAAAAATTATGATCTGAGAAATATTTTCAGATCGTTTGAGTTTTCTAAATGGTTAATTTATTTTTGAAATCATTTTTTTTATTTTTAATTTTATTTAATTTTAAATATGTCGACATATGTTTACTCTTAAAGTTATGAAATGAATGATTATTATTAATTAATTATTAATATTTAATATTAAATTAATTGTAAGAAAAAAATTATCACGATGAAACTTTAAAATACTTATCATTTTGTCAGGTTAAAGAGACGATATAAATTTATACTGAGAGGGTCGAAAAACCGCTCGATTCCGGCAACGGTTTTGATAATTTTCTTGTTTCGGGGTTTTTAAAAAAAGTTCATTGCTCCACTGAAATTGTTCACGCTCCCCTAAAGGGTCTTCCGAGTGCAGGAGAATTTTCGGTCTTGGACGTTTCGAAAAACAAAAATTGTTGTCACCACCGACGCCCTAATTATAAAGATCGCCGCCGTGTACAGAATACAGTGGTGAATGTCGCACTATTGTTACAGCGGCCACAGTGATGTTCAAACGTAATTTCCGATCGGCGTCTGGTCGGCGCGCGCGCATTCGGGGCGTACCCGTGTTCCAAGATAAAATCACCATAATAATACGCGAGCCAAGTCGTTGATTATAATGTTATATCGATCGGGATCGTTTTGCCGTCGAAACAAGCGCGCGTTTGATTAAGTTTTTACGCGCCGACCATTGTCAGCGCCGATGTCGTGTTTCGTGTGCGCGATCGTAATTACGTCGTCCAACACACGTATTCAACGGGACAAAAGGGATGGGGCCGAGCGGTGTGGTGGTTGCCCGCGACGGGGCGAAATAACGACGATATTATAATATAATAACACATAACATAACTATTCGATATTTAATAACTATTCAGACGACGGTAATAGGCCGGCGGCGGCGTAATTTCGCGTCGTCGTTCGATTACGGCGGCTCGAGGACGAAGGACGACGACACGAGTCCCCTCGCCCGCCCGTAGCCCTTTGGAGCGCGCGTCAAAGCCCGTTCGGTCTGCCCGTGACGGCGCGACCGACCGGACGTCGCGCGTCATCGTTGTCGATCTAAAACGCATGATCATGTGGGCGCTCGGCCACTACACATAATATCGTTCGACATGACACTGACACACACACATACACACGTGTATATCGCGTAAATTCGTGCGCGAGGGAAATTGAAATCATTCCCCTGACCTACTTTCTATGTTTACGCGCGCGCGCGCGCGCGATCGCGTGACATAACGCGTTCGCAAATGGGACTTTCGTCGCGGGTAAATCGCGAACGCGGTCCGCGGCGAATAATGCGTGTATGATGATATGTTTGTGTTATTGACATAATGCTTAATTAAGATAACGTCGTGTAGGACGTTCGTCCTTCCGACTCTTACGTTCCCGACCTACCGCAAATCCATGTCCCATACGCACAGGGCGTCCCGCGGCGATTCAATAACTTTTTCCAACATCTCGCGCGATAATAAAGAACAAATAAAATTCAGATTCTAGGTCTTTTTTCTTACTTCTGTGTTTTTGATTCACTCGATTCGAATAATACGTATAATCTTTTATATTTTATAAAAGAAATTTTTTATCAAAACATATCGATTTAATAACCCTTTTATCCCCGTTTTTTTTTTCGAATTAGTTATTTTTGTCATGGTATATAAATCGTGCGTAATAGAAATTTGGTGAACTTTGCACTTACTGTGGGTGAAATAAAGAGTTGACGTTTGTGATGTATGAGGACCACCAGACGTTTAGGCAGTCAAATCGTTTTCGGTTTTCATAGTTGTGAACAATTATTGAGCTATATAAACTAATAAAAAATATATAATACATTTCACGTGACCTTTATTTAATAATAGTTGGACGGACTCTGACATTTCTCGAGACTTTGCGCCCCGGAGGCAAGGAGAAAGCCAAGTTTATTGTTCGGGTTAAGTTGGAGTTTTTTTATTTTCGACGTTTAACAAAACGAAACGCACACTAATTTTATAAATACGTGGGCTCGAGGCCCGTATAGATAGGCAGCAAGCCCCTCCACTTTCGATAAGATAAACCTTTTAAATAACCCAATTACAAAAGGCGTCGCCACGCCGATCGCCGGATACCGGACAATAGTAATTATAGTAATTAATTATCGTATTCTTTAATTTAGTTAGTAATATGAAAAAACAAAATCATTTATGTTTAATTTATGCTTTTTGTATGCTTTTACTGTTAGACTAAAGGTTTGCTGTAACAATCGGACGAGCCCACGTTTTTCGTAAATCCATTTCTCAGCGAGAATTGGTAATGGGAAATATTCTCAACAGATTTGACAAAATGGAAAATGGGCGGTTATTATAAATACAGTAATTATTACGAAAATGGACTTGCGTTGTTTTTAAAATTATATCAAACATGGTCCTATTGTTGGCTTAAATTTAAGACTTGAGATGTTATTTGATGATGATGAAACCTTATGGTAAAAATGCATCAAAAAAGTAAATGCGAAAAATAATTTAAATATTGAATTTGATTATTGCTTAATTCTTTGAGTAATGATTATTGAGATGTTGAATTAATGACGTCGCGGGCGTTGAGACATCACGGAATGTCGCTGCGAACACTTTTACCGGCATTGCGATAAGATTTCCGAAAACTTTTCCGATACCCAAGATAATAATAATATGCGAGTTCGCGAGTTTAGATTTTTGTTCACGGAATGAATAATATTATTTATGTATAGCAACAGGTCACCCCGCCGCCAACAGTGGCTGTTGCTATCTCGGCGGCAGCTGCAGCCCTACAACAGGTAGGAACTCGGGAAATTCTCAACAATGCATTTCTCAGCATGCATTTATTACGAAGTCTTTTGTCGAGCAATTTCCTTTGACGACAAAGCGAGTGCTTAAATTTAAACTTCAAAACGTATTTTCCTTCTGCATCGCCGAACGAATATTATTCGTTTTCTTTACCAATAATTAGAGATCATACCGAACTCGAAAAATCTCGGAAATACTATTTCAAACGTAACTAGTTTCATCGGAAACCGACGCTGTGTGCTGATGAAAAAATTTCACTTATTTTCGGTATTCTTATTTTTTCAAACTAAATTCAAATACAGACACGTACAGTTTTATCTATTTCGATCTTTTTGTCTGCTTGATGCATTATCAGCGATCGAAGTGAAGGGAAAGGGGGAAATGTTATTTCTCCGGTTATGTTAGTAAGTATTTTCCATTCCTCACTTATTTTGTTTAAAATCATCCATCTCTCTAAGAATAATTCGACGAAGACTTGTCTTATAAATAATTGACTTCTCGTTTTTTTATTTTTTCGTATATAATCTTTTCTTTGTAAAAATAATTTTACATACTACTATAATTTTGATATTTAACCGCCGTAATCGTATTAAAACTTTGAAATGTTCATTATTTTCACACAACCACTTAATCTCGAAATCCGAGGACAATATTCTAAAACATAATGTATCTGATATTAAAAAATAACATTAATAGCGAAAAAAAATTATAATCGAGTATGAATTGTCAAAAAATAAATTTTAATTACAAATGAAATGAACATGGTTAATTTTATAAACCGAATTTATTATTATATTATAGAACGGTCGGTAATAAGAAATTATTTATCCTGCCAAAAGTCGATCTGTTACGGTTTCAACAGGCACGTCATTAAATTTAATTCATGCGTTTGCATCTTTGCGAGTTCGTTTTTACAAAACACGAAAAATAAAAATCCCTGTCCTCTTTAAAGTCAATTTAATTTATTTACCGTCCAAACTGATTACACTTTATAGTATATATTATAAGTTTCGGGCAATGTTTACTTAGCCATGTCTATCTGCACTGTGTCCAGAATTTATGGACAATGTACATTCGAAATTAAAATTAACTAGAATTAATATATCATTGTTTTATTTTATATGATTATACAACGAATTTAGAACCAAACAAATGTAGGAAATGGAAATGATAGTGATTAGATAATTCCGAACAATTGGATATTGCCTAGCTGTATGGTATCTGCCTAGTATATGGTTTTTCTAATTATGTTTAAGTAGACACACATGAAATTACGACTCATTTGGCTTTCCTAGTTTGAATAAGAGCTGTAGAATCGTAGGATGATTCGCCAGACCACGTTTATTTATACCTATCATTGATAACATTCTATAGATACTTATCGTTTTTTACCGGGTGTGATTATTAAATTAAATATTAATTAGGTATTAATTCAAATTTTAACCACGTAGAAACGTAATGATAATAAAGAAAATAATTCTTATTGTATATAATGTATGTATTTACAGATTGTATTTGTTTGTATAAAATATTAAATTATACTTTTAGCGAGATGAACAATTTGTATCGATACATCATTCGATTATTAATCGTTCAATTGGAACGGGAAAAATATTTTATTCGTCTATATATTGATATAATTGATCTGATAATATTTTAATGGAGTGAATAGATTGTAAAAGGAAATTAATTTGAAGTAGGTATTAAGACTGCGCCACAAAGAATAAACACACATAATAGGATTTAGTTAGAAATACACTCGTAGGAAATGTAACGTAATATAATATTACAAAAGACCTTTCAAAAGAGAATTTAATTACCATCCGCAGACGCTAACAGATACTAATTAAAATGTACAAAATATTTCAGCTAGGTATACATATATACCCGCTGTTAATTGAAAGTCACTCGCATGTGAATTGTTTTTCACCACTAACCGTTTTATGAATGTTGTTTCAAATCGTATTATGAGGTTTGTATTTGATTCTATTGGTTTCCACATCCGTACCATATATTTTGTACAATTATCGCTCGCTGGAAATCGATTTGAGTTATAATTATAGTAGATATATTCAAATAGAAATGATTTTCGTTTCGCCGTTATATTTTGCACTTAAAGTTGTTGCGAAACAATAGCAAGGTTGTACGGTGTATTATTGTCGGTCTTAAAATTAATAATATTACCTGTGTGCATTGATTTGTTGTATTAAATCTATTATTGTATTCGTCGGTCGTTCGAAAGTTAAATTAACTACGTCCTGCAATAATAATAAATACGAGTAAGTTACGAACGATTTGCTCTGTAGCCGTTGCTCATAACATATTGTTGTAATAAATGTACGCAGTTTGTTCATGGTTTTGTGAAGTTGTGTTTGTTTATTATTTAATGAACGTTTACACTCGACGCGACTTGCCCATATTTCACCCGTTAAGTGTTTGGCAGCCTGAACGGATTTAGGTCATAATGTGTGTATTGTGTATGCATTATTATGTATAATATTGTGAATATGTGTGGTATATGCGATTATGAGTATGTATAAACAATAATAATGTTTTAATTATTTAGTCGTGACCATTGACCATCGCGTGCTGATACAATTATCTCACGTACAGGTACCTAACACATCGAAAGAAAATTATTTTAATAACGGATATTGTGTAGAGGCAACTTTACTACGCATCGGGCGAATGTGACATAATAATGCAGTCGTAAAAAATTGTTTAACGTATGAATCATTTCATTTAAATACTCCATAGTCGACGATAGATTTAATATTTTATGTGCTTACTGCGGTTTGCTTGCATTCTATTCAAACCGGGTCATTAAAATAGTTAATTGTGTTTAGTGTTGGTTTACGTCTCAAAACTGGTATTGATGGATAATCTTCAGACAACAATGGTATTGATTAAAAAATGTGTACTGATCGATTGAATAAACACCTGTTTGAAAACGTTAACGACTAAAAAGTAGTTATAATATACAAACAACGCGCCTACCTAGATTCTATAATAAGAAGAACGGTTTGAGTGCTGTTTGTCATACGAAATATAAACTATAATGTTTGTGTTAAAATCACGATATTTTTATTTGTAATTTTTTATAACATTAGGGTGCCAAGACTTTTATCTCTCTTTCAACTAAAAATCAAACCTCAATGTAGTATTCATGGACATTCAGCTTTAGAATTTTACGAATGGACACTGTTTAAACTGTCATTTATAATAGCCGGCCAAATTTAATCGAATTAGAATATTGTAAAATTGAAATAAATTATAAAGTCATCGAGATCGCAGATATCTACTTTTTTTTAAACATTTTTAATATTACACAATCTGTGTTTACTGCAGTTGCAATAAAAGTATAAGCTTGACGAAACTTTTAATTTGTTTTATTTTATTTTTTTAAATTAGTTTGAGTTAATATTTATTTTTAAAGTCTAATCACTATTTGTATTTCACGCGTCGGGGGAGTTTATCAGGAATTACATTATTTGATAAGCTTTGGATCAAAGGTTAGAGTTAGGGCCAAAGCAAGCGTGAAACCTTAAGTGATATTAATTTTAAAAAAATCCCAGTACCTTTGTTGTTCAAGCCTTGATTTAAATTATGAAAAGAAAAAATTTTTGTGCGGTTATCTGAATAAGTGAAAAGAAAAATTCGAACATTCACACTGATTCTAGTTAATTTATCGTTTTGTCGTAGCAAAAAATCGAGACCGTCTCGTTGTGTAAACTGATTTTCTCCGACCGATCAAATAATATTAATCATTGAACAAACATTTGTATCTATCCGTAAACAATTGTATGAAGTACGAATATAGTTTGCGTGTTTCTACTGCGCGTTCAACGATAAAAGTAACACGAAATATTCTAAACGCAAGACCTTGAATTTGATTTAAGTTTTTTTTTAACTACATAAAGGACAAAATATTATTACGCTTTTTTGAAAAATCCGAAATTTCAGCCTCTTTTATCCGCGAGTTTACTGGGGAAACAATAAATTTTAATTGTACCTTTTTTTTTTTCAGTGTTTGTCGGAATTGGATTAATTTAATTAATTAAACTTTTGAACAGTCTACCTACGATTTTTAAAAAGTTTTAATCACAAGTCACGAATCATAACGCTCGTACTTTAAATCGTGAAAAAGTAAGCGATTGATTTTTCGAAAATTTTTTTTTTACCATGAAAACATATAAAAGGGAATATCTATTTAAAAACGCGCTATTTATTACTTTTCCAAAGCAAAAAAAATAAAAATAAAATAATATACCCACATAGTGTTATAATTGTTATGCAACACCCGACAACCGTATACTATACATTATTTGGTTTTTTATTTCGCACCGTATGATTTCCGAAAAATTCAATTTTGTTGGAATTTTTTATCGTCTACGTGTGATTCTTTCTTTGGCGCTTTTATTTATAATGTAGAAAGAATCGTGTATGGCGCGGCGTAATTGAAAGAAGAAAATGTGGAAAATCGGTATGTCAAAAGGAAATATCAGTTACTCGGAAATGAACGTTATTTCTCGACCTTTAGGAAAGAAACGATGTCGTTAATGCATGTTCACCCTTTGACGGCGACGACGACCCATTGTAGTTTATTTTAAAAGAATACGAAATTACGCCTTAATAATATTTTTAGGAATCGAAATAAACCGGAGTTATTGCCAGAACCCAATGCCGAAACCAAATAAAAAATATATATATTATTGAATATACGCATTTATGGTCCCAGAATTTTTATATAGTTATACGCGTGTCCAACGCGTTGACCGCATTTTTTATCTAACAAACATATAAATGACATTTATGTTATTTTATAGACTTCGATATTTTTATACATTTATTATCGAGTATTTCTCAATTTGTTATAACTGGCCAATATCTACCGCGTACGATAGATCGGTGAGGTAAACTATTTTCACGATTTGGTACCACACTTTTACAACTCTAACGAAAACAAGCTGGTCTCATTATGACGATCAAGTTTTAAATATTATACTTTCGGGTTTCAGGTGTACCGTTCGTTGAACGTTACGCGAATAATAAGCGCGCGCGTTTTATCAATATAATTGTTTCAAAAGTAAGAATATATTAGGTTAAGGTGGTGAAAAATCGAGTCTAAGATTTAGCGATTTTAATCGCATTCAATCGGGATCTAAGACTAGGGATGGAGATTTTAACTCAACTGACCGATTAAAAACGAACGAATGATATCAATAACCTGCAGCCGGGGAATCAATTGCGATTCATTGACTTCAAATTCATCTTGTAGAAATTGTATGTGTTTACAAAGCAGTAACTAAAGCCTTTTCATTGTATTTCCCTTTCCTTTTAATATTGAGAAAGAACAATTATTTTTCTTCCCGAAATCAAAGGGCCGTTACACGCGTCTTTGACAAATGCGCGTGTAATTAAACCGTAAGACCTAAAACTGACATCAAAGAAGTCACCATCAGTGCGAGTTATATATAATTAACTTCATAGAAACGGTATAGCCGGTCGTTTTATGAACAAAACGACCTGTCGAATTGAACACAACTCGATTCATAATCAAGTGACTTGTTCAAGAATCGTGTTTTGTGGCATTGCAAATAAATACTACCTCGCACGTGTCGACTGCGTCCCGGGGTTCGATTTCCAGTCGTTTCCGCGTGATTAGTGAGTTTTCGTGTTCACAAATCAAACTGTAATTGAAAGATAAACCGTTTCGTATCATATGTATATTACATTTAACATATTATGTTGTCTTTTATCACGCGAAATCGTATATAAATAAGCTCGAGGGATGGATCGAACTGAAGTTCTAAAAAACCTCACCTTACCGAAAACCAATCAAAAAGTTTAAACCCGAACGTAACTTTAGTAGGAAGTAAGTAAGAACCTAAACTTTTAAAAAATATAAGTTAAATTTTATATCGATATATTAGAGTCCAGTTAGAGTTAAGGTCGATGCCAAAAAGTTCGATTTAGCCCATCACCGATTGATAGCTCTCAAGCATATTACGTAATTGGTAATGATAGAGAGGAGTGTAAATTGTTTTTCATTTTTCACCCACTTGTTCAAAGTGTAAACTTAAATGTAATTATTTTTCTTTCCATACTGTATATTATTATTCAATCGAGACGACGATATAAATTCAAATTTGATTGCGTTTATTACATTTTTTTGCTTTATTTACTTTATTTTTTTACTTTATTATTAAAATTTTTATTTCAATAGAAAATAAGTTTTAGCGGGTAAAAGTTATATTTATTTCCATTTTCATTTTGCTTATTATTTCTTTGAAATCAGTTTCAATATATTTTGTTCACAATACCTATGAATAGAAATGTTTAAAAATGTGATCAGTTGAAAATTACAGGTAAAATATTTTTTAAATAGTAATCTATCGTACTTTTCGGTGTCTTTATTCGGGAAAATCACTCTTCAGTCACTCTGATACACAATGCTATATTAAAATATAAATTTTCTGAAAAAAAAAAATGAATTATATAAATAATTAGTTAATATTTAAAATGACTTTTGTTTTTGTCTTTCATGTGAAAAATCATAATATTTCCGATGGTAAATAAAATAATTATTATTTTTAATATTCAATTCAGAAATACAATATCGTTTAGAAATAATAATTTTTGCATCGTCCCGAAATAATTTGTGTCGTACTTTAAATGTATCCAACATTGGAACATAAATTGTTAAAATTATAATATTTAATGCTTATTACCGCAAAACTGCATGTATTTTATTGAAAATATAAATTATTTAAAAAGCAAAACAAGCAAAATTCACGATCACTCATCACTGCGTCAATCGGTGTGTTTTTTCATAATGTTGTCCAGCGTATTGTACACACAAACGTAGCAATGAATATCCACGCGGTTTATTACGTTTATGAGGGGGGAAAAACCGTTTTTTTTTTTTTATCATTATTATAATTTTCATCGGTTCGACGTAACGTTATAATATATGTATTAAAAATTGTAATCAAAGCGATGCCACGTCGTCGGGCTATATTAGTTTTTGAAATTTAATTAGTTTATAAACTTTGATATTGCTCTCGCGGTGTACACCTCTACAAACGCATTAAACGCGCGTGCAGTATTTCCATTTACGCCGAAGAAAAGTTTGTACAAATATTATGTCTGCGCTGTAATGACAGAGCGGACGACTACTGTAATACAATATTAACGCAGTGACGCTGCTCTGTACGTAAATATATAGATTTGTACGCGGAGCAGATTAATTGCATTTTCTCGTTTACTCATAATCGAATATACGGAATTTGGAATTGTGCGCTGAAACCCGAGTTTTAAACAAATTTATATGTACCTAATATACGTATATATATACGTACGTACATTATTATAAAATTGTCGGATTAAAAAGCCGTTCGTTAAAACGCGGATAGGTACTGTAAATAAAATTTAATTTGCAGCCGTCCTGCAGTGCGACGGATTGAATTATCCGTCCGGAACACGAAGCCGACTGCGTCCGAGAGACGAGACGCGTATTCTATTCATCTAAAATATAATAGGTAGTACACTTTATTATTGTCGCGAAATATATATTGCGTTTTCATTTTTACCTCATCAGTCGTTATCGTCGTTTTATTTTTCCCGCGCGCCGTTGTAAATTTTAATTTATCGTTCTATGGTCGCGGCCAGTTGTTCCGCTAAAGGTTTATTTATAATAATTACGTTACGATAAAACATTTCGCGCAACATAATATATAATATACTCGTGTAATAGCGTTTGACTTAATTTAAAAGACGACAATTAATGTATTTATTTACCTATATATTTCCGTTACAAACTTATAATAACAGCGGCGTCGTCGTTGTAGTAGTGATGCTCTCTCGTCGAGAGGGGAAAAAAAACGACGAATTGACATTCTTTAGTTCTGAAATAGAGAATAAAAAATAACGATTTCTTCTATAGCTAAACATACAATTTGTATAGTAATATATCATCAGTAAAACCGGTCGATTCAAAATATAAATATTCTTAAGGTTACAGCAAATGTCCAAGTACATTATTGATTTAAGCCCTGAACAAATTTTAATGAGTTGACGTAGAACATAAAATATATCATGTTATCTCGCACAGTTGGTCGAATTTTAAGAATAGTGATCGCTCAAACGTTGAACTCTAAACTATTAAATCGCTGTTACCCTTATTAAAAGTTTTCCAATTATATAATAAAACAATTTAAAATCATTGCCGTAATTATAATGAATTTGCCGTTTTTAACGAAACATAATTATTTCGATAAGTTTTAATAATTTAATTTTTTTTCAACCGGAAGGTTTTTAAAAACGGTACGCATAATGTTATCCAAGACGAAATTACAATATTATTGATCGGATACGCGATGACGTCTTATTTGACGAAAACATTTGTTTTTTCTATTCTTTTTCTAGAGTGTACAATAATTTGCTCCGTTGCGAAAAATAACGCCATTGATTCTTGCAGCGTGTAATTTTCAAAAGTACACTATATTTTCACTCGAGATTGGTCTACGATAAAATACACCATTAGATCGGGTTTCCAGAGGAACTCTTAACATCATGTTTAAAGTATTGTCAACTAGGACAAAATATACATACATGTGTGTATGTATGTAACTCGCAGAAAATCAGCACGATTGTCCTGATAACGAAACTACTCTTGTTCTGCCATTATATTTTATCACATTTTCTGCTGTACGATTTATAATAAAATTTAATTCTGTCGTCTTCTCAAGGAATTGCACTGACTAACTCTAATTTTCCCCTCAAATTCGGTACAGCGTATTTTGTAAAATGTATTAAGTACTGTTATAATCAAAATAATGGAAAAACATCATATCCGTGAGATTAGTACAAGTATACATTACATTTTCTCGAGGTCGAGGTGTTTAAGACCTTTTCCGTTTCCGCCGTCAGGAATTTCTAGTCATTTTGAAAAACAAACATATCTATTTTGCAAAATGTTTTAAATTCCTGCCGATTTGGATATTATTGAAAATTAAAACATCCCGGTTTTCAAAAGACAAATCAAATTGTTTGTTTCCTACAATTGTATGTGGATTTGTAATTTCATAATTAAATAAATTGTATGCATTTGAATCATGGAATATATGTGACTAAACGTACACACACTTATATCTAAATATTTGGTATAGTTTATTATTAATATCATATTTAAAATATGTTTAAGTCGAAATGCATAATCTGATATCAGTTTTTTATACGATTTAAAGATGTTATGCGTCTCTCGCCATGTTATAAATACAATAATAATAAAATAAACTATTAACGTAAATTCTATAGTTATAGAATGTATTGCAAGTATACCAGAACTATAATATAGTAATTATTAATTACTAACGCTCATCGTGTACCTGCTCAAAATCAGATTACTTCGATTGTAAAATTGAGGGAAAATTTGCATTCGAAATTCAAACATAATGAAATCCGTATTGATGACAACCCTGCACAATTTCTTTTGGAGGTGCACCTATATCGTGTATCAGCAAACACCTGTTGGTACATTCGGTTGTAATTTGTTATATTTTGATTGTAAAAAAGAAGGATAAATACGCTCGTGGCCAGGATTACAGCTTGTACTCGTATGGAATGAATTTATAATTGAAGTGGAATTGGGTTCGGGTGTGTGTTTTTCGCACAGACGCGTATAATCGTGTATTCGTACGTTGTGTGTAAGTATTATTATTAACACACGTGGGGTAGAGTATGCGCGTGTCTTCGCCGAAAACGTATTATTTTTATTTTTACAATACGCGATCGTCTTTTCCCTCCCACCTCAAAGACTTAAAATGAAAAACGTATGATCCTTCTACGGATTTTCGAAACTAAATAACAATAATCTAAAGTTTGTCGTTATTTATATTGTTAGAGCGAAAGGTGTGCGCGAAGAAAAAATCTTTTATTTATAGACACGATTTCTGATAAAAAAAATAAAAATAAATACTGCGTCATAATATAAATACGCCGTGTGAATTGTAAAATATCATATTATTATATTGTATACTCGGTAAACAGTTTTTTCTTTTTTTTTTTGTGTTTTTCGAACTCGACGAATAACAATAATACTAAAGAAAGGTTTTTAACAAAACACGTTTCTCGTTACTATTTGTTCGAGTATGCGAAAGTCTATACAATCCGGGGGGGAAATTATCACGAAAAGGTTTGCAAAATGAAACGCCGCGTCAATATAAAGTTTTTAATTTATCGGAAGTATATAATTCGGAGCGTCGCGCCACCAAATAGTATTGTAATGAAATACCAACATCGTTATTGTTATTATTATTATTACTAGAGGTATTTCTACTACGATCGAAAAGCAAAAATTAAATTAAACCCGGCTGATTTTATACAGCGAATTCTCACCCCGGTGCACTTCGTAAATCCCCGTTGATTTTATAGCGACTTTTGTGCATAAAACATGTCCTTACTGCGTTGTTTACAGCATAAATCATAATTCGTTACAATTTTCTCGTTTCGACGACTGTTGAACGCGCAACCTCTTTACCCATTATATAGACGACCAAATACCTATAGTTTGATAAATGGCCACGCGCATAGTTTTAACGTATGTAAAAAAATAAAAAAAATTGATAAGAAAAACCAATGGACATACCGCGGTGACTCGTGATTGTTGAAATACGTGTACAATTTTTGTGCAAACTTTTTCTCTCTGAATAATTGCTTCTCGTTAGTAGTTGTTACATAAACCTTACGATGCCCAATTGAATCCCCTCTGGATGTAAATTAAAATAAATAAATTACAAGAAATCATAAGTTATCGAATTGTTTTTATTCAAATTGTATCAATGAAATACGGGTGATATTATTAAAAGGAAATAAAAAAAGTATTAAACAACTGATAACCAATTTACGGAGAAAATGTTTCGAAAATGAGAACAATCGATCAATAAATGAATGAAGTGAACATTGGACGATGATGAGGAAAAAGAAAAAAGGGACGTTATGAGAAAATAAGAGCGCAAAATAAATGCATCGTTTCAGTAAGTCCGTAGGTTGTACGTTTATAACGTCGAAATAACTTTGTTTTTATTACACTGTTAGTGTTAATTTGTACAGGCACGCCTGATCAAAATTAAATACAAGTAAATTCCGAGTCTTTTTTGATATTTTAGAATCCGCCATAGCGGATGATTATATTATTTATATTCAACACTTCTCCGCGCACGCCGGCGATCGTTCACTGTTATTAAGTTCTCGGACTCTTCGGACGGGATAAAGTTTTATTTTAACGACCGTAATTTTATAGGTCAAAACGAACATAAAATAACCTATTGCAGTTATAGCTCATATTTGTGTGTATACGCATAACCGTATTAGAAGAATTTTTACTCGTATATATAGTTGATATATTTTCGACATAAAATCACGGCAAAGATTATAGACATTTCACGTAAACTTTGTTGATGTTTATATTTTATAATTTAGCAATAGTGAGCATTTTTTAGTAAAACGTTTTCCAGTCAAAGCATTTTATTATACCTCTATCAAAATATCACGAGCGTCGTATGATAATAGTTTGGTTTTCAAACACGAGAATAACTCGAGTAAAAATCGTAGAAATATTTAACCTGGGCGAATATCTTCGAAATAGGTAACTACATTTTATGACAAGAAATAAATTCTCGTGAAATATTTAAAATACCTACTTTTTCGATTCCGAATGTAATATATCAAGGAATTCGTTCGTGTTTCAATAGTTATTACTAACTGTTTTCTATAATAAAGTGTATATATATTATGTTTTCTAAAAATTCCTTTTTGACGAGTGAATAATGAAACGGAATTTACAATGTGAATTTTTTACTTGTGAATAGGTTTTGCTTGAAAAATTGAACTAAAAAAAAAAATAATAATAAATTAATGTGTGTAATATTAATTTATTATTATTTTTTTTTTTAGTTCAATTTTTCAAGCAAAACCTATCACACAATAATAAATTATGTCTACACCAGTGTTTTTATTTTGGTTTTCAAATAGTACCTGACTTTAAATTTTAATTAGAATATTCTCTAAGAGATTGTCTTTTTTTTCACAGATAAATCCAATATCAGGCAACTGAGATTATTATATAGTTTTAACGGTTTAAAGTTTAGATCTGAGTAATAGCTGATAACAAAGTTCACATGTATTTTCTTAATAATTTTTTAGATTTTTCTCTCTACTTCATTTTGCCAGACTTTAAAATTATAATCAAAAACAAACCATTCGTCGTGGTATTCGATTCATGCGTGTACTTTTACGTCAACAGGTGCGTTATTATCCTTAACTATTCGTATTCAATATTTTTTCCTGATAATTACTCGAGTGTGTTTGTACAGATTCGAAACCATAAATTTGAATTTCTTAATTTCTCCTCTCTACTAAACTCGAAACGTTTAGATGCGACACACGATTGTTTTCAAAGGCCTCGAAACCTAACTTTCTTCTTCTCTTTTACAACCACCACCACTGGCTGGAGAGCCTTGATCGCTGCGGCTTCGGCGGCGGCGGCGGCGGCTACGGCTGCGCGGTCGCGGGCTATAACTGCGGCGGCGGCGGATGCGGCGGCAGTGGCGGTGGTCTCGTCGACTTCAGCGTCGTGGTCGACCGGCTCCGATAGCCGACGGAGCATCTCCAGAACCCGGGTCATCATGACCACGTCTTGGTACGTTTCCGTGTGCAGATACGGCATTCCGTCCGAATCGCGCAGCACGAACGGCGATGGGATGCCCGTCCACTGGAGCTCCTTGACCCGCAAGTCGAATCCGAACCCGCTCAAGTGACTGAATGAGGACTGCAAGTACGTGTACGTGCGGCAGATGGCCGCTAACAGCCGATCCCGGTGGTTGATCGCGACGCTGGCACCAGGCACCAATATCGCCAACCGGTGGGACTGCGTGAACAGGCTGTACGCCTCGTCCATCCGGCCGCCAATCACGGCCGAGTGGCCCTGCACCGCGATCGCCTTGGCCAGTACGAGGCCGTAGCCCCTGTTCAACGCCCGCTCGACGATCCACTCCAGGACGAAGACGTCCACAGGCTCCGGGCCCACACAGGCCGCCTCCAGCCGGGCGTCCAGTTCCAGTTGGCCGTCACCGGCACTGGCGGCCACGGCCATGCACTCGAAGAAACGTCTGCGCGCCGCGTCCGGCTCGCCGGCGTTCGCGTACATGACGGCCAGCTTGTACAGCGCGACCGCGCGGTGTCCGTCGTATCGCGGACCGCAGCCCTCGATCAGCCGACACGCGGCCAGCATGACTCGCTCGGCCATGTCCTTGTTCAGGTGACGGGCCATGCGAATCAGCACCTCGTGTTCGATGAAACACACGGCCGTCCACACGTATTCGCCGTCACCGTCGACTACTACTTTGTCGTCGCGCGCCACTGGAAAAAAAAAAAACGTGTGCTCTCCTCGATTTACTCGGTACATTTTACAACGGCCGGAGTATCCGGAATTTACAAATTTCGAAAACGAAAATAAACACCGATCGCGCAGCAGATCAAAAATGTATAAAGTTCACGTGAATCGTACAGGTAGAGTCCAGGGATTTTGTCACGTGGTGTATGTCGGCCGGCAGACGCCGTCGGTCGTCGTCGCTGTCAGCGTAGGCCGTGCGCCGCGCGCGGTCCAGAAACTGGATGGCCTTCTTCATCCGGAATCGGCGTGCGCAAAACCAACCGTATGCGAACAGACACATCGCCTCGTCCGGATCGCTGCCGGCCGCCAGCGACATGGCCATCCGCAGGAGCAGGTCGGCTGCCCTGTACCGAACATTTTCGTCGAACGGCCGGCTGCGGTCGTGGATCAACACAAACGCCGCGCGCGTCAGAGCCAACGGCGATCCGTCGTCCGTGGACAGCGCTCGCACCACGGCGAAGAGTTGACGCTTGACAAGCCGCCTGGTCTTGGTCAACAGGTAACTGAGCGCCGCGGCCGCGCCGTCCAGTCGCCCGTCCGCCTCGAGCAACTTCACATAGGCGAGCTCGGCGAACGGCATCAGACGCGACCGGTGGGCCAATATCCATCTCCTCATCCACTCTACGTACTGGCTGACGTATACAAATTTTTCGATCCCATTCCAGGGCTTCGGTATCAAGTACCGACTCTTGACGTCCGGGTACAGCTTGCGGTTGTGGCGGCGCGCGGCCGTCGCGGACAGCGGCTTGTCCGACCATTCGTCGAATCTGGTGCCGCGACACAACATTTTGACGTTCAGCGTGTCTGTCAAACTGGACGCGGTCATTTGCAAACTGGTGTTTTTTTTTTGTTTTTTTTTTTATCGAAACGAAATTTCAAATAATATTATTGATATTTCGCGCGTGTTATTTTATAATATATATAATATATAAATGATATTACAGCTATGAGTAAAATATGTTTTTTCTTACACTTTGTTTCAACCTATGGGTAACCATGACAAAACAGTGATAAAAAAATCAGAATTGCCAAAGAAATTAATTTCGGTGCACGATCGTTCGACATAAACGTAATATGAAAAAGAGACGAAATCATTAATAATTGCGGTCGCATCGAATTCGTAAAGTTTAGACGAGACGCGTTTTTAGTAGTCGTTCATGTCGAAAGAAACGAGCACGCGACGGTTTCATAATAATAATTATAATATATATACGTCACGGTCATAGTTGTGCGCAAAATTCCGCCTGTTTTCAATTTTTGTTTTTGTTGTAAATTAAAACATTTATCAATTAAAACCTATATTTTAAACCGATAAGTGATAACTTTTCAATGTAATTATCGGGCATCGGCCATATTGACAACGGCATATTTATCGACTACCATGAAAACTATTTGAAAATCAAACATAGACCATTGACTACTGGGGTAGAAAAATGTTTGATTCTGCTACCCCACGAAAAAAAGGCGGGGTAATGGTCGCTACCCTTCACTATCCCCTATCGACGCCTATGTCTATAGTATCACCCACCCAAGTCTAACGCTAATTGTAAATAAACACAATCGGTACTACTTACGGCCTGTCGATGGGTTGCTGTTGAGAGGTTCGGTGTTCGTGTTGGCTTGTGAAATTAAGTAAGTATACTGACAGATACAAAAGTCACGATTAAAAGTTTCCACCAGACGTTGACGAGATAAATAATAACAATCGACAACGTCATTGACTATTACGGAGAAAAATAAAAACTGTAATGTTAAAACCGACAAGAACGGCTGTCGACACTAGACCGATCGTCTGCACACACTACATTGGTTGTTGTACTTTCACGCGTCACTCGATCGGTGTTGCTTGGATTGCGCGCGCAGCTCGGCCGTCATTGGTCGGGAAGCGCGAACAGCTGAGCTTTCATTAACCGTTCATAATTATTAGTGTTATTACTATTTTGTTACATAATTATGTATTCATAACGAACCATGTTATATCATTATAATTACGTAATACCTATTAATAACCCGATGACGTGAAACTATACGATTACGCGTGAAACAATTTTGATCCACCCGGACGATCTCGTGAGACGAATCTCAAATCCTTGCGGGACGAGGTGCAGGACGCGCGCCCGTCCAGTCGTCGTCGCAGTAAGTGAATACACGAACGACGCGGCATGTATCGATTAAACGAGCATATTTACGAATGTATAATACTCGTGTCCCCGATCAGGTCAAACCGTAATGGTAGATATACGGCACGACGAGCGCGTCTCGGCGCTATGTGATCGGGAACAGAATTATCCGGGCCGGGCCTTACGTACATTCATACACACAAGGATAATCGAATTAAATCGTCGGAGCTTTAATTTCGTAGGATACACGCGCGCGCGCACGACGTTAACGAGAATCCGACCGGCCGGTGTAAGTCCGGTTATATATAATTATTATACGTATATACGCGTGTGCTTATTGCTCGTGTATATAATGTCGCTCGTATAGAAATTGTGAGTCGTCGGAATAATCCGTCCCGACGAAATCGTTAATGAATTAGACCGGAGGGAACTCGCATACGGCGGCAACGCGACGTGTAATAGGATTCGGCGATGATAAATCCGATCGAGAGTTTTCGGCTAGGACCGCGAATCGGCAAAAACCGACCGTTCCGTTACGCGTTCGCGGGGACGGCGGATTTAAAAAGGCCTACTGTCTTAGTATCGTATAGGAGACCCCACATATTTACGCGTGCCCGCGTAGGAAATCCGTCGGAAAATTCAGAGCGATTTTTTTTTAATTTCAAACAATCAACAGCGGCTTAGTTGTGACTTAATCTTATCGCACATAAAGAATAAACCGTTAGAAGAATAGTATTAGTTAATTTATAATTATTATTATTACCCATAGTCTTTACCCCGTGTTTCTTAACGAGTTCGGCGCAGAACGTTTGTCGTGTTTCATACCCTTGATTATTCGGAATAGCATCAGATAATTTACAACAAATTCTAATTACTATTTTGTCTGTTGTATGCATAACACTATCAAAAGGTATCGAAATCAATAACACTATAATGCTACCGTCGAAGGCAATAAATGACTAAAGTTACGTAAATCGTTACGATCATCATTGGTTTAAATAAGTTTAAACAAGAGATAATAAATAAGGGATCCGTATTACGAAAACCTACTATCGTGCAGCCGATCCGCTGTCGATCGAGGCGTTCCAACAAATGCCACTAATCATACGTAATAATCGTTAAATGTTTCAAATATTGTAAATACATAGTTTAAAATAACCATACGTATAAATGGTATTTAGACATGCGACACGGTTTTATTTATTATTTATCAAATACGCGATAATCATTTTAAGGCTAGACATTTAATAAAACGACTAGAAATTTAATTGAACGCCTTGACAAAGAGTAGATTTGCATTTTAAATATTTCATTTTTGACTATTCGCCTACTACACTAATTGTTAATACGGGTACCCGATTATAATTGTTTGATAGTCGCGCTACGATTGACGCGGTAAAAAGTGATTTCGGTGACGATAATTGCCCTTGACAATGTAAATTATGATAAAGTATTGTGATCAATAACATATCAATTGAAAACCGTAATCAAGGATATCTAGCGCGGTATTCTATGGAATCGAAACATTAATATACGCTCGCGGCGTTGCATTTCGCATTGAAAATATATAATAGGTTTGTTCATTAGAAAATACACTTACTAATATTATTTAAATAAAATTCCTTGTTTTAAGAGAATGTGAATATCATATTTTATTAAAAATTCTAGTCTAGGAATTAGAAACAATTTTGGGAATATTGCAAAAGCTTATAGGGTTTAAATTTGAAATCTACAATAACTTAGAATGTATTCAAATAATCACTAAAAAAAAAAAAAATTATGTCTTATTACTGGCTTATACACTGCAAAATCGGCGCCATCTGTGCGCGCGCGCGCATGTACATTATACACGCATGTTATGATTGTTATGATTAAGGTATACTCCGCGTCGACGTTTCTCAAAGGTTCCAATATTAATGTATGAGAAAGCGTTTAATTAAATCATCGTTATATTGGACCATTCGACGATTAAATTACGAAACCGTCGTCGATTTCTCAGTATATTCGACGATGACATTATTTTATAATATTTATAACATACCTTTAGTCGGCGAGACTGCTGCGGAACGGTGGCGCCGAATTCCCGATAAAATACAGTGGGTCAAAATGTTCTCGAGGCTCCCAGTTGCAACCCAATTTTTAATTGTTAACACCTAATAATTGTAAACGTAAACGTTTCACTACGAGTGTTCCGACAAAAATTGCAGGGCGGTTTTCGTGTTAAAAACACTTTATAGAGTGGACTTGATTTTAGTCCAATATGACCTGGCAACAATAAAACATAAGTTAATCACACATAAATTTATCAGTTTGAATTTTTTCCCCAACGTTTCATTCGATCGGCAGAAAACCGCATCGATTATTGTCCACGACGACGTGCGTTATTATTAATTGTACTTTTTCTTTGATTTTTTTTTTTTTGTAGAAAATATCTAACGCGATAATGTAGAAGATGCAAAATACGTATGTACAATAATAAATAAGTTTTCAATATATTAAAGTTTTTTATTTTTTCAAGTTGAAAAAAATCACCTTTAGGTTAGTATAATCATTAAATGGCAAAAGAAAAATTTGTTATATTATATTATTTAACATTTAAAATGTAAAGTAAACATAATCGTTATCATTAAAAAAACTTTTCGAAACTAAATATTATAATAACTACGGTAACTTTAAACAGTTGTTGATCCAATGAAAATTTAATTTATTTCTAATAAATAAATAAACATTTTGTACATAAACAACAGATATTACTCTCTACAATCAAGACTCCTTCTGTGCATTTTTATGCGAATTTTAGATTTTAGAATGATTTCGAAAAACAGCAAAATTGCCTGACTTAGTAATTTTTGAACCATATTGTGGCACGAGACGAGCGCGGAGATTCGTGACCAAATTTAACCAAATTTAATGAAAAAAAAAAATTAAAAATTCTAAAGTTCAACAGAGTGGGCCACTAATCCAGGCCATGGGCTGAATATCATTGATCTAAATAAATACATTTTGTTGTGCCTATGTGTGTGTGTGTGTGTACAAGTGCGGTGACGTCAGAACGAACTGTATTCAAATTAATTGTATACGATTTTCTACGAAAATATTACGCAGACGAAGTAGTATAAACGGAAACAAGAGAACATCGCAATCTTCTTTCCTTTGCTCGAGTATTGAGGATTGTCATCGAGGTACCGAGAAGAATCGACCGCGAGAGAGTAATCTTTGACGTGCTCGTTTTCAAGTAACGACGAGTGTCTCTGTAGTACACAATAATGTACACATACATTTTTACTACGTCATATCGTATTTGTAAGCTTGTGTGTTTTCGCGGCGTAAACGAACGAAATATTTAACCGTTTCGAGAGTTTGACGGATAATGCCGATTTGGTTTTTTTTTTTTTCTGAAACGGAAAATGTTTCCTGTTATTTCACGATGTTCGTTTATCATATTATCAAAAGTTATTATTATAAAAAGTAAGACACGGTTTCTCGGCACTCGACAAACAACGGTTCTCTCGTAATATGGAAAAATGTTGAAAAATAATTTTTTCCTCGTTTCCCTCACTCTCCGACCGCTCCGAGACGTAATTGCGGGGGATTTATTATATTTATATTTCATCGGATACGTTTTTATGTCGCTCGATTTTATCAAGTGTGCGAAAGTAAATACAAACATGAAATTACGTTTTATGCGTTTCACGTTTTACGATAACAAACAAAATATATAAATATTATGAAAACGCACTATAAAAAAAAAAAAAAAAAAACCTTATACTATTATGATCTCTAAAACACGGAACTGTAGTAAATAACACTCGTCTACGGAGAGCAAAACCGCAATCGTAACTCGACGTGGGTATTGATCAATTCGTTTTTCTCTCTCTCTCTCTTCCTCTCCCGTCGCGTTCAAATAAACCGTCCCCGCGGATAAACTCTAATAATAATAATATCCTTCGTCCGCCGCCGCCGTCCAAAAGGAAACCAAATGTTTTTACTTCTAAAGCGAATCTCGCCGCCGCGCCGTCGTACGAATATCGAAATACGTGTATACTGCAGTAACGTTTTGCTCACGGTCATGATCGACACAAAAACCGTGCGACATTCGACATTAGACGGGAACGGAAAAAAAAAAACACACGTTTATACCATAATTTTTACGCTGTTAAATATTATTATTATATTATTGTGTACCTACACGTCATGCAGGGTTTGCTTCCAGGACGCGCGTGCATTAATCGTAGTTTCTTTAATTTATTTGCAGCCGATAACGCTACTGTTTTCAATTTCAATTTTTTTTTTTTCTCATTATTATTATTATTATTATTTGCTTTTAAATAATAATTAATTACTCCTGAAAATTAGCACTATTGTTATCTTTAAATTCTATTATCTACGTTTATGGGGTCAAATGCACCGTGGTAACGCAACCGTGACACAAATGTACCATCATTATACATTTATCTTTGCGGACGGCCTTGTCCGTTTCCCAATGTCATGGAGGCTGTTTTCGTTCTTATCAAATTATTTTTGCAACACACCGTCGAGCTTTGCCGCGCGCGCATAGTATTCATAGCTGTCGTAAACTTTCACGGTTCATCCCGAGGTTGGAGCCCGCGTCTTGTTTAATACAATCAAAAAATGTACGTACGAAATACAATTAATAATAATAATAATAATGAGCACATTGAGTTTTCGTATCAGCGAAACGCGTCTGGAATTTTAAACGATTAAAGTGTAACGTGCATAATACAATAATACGAGTATTATCGTGCGTTTTTCAATAACACCGCGGACGTCCTCGCGGAGAGATCGGTACAGTCCTCTTATTCACATCGCCGGTCATTTTTCCTCGACGATTCACAAAACTCGGTATCAGTTTTCAAATTTTTTAATTCCGTAACGAGTGATATTAGGCACGTGTAATGTGTGGCTGTAGGATAATGGTTGTGGCAGTGTAATAAACGGCTATAGGAGCATGTGTAATGAATTCGAAATTAAACGCGTCTAAATCGTTGGCTGTTAGATGATTATTCATAACTCGTCCGTTCGCCACGAAACGAGCGCGTCGTGTTGTGTTGTTGTCTGCGTCAGTTATCCTTAGAAATAATGGTGTTGCTGAGAAACTGTATGGTAGTCACCCACTCGTCTACAAACATACCAATTATAATTTTTATTCTCGTAATATTTAAATATTATGTCTCGTACCTACGATTTAAATCGGGTTACTCCCTACTATTGTATTTTAACTCGACGAAATTAAATTATCAATAACATAATATTATTAGGACACAATGTCATAATCTACCTACCCAATATCAAAGGTATTCCGCGAACCATGTCGGTTTTAAACGCGTTGCTTAGACATCGTCAATATCACATAGGTCAGCCGCCACTGGTTTAAACTCTTGGTAGTATTAATCTCAGGAGCGTCATTCGAAAAAGGATTTAAAATCAATGTTCGATGTACACGAAATAATGTGCAAAAAAAAGGGAATGGTTCGTTGAAAACGGTTGATTAGATTTGTACGTATTCGCAGTTTTGAACTGCGATCGTAGGAAATTTGAAAAATATAACATTTAGAGTACGATGTCATCACTACTATTCATAAAATAGTCGGAACTTTCAAATCTATAGATAACCGATTTTTGAACTGTCACGCGTATAGATAATGATGCTTAATAAGACTAACATCGATTTAATAATAGATAAGAGGTTATTGATATTAAATTGTAGTTAAAATTTAAAATTTAATAAAAAATAAATTTCTTAACGGTAAGTCATGATTTTTGAATTATGAAAAGTTACGATTTTAAGGAGTCTTACGTATTATAGCTTTCAAATAAATGTCATTTAGAAAAAAATATATAATACCTATACATTAGACGAATGAAGTCCTTAAGAAAAATAAATACATTTCAAAATCTTAAAAACAAAAATATATACACTCACGTTAGTTAATGATTATTATTATCCAAATACTCCAAAATTATCTTTGAAATTCGATAATCGCAAAAATCATTGTCCGTAAATAATTGTGTTCGATCCAGTGATTATTTTTTAGTGGAAACGCCGATTATGTCAAAAATGATGGTGATGATGTAACTATAATAACGATATGACCCCATTCGGTGGCTTTGTGAACTAAATACTATTGTCTCTAAATCTACGTATAAACAACAGTAGTGTTTAACGTTTAAAAAATTACTAGAAGACCCAAAGGAACTGCTTAAATATTAGTATACAAAACAATTTGTATTATTTACTAAAAATGTATTGTTCTAGATGTTTGGAAATACTTTTTATTTTTTGAACATATATACCGAGTGACTACTTTTTTTTTTAGTAGATTTCGTTCTTTTTTTTCACGACAGTAATTATGTAAACGACTAAATACTTTGATAATATATGGAGTCGACAACATTTAGAAATGAATACAAAATGTTATGATTCTCATTTGAATGCAAATTACGTACCTCTTTAGCCAATACAAATATAAAAAAATGTGAATGTTATAACAATGAGGTATCCGTAACATTATAAAATTATAGAAAAAAAAAACTTGTAAATGAATACGTTTTGCAACATCTTTGCACATCTTTTCCTCGAATAAAATTACTTTTTCTTACAAAAAATGAAACAATTATTCTTAAACGATTTAAAAATAATTTAATAATTAAGTGAAACGACACTTCATTAGTCGTCTAATGACAACTATAATCATAAGCGATTTACGCATAAAAATATTATTTTTCAATTATCCATTTAAAAGTAGGTATGAACTATTAACCTAGTTTTTTAGTTGATAACAATAAAACTAAAAAATTAACGCGTAATACGAAAATTAAACTTGTACCTAGTAAAAGTGTTAGGTAATATTTGAATTTCCATCGATCGAATTTGATTTTAATTTATAGGTACGACGAGTTTGAATTGTATATTACACTGTTTATTAAATAGATTTTTGATATGTTTTTCGTCGAATATTTTTAATGAGATATAAAATATGTATAACTTTGATATTATACATAATCTTAAGAAACGAAAATTATAGAGAAATATTTAATATATGTTTATTTTTTTTTTCAAAACTGTTAAGTTTTATATCGAATACCCATTATAATATTATATAATATTTTTTGTTAAAACGTTCAAAAACTTATAATTTTTAAATGGCAAACTAAAATATAAGTTTTTAATTCTTAGGAATTATTTTTTGAAGTAAATGACTCGGACGATAATTCAAAGTGGACTGTTAGAGTACATTAATTCAAAAAAAAGAAAAACGATAATTTTTATTATGTGTAATAATTCAAATGTGTATACTGGTGGAATAAATAAATTTACATATTCCAAACACAGTGTACTTAATTATAACTCGAAATATTACGCAATACAATAATATTGTACGATTATGTTACGTTTGAATTAAAATTTAATTTAATAACCATTTATTTTAACCAAACAAAAATTTAAAAAAAAAATATAGAATACTTGAAAATGTTTGGGAAAATAATAATCGGATCGTTTTATATTTCAAACATTAGTTAATTGTTTACGAGAACGATTTTGGATTGATTGAGAAATCTCCCCGAATCACAGCAACGATTTTATTATTTTTACGATTTAAAATCACGTCCATATCAGATTTTAGACGCAATAATAACATTATACGATGATTTAGTTTTCTAAATTCGAAGATGCGTCCACGCGTAATATCGTCTGATAAATAATATTACTTATGTACCCGTCGAGTGTCGTCGACAAAGAAGATCAATAAAATCTAACGAGCCGATTTAGTAGTATTTAGTCGCCGTAATAAGAACGAATAATATCATTGTGCGTGCACTGTTCGCATTGAGTTTATAAAAGACGGTCGATTCAAATTGATTACCATCCCGGAAACCGGGTCATTCGGCTATTTGTTTGATAATCGACGAGTAAAAAATCGCGTTTACAAAGATATATGATGTACAAGATATATATAATATTATTAATCGTATAAGTTAAATGTCGAAAACACGTTACGTTTGTATTTAATTGTTAATTTTAGGTTTTAATCGAAATAATAACGATGTGATTTTATAAAAAAATTCCCGCCGCAAACGTATTTAACTTATAATTATTATAATAATATATAATAATACTTTCACTATTCGATTACGATATGAACGTTAATTATCGACGAGAATACTAGAACATTATGGGCGACGACGTGGGATACGGACGGTCCACCGCAACACTAAACGCGTTCGCTCGGTTTTGTTTTTTCTCCCCCGTCGTCGCATGATTCATTCGGCTACTATAGTACGACGAATTGCGTCGATTCGTGCGAAATTAGGACGTGACCTAGAAGAGCTGTTATCTCCGCCCGACCGCGTTATCGGCCGAACGTATACAACGTACATAAATAAATATATAACACTCGCACGCATTAGGCAGTGACTATACCTAATGTATGTGATTGCGGAAGCCTTTGGCCGGCACGGGCGTCAGACAGCAGCCGGGCCGCCGCCGCCGCCGCGAGACCGTGACCTCGACGTTGGCCAAAAACACAATGTGGCCGTGGCGTCTGTACAACGTGCGATGACGGAAATAGTCGGACCAATAAATACACGTGTCCGGCGTTGGGAGTGATCAGTGTGTCCTGTCCGATCGAACGATCAACAACGCCAAAGTCCGACACGGTACGAAGAACGCTCGAGAATCCGAATATTCCCGAACAAAACGACAAAAAGCTCACCGCGCCGCAACGTTGTGACATAATTATACCGTTCGTTCCGAACCCCAAAGAGTCATGTGGACCGCGTTGTGCTTGATAGCCGTGGCGTGCGTGGGCGCCTCTTACCAGCGGGCTCCGGTGAGGATCGTGCGAATACAAAAAACGCGGCGCCGTCCGTTTTCGTCGCGGGACCTCTAAACTGATGATAAAAACGAACCTTGCTGATTTCCAGGTGTTTCTCACGATCAACCCGCACGGCAACAATCCCGGCGAGCTGAGTCAGTCGGCGTTCGTCGACTACGTCAACTGGTGGCAGAACATCATCGGCATCATCAGCAACAACGAAGAGCCCGCCGCCGAGTCGGCCGTCACGCCGATCGACCAGAGCACGTGCGCCCCGTGCAGTGAGTGACGTCCACTTAAATATATTACGGCTAGGTGATTCCGAAACGTTTGCGATCTTTTTCGATCGACACGAATAGGCGTAAGACAGGTTATAGGTACCAGCGGTCAGCGGGCGGGCGACCGATTCCGATTGTGTAGATTTTCGTGAAGTTTTCGAGATTGATGCCGTAGGGGAGGGGTAGACTCGAATACGGTCCCTGAGACTGTGGGATTTCCTCTGAGCGGGAACCACCGCTCGGCAGACTTGAAAAATAACTCGTTGTACCGTGTTTAAGCTTGCGGCGCTCTGGGCAAAAAGAACAGAATCGTCGGCGGCGTCCCGACGTACGTGCACCAGTACCCGTGGATGGCCATGCTCACGTACAAGGGCAAGTTCTACTGCGGCGCATCGCTGATCAACCACAAATACGTCATGACGGCGGCCCATTGCGTTCACGGGTAATTCTTTTTTATTAATAAAAATATTACACAACACGCCGAGTACGGTGCTGGCCGACTCGGTGACTTCGTGACTCTTTATATATTATATATTTACGTAACACATAACACACTGGACGACATTTTGAACGGTTGCGAACAGATTCGAAGCGAAAAACATCGGTGTGCGACTATTGGAACACGACCGAAACGACAGCGAAGAAGCAAAACACATCGACTTCAAAGTATTGAGAGTGATCAAGCACAAAGGATACAGCCCGACGTCGTACAACAACGACATCGCACTGTTGCGCATGGACACTGAAGGCGTGGAATTCGGCACCAACACGGGTCTCCATCCCGTCTGTTTGCCGGTCGAAGGTATGGAGTGGCGATCCGTTATACAAATGAAAATATCTTCGCAAACGATGTTTTCCGAATCCGTCTCGTCGATTTCTCCAGCCCGTCCTAAACCGATTTTTGTCGTAGGAAAAAGTTTCGCCGGCTACGAGGGCGTCATCACCGGCTGGGGCGCGAGAAAACAAGGCGGTTCGTCGTCACCGACGCTGCACGAGGTGTACGTGCCGATTATGAGTAACGACGACTGCCGAAAAACGGAATACGACGAGAAACGCATAACGGCCAACATGGTGTGCGCTGGATATCCGGAGGGCAAAAAGGATTCGTGCCAGGTAATTGCGTTGTCGTCAAACGGGCGCGACGGGTTAACATTACGGCGTACACTTTGAAAATATCGAAATTAGACTCGCGATCGGTTTGAACGATACGTTCGCCGACCGTTTCGCACGATAATAATAATATAATAAAACGATATTATATTGTTATGTTCTCCCGACAATCGTTCGGACATGGCTGAATCCGACGTTTTCAAACTCGTTCAACGTTTGACAGTAACGAAATGCTCGCGTACAACAACGCAATACGATATTAAAACACTATAATACGTATATACCGTACAAGATTAATTTTAATTAAAATTACAGTATTATTGCGCGCACGTCAAAGTTTTCCCCCGACCCTTATTATTGTTGTTTTCGAAAACGATCCCGCGGCTAATCTGCAAAGTCGGACACGCGAACTTTTTCCAACTTCATCGACAGTTTCGATTCGTTCGCAGACAGACAATAATTAACAATCGCTCGCCGTAGGTTCGCCGCCGCGATAATTACTATTCCATAGAGGGGGTCACGCGAATGTTTACGCTTTGATACTCGTATTTTATTTCTCGCCGTATTTGTCGAAGGAAAACTGTATTACGCGTTACGGCCGCCGACAATGCGTATTGTTTTCAGTCGTTCGCAAAACAATATAGAGTTCGTCGCGACCGCTGTTTGACACGAATATTAACGGCGCGCCGCCGGTCTGTTTGTACGATTTTTGAAACGATGCGCTAGAGGCACCGCCGGCGAATGGGTTTTCCGCCGAGCCGAACGATTAAAAAATGATTAATGTAAAGAATCGTAGAAAAGCGACGGCGGGCGATTAGATTCGATTACCGCGAGACGTCTGTATTTGAATTGATTTGTATTCGCGCGTTCGTATTATATATAGCGCATCGGATTCCATAGTGGCGCGCAAGCGAATTTTAAGATAAATAAGAAACACGCGTTCATTGATATCGCCGTTATAACAGTCGGGATCCACGGAGTACGCGGTTTTAATTGAATTTCGTTTGTATTCGCAGGGAGACAGCGGCGGCCCGATGCACATCGCCAACAACACGGCCTATCACATAGTCGGTAAGTATAGTAAAACCTGTTTACACCGCTGCACAACACGCGTTTTATCACATCACCGCGTGTCTCTAATGTCGAATCGATTTTCCAGGAGTGGTGTCCTGGGGAGAAGGGTGTGCCCAGGCCAACCGGCCCGGAGTTTATTCCAGAGTGAACAGATACTTGAATTGGGTGGCCAACAACACGGCGGACGCTTGCCCGTGTTCAAACATTTACACCCCGGCGGAAAGCAGCGCGTCGTATTGAAAAAATATATCGTGCAATCGCGGTACATAGCTTCTCACGCGTTTCTTGGATCTCACGACGATACCATTGTTTGTATTGCTTATATTTGCGTATCTAAGTTGATAGTAATTTATTTATCATTTATTAATTATTTATCATTAAATTATTCCCCGTGATGGAAAACGGCTATATAATATATACTTATATTTATATTAAATTATTTAAATTATAATACGAATGATATCATACATAGTGTTACATATTTTATTGTTACCTACTCCAAATCAATATATCCGTTAACATTCAATTATTAAAACATTACCTACCACCACTTTAATTGTTACTATTACGTAATGTTCGTATGTAACGACAGTTGAGTTCGTTGCGATTGGTTTCAATACAATCGCAAATTAACCAATTTCAACTATGTAATGATGTATGAAGATAGTTTTGAGCTTGCGAAAAAAGAATCTGAAGAAAAGAAAAACAGAGCAAGCCAAGTCGAACCAATATTTAACAGTATTTAATTTTTTTTCACCGGCCATTCATGAAACTTAAATATAAATATATTTCGAAATTAAAACAAAAACTTCCTTTTTAAATATAATTTTACGCTTAAATGCCAATGAGAGTATTTTATAGATATAGAGTAAAATAGTATATAATAAGCATTTTTTCAAAATGGTACAACTATTTTATAAATTATATTGAGCCAATATTGATGAAAATTTTCAAATAAATTACGGAAAACATTTCTGTTAATTTACTTAACGATTTAAAATACTTACTCGTACTCGTAAACTTATCTTTACTGTGTATTATATAAATTACAACTTCCAACAAATTATAATTAAAAATTAATTATCTTATATTCAGGCGTTAATATTGTTTAGATCCTGTATTAGAGTTTTGGAGTTTTTTGCCAACCCAAAAAGTTTCCATTTCTCCTTTTCCCTATAGAAAAAAAATAAAACAATGTTGATTTATCAGAAACAGAGTTCATCTCTACACATCTATACTATATATAAAATTGTAAGGGGTTTTCTACGACCGCGCTAACCGAGAAAACTACTGAACCGATTTGGCTGAAATTTTTTTTGGCTGAAACCCGACACTCTGCTGAAGGTTTTAGTATCACTTTTGTCAGTAAAAAAAGTTCATAAAAAATTAAAAACAATTGTACCTATATTGTGCGGCACGGCGGGATAGAGTTATTATTAATAAAACTAACGTTGGTTACCATGAGTATCACCGGTGTTATTTTAATTATTACGAGCATAATTTGTGCTTAGTTTTTTTACCTACTTTTTGATTATTCTTATGAAGAAAAAACAGCCTATACATATATGTTATCGATGAATCTAATTGTGCTAATATTAGCAACGTAAAAAGAAGTAAAGAATTCCAGGTAATATTAGCACTAACACACGGCCTACGAAAAGGCCAAAAAAGAAACTAATACACGGGCAACGCTGTGTCGGGGCTGCTAGTAATACAATATTATATTACAAATTTTTCGTACCTTAACTGTCACGATTCCTCTCGGCTCCAGCGGGTACATATTATCGGGTAAAAGATTTTTGGTCATGGCAGAGATGTGAATTTTCCCTGGCTAAAAAAAATTATATTTTAACGGTTATATACGACCACGAATTAAATATATTATACACATATTCTTACTGTTTGTAAAGTATATATTGTTATCAATAATAAAAGACAAGAGTTAAATAAAATACGAGTCGATTCATTTTATCTTTACCTCGCTCATTGTTTGCATCCTCGACGCTGTGTTCACTGTATCGCCGAACAAACCGTAATGCGGAACTTTGATGCCAACCACTCCGGCGACAACCGGGCCCGAATGAATACCTTTACGTAAAATACACGAAAGCATGATTAACCGTGTGAGCTAATTTTTTTACGGTGGGATTTTAGATATATATTTTTTCGATTTGATTAATGATTTTCCGACCATTATAGGAAAAAACGGTTTCAAATAAATACTTTAATTTAAAAAAACGATCCACACAAACTGTACGTGTGCTCACAAAGTTTGTGTGCTTGGGTATAGATAATAACAGAAGTAGTTTTATTATATTATATATTGATACCGATTTTGACTTGAATCTGAATGTCACATGGAAATTTCAAATTTCTGACTCCTTCCGCGTACTCAAAGCTCAAGTCAATGACGTTCTTCGCATGATCTTTCGTGTTCTCGGGGGCTCCACTGACGACCATGTATACTTGGTTTGAGGATTCCACCTGTTTTCGAGGGACAAATTTAATGTAATGTGATTGATTCACTTTTCGTATGTTAAAGTAAATATTTAAAACATCTGCATATAATTATTATGTACCCAAAAATTTATTTAATTTTGTTTTTTTATAACTAGGCTCATAATCGATTAAAATCGATAAACAAATCCGTACGGATTTGGCCACAGTGCCCATGTATAATATGGTCCTAAGTACACACGTTTTGGATAATTTATAATATTTCAATTATTATTAACATAAATATTGACCTTGTAAGCATTATAGTTGTCGGTGAGATCATCAAAGTGACTGAATATAATGTTCATACACTTAACGAAACACATTACATCTTGTTTTGCTGTTTGTGAACTTAACCCGTCGATTTCACAAAACATGACGGAGATCATGTCGAAAGCCTGTAATAATAATTGTCATGAATATGAAAACAAATATGTAAAATTAGCTTATTACATAATTATAAGTTAATTACATTCGCGTATGATTCCCAAGCTCTATAGTGTTTGTAATGTTGTTAAAATAAACACACCAACAATAATAATATTGTGGCAGTTAGAAATTTTTCCCGAGGACAATAGGAGTATGCGCATACCCATATACACATCATTAATGCACTTAAAATAAACATATACCAATTTAGCGACGGTTTCAAGAGAATGGAGACATTAGACGTTACGAAGTATCAAAACAATTACACTATAATATGTAAATAATGAATGGTCTAATAAGATAATCGATGTCACCGACAAACTGATTCAGAAACGAAAGTCGTCGATAATAGACCGAGATGATAAGACGAGATCGATTAAAAATAAATCATTGATAGAATACGTATAGAAATTTTTATTATTTTGCCTTGTACGGTTTTAATTTGCTCTGTTCGTTTTTCAACTGATCGGCGACGCTTTTCGGTAACATTGAATACAGCAAATTTTCACTTTTTTTTTTCCATCGTTCCACTTCTTCGTAGGTGTCTTCTAAATCTTGAGACAATTTTTCCGCCCTTTCACACATAAATTCTAATCTAAAAATCAATAAATCACTCTATCACACACGAAGTATAAACAAAACTTGTGCAATTTATATATTACGGAGGACTTTATGAGAAAAAATATTATTCCTTAATAAGTGGTATTATTAGGAGTAATATTATTGTATTAATAAAATAAAAGTTAGAGAATCTTATGAATGCCTATAATAATTGACTATAATTAGTAATTACTCTCAAATGTTTGAGTATCTATGTCCTATACATTTGTATGTGTAAAAACGTGTAACTATGTGATGAGATATAGTTTATGTTTAAGAAATAATTATTAAATAAAATATATTAAGTAGCCTGTAAGAGGCACATTATTGTTATATATACCATTATATTTTTACACATTGAAACTATTCTTATTGATTTTTGGTATTATTTGATTTACAATCCTTAAATAGTTTGAATTATGTTTTAATTATATAATAGTTACCTATTGTCTTATCTATATTCACTTACCTAGAACAATGTTGCCAGCCTGTGAAGAGTAGCTCTCTGCTTAATCCGTGGAAATTTAAATCATTCATGTACAAATCCATTGCCTGTAGCTCATCCAAAGTGTTCACTCTGAAATTAATTTAAAACATGTACTGAGAACACAAAAATACTTGGTTAAAATAGGTACCTAGTGTGTATTATTTTAAATTCAAAACAGGTGACTTTTTGTTTTAACGGTTTTAAGACTAGAAAACCGTATACCAGATTACCTATTAATTTTAATTATGTTCGTTGGCTTTAACAGTACAATCGACAAAATATGTATTTTATGATCAGACTAATAATGATTCAAGTAATGGTTTTATATGCATGACGAATGTGTTTAATTCCTTGAAGGCCGTCCATTGGAAATTCTATAAGTATTTATATTCAAACCAGATTTAAAATGAAATCTAAAATTATTTTTGATTGTTATAACAAAACAATGTATGAAATTTATTTTTTATTTTTAAACAATAATTTATATTTTCCATAATCTCTAAGATAGTTTTTTATCGAAACTTTAAAATTGTCTCGAAAAGAAATTTAAAATAATTTAAGAACAATATACATATTAATATGCTGTTTAAAATATTCATATAAGGCTGAAGAATTACGTGTAGTTAGACTTAAAAATAAAATAAAAACGTGTATATGTACAGAACTTTAAAAATATAGTTGCACATAAATTATGTATAATTCATCAAATGATTGTAATGCATAAACAGTTAATATTTAAATTTAAATTTTTAAATAAAACATTTAATAATTCAAGTATTTTACATAAATATATTATTATTATTATTAGTAGTAGTAGTATAATAATATATTATTCCAATTTTCGTCATAATTGTTTACTGAATAGTGAATGCGATTATTCTTTATTTTTTATTGGTTTCAAATTTATATTTATAATATAATTTCCTATGCAAATTGATGAGAGAATATTTCTCAATCACTACAGTATGTCACTATCCCATCTGAGCCTCTAAGCCCTGTGGAACGAAACCACAAGTGACAAACACTCAGTGTTCTACCGTTTTATAATGTACATCTACAATAGGTATAACAATTTTTCAATTTACTTACACAGGACAGCATAAAAATATAACCACTTCAATCTCCTTGATGTACCTCATTTGTCCTTTGAGAAGTACACTTCGGGTTCCATAACTACCCCTTCTATCTAGGATACCTGGAAACGGACCTACTGATTTCTTTTCTGATTTAACTTTTTTTTCAGGCGTCGAAGCTCGCAATCCACGTAAAACTTCGAGTTCAAACATCACCGAAGTCAAATACTTCAACTACCGAATTCCATAAAATTAAAATTGTTAAAAAAAAATAAATAAATAATTATCAAATTTAAGTTATTTTTAAATATCACATTGTAAAACAATGTGTCAATGAAATTAAAGAACATTGCGTACATAATAATAATCATAACGTCGTGTTATAATGACATTGATGACACATTAGCACCAAAATATATATTATTGAGCGTTCAAAAATCCAGGTTCAAGATCAAGAATCGGTATTCATAAGTATATAATTTTATGATTATAGAGCTACTATTATAATCGATTTGGCGAAATTCAAAATATAAACTATACAGCGAATAGAGGGACCTCCTATACAATTCGTGTGAATTCGAGCGCTGTTAATTAATTATTTTCAAACAAACTCCGAACTCGTGTGTTAAAATCGTTATTATTATTACAATAACATTACGTTTAGCGTGTTTACGCGTAATATAATTAAAAGCGTATTCGCTAGGTTACACACGATCCGATTAACACGTCTAAATCAAAATCTCACATAAAATACGATATTGTGACTGGACGTAAAACGATTTTGCGGTCGTGTCAAAATCACTACGGGGCACACACAATACCATATCGTATATATCTATATTATGCTATCGTGTGTCGTCAAAATAATGCATCTGTATAAAATTATAATAGGTTTTAGGCGAGTGCATACGTCAACACGAATTTCGATAACCACGAATCCAATCATCATCGACGCGAAAAAATGAATAAAATTAATAAAACTGTAATATTCGGGGTAAGTCGTAGAGGAGTTTTTAATGACGACGCGTCGTTTATATTACTCGGCCAAAATACGCAAAACTAATACAAAATGCGTACTTCGATTCTCGATACAACTCATCCGTGCATGAAACGAATATCAATCTGTTAAAAATCGGTAACGTAAAAACAAAACAGAAAACATACGACTCCGGAGCTTGAATTATTATTATTATACGGCGCGCACGTGTTATAACATTTTAAAAGCCTCTGCTCCCCCCGGAGCTGTACGCGAATATAAAATAATATAACGCCGTCAGTTTCACATAATCGACCCACGTACATGTCACTCCGATCGAAAACCGTTCACCTAGACGTGTCGTGATTATAACCGACGCTATTATGATATCATACATATTATTATTATTATTATACTGTTTAGAATTAATCGCTACGACGTCCATTCCAACGGGTTGTTTTGAAAATAATTCTCACAGCTCCTATATTATTACTCTCATATTATCTAAATATAGTCGAAGAAACTTATTTTCAATTTTCTTGTAATTAAAAGCCATTTAATCTAATTAATTTAATTATTATGGCCCGGAAATATAGCGATGGTAAATAAAAAGAAAAAAATTTAAACTAGATATCTTAGACATAATCTAGATAAGTTAGAATTAAAATCATTATATCTATCGGATTTCCATAGAACCACTTTGTATTAGATTTTTGCATTATTACACACGTATTATGGACACAGAACTCGTAGATATTATACTCAAGTAGTCAAGTACAAGTCAGAATTACTCACGTTGTTCCACGAGAATGACAAGTCTCTCGGCCGCCGGATCAAAAAGCGATCGTTCAACTTATTACCGTAGGCCGCGTTTCCCCACACCTTCATCAGTTTTTCGCCGGCTTCCACGATGCATAGGTCGGGGCCAATAACCACGCCGAAGGGGAATAGCCGGAGCAACATGCCGATGTGTACGGACGGCAACTGGAGCCGGTCGATAGTCTTCACCGCGGATTGGCAGAGGAACGCGCTGTTATCGAAATCCAGCCGGTACTTGACCAACACGTCCTGTGGGCAGGCCTGCACCAAAGACATCGATTGCGCGTTCTCGGCCGTGTTCTCCTCGTGGAGTACGCGGATTTTGAGTTTCGTGTGGTACACTTCGTTCGCGATCTCTTCTAATTGTCCTGGAACACGAAACAAAGAGCACCGAAACCGTGCAAATGATCGTAGACGTGTATGATTCACGGCGATGGTGATATAAAATGCAAGGGGTTTCCAATCCCCTCCAATGCAAAAAAGTAAAGATTAAGGATATGCCTAGTAAATCGAGTGAAAATAGTGTTGAATATTTTTAAAATCCAATTATAATTAATTGTGGCGTGTTATTAATGTTGTGTTTAATTATAAATATAAGTTTTAAATTATTATTTATGTGTGGAAATGTTACTCGATGAAATATAAACTTCCCCCGGAAAACATTTTATAAACGATTGTATACGTGAGCATAACACCATGTATAATTGTAAATTCGAAACGTATTCGCATTGGAATACGTAAATTCGTACGAGCTACAGGAAATGAGAAACTTAGCAACACTTTCACGATATATAATTTTGAAAACATACTTCGCAAACCCGCTGTTTGACCACATGACGTCAGGATGTACTATAAAACAGTCAATACGTTTTCGTGAAACTATACTGTTAAATACCTACACTGTGCAATAACAAATTTAATTATAATAATATATTTAAACGTACAACATTCGTTTCGTATTTGTTTTGCGTCAATAATGTGTCGACGTTATTATTATAAATCATAGTACACAATTCGCATGCTTATTTATTGTCTGTCGATAAAGTTTTCCAGAAAGTTCATCTCGTTAGATCGCCAAAAATAACATTTTGTATAATTTCCCAAGGGTTATCCCGAAACATAATTACGTTGGGTCACAATTCTAAGGTACCTAACGTTTGACAAGTTTGATTGAATATCGCAAAACAGATAGGGTTTAAAAAGTTACTCCATAGTCGGCTGCATCGTTAAGTGCATTTCTGAATTTAATGGATTATTCTGGTATGTTGCAGAGGCGTGCATTAATGTGACGTAATATTGCATGTATAAATTTGATTTCCTGATGGTCTCTGAAAGTTTAGTACTGTTGGTAAGGGGACGATAAGTGAGTAGAATTCGTAATTCGACGTTTTCAACGTTCAAGTGTTCGGTGAAACAATAATAAATAGTATGTGTTCGCTGTATAGTGATGTTCGGGAAAAGTTTAATTAAACCATTGCCGGAGAGTGATATCACACGCCAGGTGCATTTGTTTTTGGGACTTAACCAGTCATTGTTTTATGCAAACTGAGACTTTTGATGTCTACTCGCATACTTGTTTGGGCTTCCTCTTCTGGTCTTTAATCCGCATATATATATTTTGTCGGTGTAAAATATATATTATAAAATTATATGCGTCAATCGTGTTGCTTTTACAGTTCACTATAAATGCGACTGGTTAGGAATTGATATTTTTCAGACAGTTTCGTCTAGGCCGTCGGGTAAACTTTCAACATTATAAACATTATGTGACGTACATGATAAAATGATCGCGGAGTACATTCACATTGCTTATAAATTATAGTGCACGGACACGTCGGGGGCTCGATTTGATAGACGGGAGGAAATATTAATCCGAGAAAATAACTTTACTTGATCGTAAATGGAAATGTAGTAAAATTTCAGGAGGAGCCTCGATTTTTTTAACTCGAGCTTACATTTAAGTAGATACAAATTTGTACAACAATACCACCATACCCCAATAAACTCTGAAAATAGACCAAATCGGAACCTGATTTATATGTAATTTTAAAATGATAACATATCGTCCCTGTATCACATAATATTGACGTTTATTATACGTAATATATTAACAATCAATCTAGAAAATCGAGGAAATGTAAAATGGTTTAACGGGATCAAGGGACTTATTCGAGGAAACCAAAGCTAACCGAAAGCTTCTACTCCCCCCCCTGCCCCAATAATCCACGTCCATGAGGTTTACTGAACTCACCCATCAGGTAATGCGTGAGTCCGTGCCGGGTGCTCCGGTAGACGAGCACACATCCGTCGCCGTCCACGTGCGACATGTACATAGACGGACTCTTCATCTTAGGAAACTTGAACCGAATCTGCAGGTGCAGGTTGTCCACGTTCTTGAGGAACTCGCAAAAGTACCGGCCGATGGCCCGGATGTACTGGTCATAGTCGAAGTGTTCCAGCGTGCTAAAGAACCGCACAAAGCAGCGACCGAAGTACCGCATGAACCTGTCGAACGTCGGCTCGCAATCGCAACCGTCATCGCCGTAGCCGTAGCCCTCCGGATTCGAGAGCAGTTTTGCGGCCGCGGTCGCCAGTTCCGGCATCACCCAGTCCGGGTAAATCTCGAACGTATTGAACACTAACCACTTGCACCGGGACAGTTTGACCACGTCGAGCCAAGCGTCCTCGCCGTAGTCCAGCTGCAACAATAAGGCAAAAAACGTTTATTACCCCGCATACTACTTAATATGTTATCGTTGGCTATAGAATACAAAATAGTATTAGTACGATTATTGGTAACGACGGTGTTCTAAAATACTCTATGGTTATAATATGTTACGCTCTTACGATCAGGTTTAGTTTTCTTTCACGCTTTAATAATCATATTTCTCGCGCAGCCGTAACTAAAATGACCTAAGAAGAATATTTATCGAGCATAACATACTCCAAATGTTCAAGTGACACGCCGACACCGCTTCTCTTGCCAAAGCCACCGCTGATTGTATCCAGTTAAACTGATAGGATACATACTGTATTATATTTTTAAAATACATATGTTTATATGTTTTAATATAAAGCTTAAGCTAAAACTATAAATCCGAATACATGGAAAATCAGGCCTCAGTTAGAGTTTTAAGTGACTTTTGTTTAAAATTATACGCACTGGAAGAGTATCGAAATAAACACCGTCATTAAAACGTCTCACAGAAAACGACGAATTAAAAAAATATTACTAAAAGTACAATAGGTATACCTGTATATAGTAATGCACGCTTTGTAGTAACATTCCGTACATTTTGAGGCGTTTTTTCTTACACAAACCGCAACACTGACACTTCGGTAACACACTGAAGCTGATTTTTACTTGTGTCCATCATACTTATCATGGATCCACAGCAATGCACGATTGTCAAACGCGTTCTGCATGATTAATATGATATTACGTTTGACGTAATCGACGACAACGGGCGACCCGTAAACACTGGAGCAAAGTGAAGAAAAAAACCGAAGGACAATTGTGTTTGGAATAATTGATATATAAAACAATAATATTAATTTCGGTGAAACGTAATAACAGCAAATTTAACGTCTATAATTATACCTAGTGGGACGTGCACTACCTGATGGTTTTTAGTTTCACACGTGCAACATTTAGTAGATTACGCTTCGCTGGCGTATAACATTCCAAATTCCATTTTCCAGATTGATATTAGGTTACATCCTTTTATTAACAAACGTTAATACATATAATAATATGTAAGCATCGCGTTTAGTTTTTCGTGTCATTGGATTTTAGTCAATAGTATAATTTTGTATTTTTGTAAAAGATCTATAATTATTCACTATAAAAAAAACAAGCATAGTTAATTTTTTTTAATAATATTACGCACGACACATTAACATTGAAAAAATTATGTAACAGGAAGAATATTTGACGCGAAATTCGTTTATATTTTACGATCGTTTCTAAAGTTTAAATCAAATTTGAGAAAATCGTAGGTGTTGGGTTATTTTACTAGGTATGTGTGACACCACCGGCTACCTAGTCGGACAATGATACTTACGTAGGTGAGGTGAAATCGATTTGTGGGTGAAGACGAAAATGATTGGCTTTCTCTATTCTATCTTTGTCGTTTCAGTCTTATTCGCATCATCTAAAATATTTCTTTAAATTGCTCGTTGTCGCGTACATACGTCTCATTTTTTCTTTGCTTGACCGATAAATATCATTTATTTTGACATCGTCATTATATATTAGTCCTATTGTGATGGACACCACAATTATTATATTGTTGCAAACGTCGTTGCCGCGTGGGTAGAATCTGGCGATAGAAATGAATTATAACAAATAATTTAATAACTTTTATTACAATTATTATTTCACATTCGAATTAAATTATTTAGGTTCTTTTCAATATTTCTTTAAATTATTTTTATTACTTATTTATTGACAATTTTTTCCCAAGGTCTTTATTAAACTCCATATATTTATAATGTTATTATTATTACTATTAATTTTTATGTCTTATATTACAAAATATATACGAGTAAAATGATTAATTTAATCCTATTCCAATAGTGTCACCTTATATTTTGTATGTATAGATTAAGCATAAATTTATAATATGTTAGTTTTTTAGAAAGTGGATAGGTAGGTATATAATTTTGTGTTGTATTAAAGTAATACATATGTTTATTGTTTAGTTTAGTTTAATGACTTATTAAAAAACCCACTGTTCAGATTTTAGATTACGGATAAGTTAAACACATAAATGAATGGTTGTAATCGCTAATAATTTATTAATGCATTATCATCGTTTTGACTGGATATATATTTAAGGCGCTATCTAGTTATCAATTTAAAAGCTTATTTCACAGGTTAAATTCTTGAACATAATGTAAACAGTATGTATATGTTCATAATCCAATCTATTTAAGTTTTAAACTATAAAATAAAATACATTTTCATATTGAAATATAATATATTTGACATTTGCATATTGATTTATTCAATTATACAGCGTGGCCCACTGTGATATCCCAGTATATCTCTGTAGATATTTAATTTTTTTTGTTTTAGTACAAATAGATAGTTTATTAGAACAGAAGTTTATAAGAAAGGACAACCGTATCCGGTATTGATTTTGGCTAACTAATAAATGAGTATAAATTCAATGACACGTTTTACGTTTAAGATAGACTAACTTATACTGAGGCATTTATTACCTTTATTATTAAACTGTACTAAAAATAAAATCAATCTAAAGTCAAAAATCTACAATAATATTTCCATTTGGGATAATACGACGATCCAACCTATGAATTCAATAAATAATTTTATTTATTTTTACAGTTAAAATTGTCCACAATAATATGTATCTGTAGACTGTGGTCAATATGTGTGTATAATTATTATACAATAACAGTACATACTTTTCGATTACTATTTGGACAACGTTCCTAACAGTTATTATACATTTCGTAGTAGACGATCTAGCGTAGTAATAATAATAATAATATTTATTATGTACTACTGAAAATAAAAATTTGTTATTTTTAAAAATAAAGAAATACGAACGATACTTTTTGGTTCTCGTTTTAAAAACTAGACCAGTAGTGCTGAATAGAGAGAGTGAGAGAGACAGAGAGTGAAAGAGAGACAGAGAGAGAAAATTCCTTACGTCCACGTACACGAGAAAAAAAAACTATAGTTAGAAAACGTAAAAGAAAATCACAAGATGAAAAACTCAGATGAAAAACAAAGTTTTAATCAATCACTCGGATATTATTACTGTCGTACTACAGGTGTCGGGTACGTAGTCCTGCAGGTCCGTAATGTCCCGTGTCCGGTCACTACGTATCCTTCGACAATGCGCCGGGGCATCTACACGACTTGGCGTCGTCAGCTCGGCTCGTCCTGTGTGTCGAGCTCACCGACGACTGGCGAGTCTCGACTGAGGGTGCCCCGCAGCACGTCGTTTCCTGCGCCCGGCCACGTGCTTTGCGCAACTCACACCCCCGCGTGCACGGGACACGCCTATCGCGTATACTTTACAAGTACAATAGGCGTTCCCCCGGGTCACGTCGTAAAACCACATCATTGGCCCAGTAAGCTTTTGACGTGCGAAAAAGCGGCGGCGGTGGACGCAAAACGGGGCCTCCCCTTCCCCCCGAAGAGAAAAAAGTTACCTTGGTAAACGAACGCCGCGTTCCCGTAGCGGACGTCAATCCGACATCCTCGTCCGGAGTGTTCGCTCCTTCGCCTGCTCACCCGCGGCAGTCTCGTCCTTATCCGTCGGCATCCTTTCCGAGTCGTCGACTCGCGCGGCACGTTACCGTCCCGGCATTACACCGCGGCGGCCGGTCCATGCTAGTCGCACTCTCCATCCTTTGGCCTTACCGCATTGACTTCCGTTTACGAATCGTTTTCCGCGTATACACTCGCCCCCGCGTCCGTATACGTTCTGGCATTCGTTTGTTTGTCAGATTCAATTCTTTCGAGTTGAGCCGTCAGGTCGTCGTCAGTTATCCCCGATCCACATCTCTGGTAAGTCTTCTAAAGTCAATATTTTCACCCACCTAAGAACATAATCGTTAGACAATATTACAACACATTCTCTCTCTCTTTCTCCCTCCCTCTCGAGAATTACCGTTCAATTCATTCCGTGCCCGTTTTTTATTGACAAAACGATTTATTTTTATAATGTTTTATGTCTGTTATTTTATAGATGATTTTCATCATCTATACAATTTTCATTCATATCATGAATGATTTTCAAATTTAAAAGAAAAAATGTTTGTCTTACTCTTAAACGATTGAGACATAAAAAAAATGTATTTCACAAGCAAATAATAAAATAAACAGTGAACATTTAAAAATAAGTTATTATTCATTTATGAATGCGATTTGTACATTTTTTTATGAACGTTAAATTTGATTTTGAGGAAAGGTCAAACAGTTTTCAAAAATATTTTCCTTGTCTGAACAGAAATAATATTCAGATGACATAATTTTATAGATTGTCTATCAACCATTTTTTTTTTTTTTTTAACTTCTATTTTATGAGTCTGTACAAGTATAAGTATGTATATAATACCTTATTGTAATACCTTGCAATCACTAAAGTTTAAGATTATTTGACTGGAATGAATTGAACGAAATTCTTCATGTAATAGGTATCTATAATTATAACATAGTAATTAAAACTTTTCTATTTTTTTTTTCTAGAAAAGAAAATAAACGAAAATTTTTAATTGCTATAAATCCTACTACTCTTTTATCTAATATTTTATTATAATAAAAATTATCATTTCAAAATACGTCAAATTTCAAAATGACTGAAAAATATGCCAGAAACATTTCTACCTGTATCTAAATATTATCCAAGAATTTAAAAATTCCATTATTTTAACAATTTTGTTGAGTTTAACTTATAAATTATTTCAAAAAATTTCAAACCCCTATTGTTTTGACTATTTTTATCAGTCATAACTATTAACGAATTAAAAACATGACGTATATTATTATTAATCAACTGTAGTTGAATAGTAAAATAAGTAAAATAAAAACAAATTCGTTACACATGTTCAAATTAATTAAGAGTATGTCTGTCTGTGTAGAATCGAAATTGAATATTGGTGAACATGAAATGGTACTGAATAATGCAAAACATTGATTTAATTTGATTTTTTTATTCTTATTAATTTTGATTTTATTCAATTTTAAAATGGTTACGCAATAAACGAACCATTTTTGGATATTTTTAACTTAATTAATTTGAATTAAAACATCGTTTTTATGACAATGGCCAACGAGAAAATCGAGCCATTCAGCATTAAACGATTTCTTTAAAGATTAACTTAACATAAACTTTAATGAGTAATTAAATTTAAGAGGGCGAACGTGAATAACGAACCCATCTTATATTAATTTCTAACTTAAGTAGATTAACTTAACTTATTTAAATTTTTATTCAACTAAAGATGGCCGAACGTGAATAACGAAGTCATCTAAAATATTAATATTTTCAACTTAAGTAAGCAGATCAACTTAATTTTTTCACATTAATAATTGTTTATTAAATAAAAGATCGGTTATCGTGAAAAACGAACCATCTGACATTAATGAAACTTAATTAATTTATAATTATTTTAATCAATTCATCAATTAAAAATTGGTTGTCACCAAACAAATTTGAATCTAAAATATTGATCATTGTTACAACCTGCTTGCAAAATTAAATTTTTTGTGCTTATCAATTTTAAATCGATGAAAATTTGCACGAATTTGTCTTAGAGATTGTAAAATACTTCCGATTGTCAATGACAAAAGGAATGGTGAACGCACAGCACGTGCATACTGGAGAATATCTGCGAAACTTATATGTAGGAAGGGTTGATTAATAAACATTTCACTTATCTGTTGTACTACATATTATATAATGTGAAGTAAAGAAAGATGTTATATTGGTTATCGTGTTGATTTTCAGGACTTCAATAGAAACATAATATTGTTTTTTTTATTTACCCTCATCCTTTGTTTTTACATGACATATATAAGACATATGTCGATAGCAAAAATAAATAAATATACCTATTGTGTATTGTGAAAATGATTAAGGTTTATTTACGTAACAACGTAACATATGTGTGTGAGATTAAAAACAAAATTTTACTTTATTTTACTGAAATTGCATTTACAGCTCATTCCATACCTATTCTTTAACTAATTTATCCATAATCTATAGAATGCAATTTCAATAATTAGATAATAAAATAAATAATATTAAAATATGTATAATCCGTGTAACAATGATACGTTATATTGTTAATGTTTCTTAAAATTGTTTTCACGGCAATTTTCTAATTACTACTGTACTAAGAACCAAATAAAAATCATATCAAAATTGATATATCCGTGAGACAACATGAAAGTGTACAGCCTCCGTTGGTGGCGTACGACAAGTTATAAAATATTCATGAAGTTTAGGGAATACAGAAGCTTTTTAAATTAAAAACATGGGTATTGTGAATATTTATTATTTTAAACAAATTGTTCGATATCAAACAATTGAAAAAACCGATAAGTTTTAAAGCTCAAATTTTTTAAAGCATATTCTCTATACCCTGTATAATGTATATATTGGTATACTCTAAAAATTACGTTCCTCTGCCACCAAAGATTGTGGTTTTCAGGACCATGAACGGAGTGTTAATGAATAAAAACTAAGCACTAGACATGTATTAATGTTTATATATATACGAGTAAGTATATATTAAACTTAAAGGTAATATATGTCATATTGGTTATGTATTATAATATTTTATAAATCCATAATAAAGTATACACCACAATATAAATGGCTGGTGATTAAGTAATTTTATGAATAAAATATCACACACACACACACAAACACACACACATACACGACTTTAACTAGGCCCTACAAGAGGGCTCTCACCAGGGACACAATGACACTAAAAGCGCAATTTTAAAAAAAAATTCGTCTGTGGTCGAAGATTTAAAATTTAAATAATAAAAATATTAAATATTCACAAGTAAGACAGTTTTTTTATCCATCAAGAAGAATTATCTGGTTGGACAAAAATTATTTAATGATGTAATTGATGATTTTACAACATTTAAATAATAAAAAGGTGAAATCTTAATTTTCTATTTTTCACTGATAGATTCTACTGTTAATAGATTAATTATTTAAGTAATAGATATGAATATAAACGATTATTATTGTTGATATATAAACAATTATTTCGTTTTTATAGTAAGAATATATAGTTAGTATAAAGACTTGGAGCACAAATTTAGAGAAGTTTATAAGTTTTTAAGGTTTATGTAAAAAAAATTTCGCCTAAGTATTATTATTTTTATTCTTTTTCCCTCTTCCCGGTTTTCAGGTACCTACTGGCTACCATCCTAACTAATTATCAAAAATTCAAAAATATGCCTTCTCAACAGTACAATTGGTCGGCAAGAAAAATAATTGATCAATAAAAAGTGAAGTGGAGAAAAAAATTTAGTTTACTAGCTATGACAATGAAAAAAAAAAAAAGAAAGTAGAAAAAAAGGGGAATTTAATGCATGATTATTTTTGCTCTCATCATTCATTCATTTTTACTAGGTAGCGATTATTAATTAACCAAGATAACAATTTCTTTAACAACAATGTAAATTAAAATTATGACTGCTCGACGTTGGGATATGTGGCAGAGAAAAAGAATCTAATGTAAATATTATTTCCCACCGTAGAAAAAAGTATTTTAGCGAATATGAGTTATGGCACATATAATATACAATAAACTCAATATATATAGATATTATATGCTAGGATATTTCTTTATGAAAAATACTTCGGAAAGTATCATCTTTTTCAAATTTTAAAATTAATTACATGGTACAATAATTATTGTAAGTGCATGAATTTACAAAAAATATTATTATACACTAAACTGGTATTACTTTTTAATTTTTTAATAGCAACACTTACCGATTTTTAAAAGCAACAATGTTCAAACTATTTTATTCGTAATTTTCAGCAACCGTTCGGAAAATATATACGTTTGTAAATTCGATTTTAGGAGATTTTTTTGCTGAGTCTTCACATTTGCCCGCGATCTATAATAATATAATATTACAACCAAAGTGTATGTATGGAGGTGTCAACGCTCATAAGTTAATCGAAATAAACACATTAGTTGTGAATGTCACCACGAACACTGAAGACTATCAGAACTTACCTAACGAACGCTCAATTTTCTATACGAATATGAAATTCTTAACTATAAATTTAAATTACTAAAAAGGTTTTGATAGATTTTTTAAATTAGACAATTAACAATTAATCAAATTTAATTTCAAGAATAATGTTTTGAATATAGAATTTAATAATACAATTTTATAAATATAAAATATGATATTTACCTTCGAAATAATTTGATTTTTAAGCCCTTATCAGGTAACTGGCACTCCTAGTAGTAGAGGTTTTTATTAACGGCGGCGGCGTTCAATAACAATGATGACATCTATCCTCTATACATCCACCTTGAAAATTTTAATAATTAATAACTGATTAATAATAAAGTAATATGTCTTAATCTAATCGTCTGATTAGATTCATAAGCATTCATCTAAAAATTTTTAATTAAATCAACGGTTCAGAACACCATAATATCATATTTTTAAATTGAATATTATTATAAACTTAATAATATTATCTAATAAATACAAATTTATTTTTTCAATAACATTCATAAAAATAAAAACATACTTAATACGTTATACAGGCACTTTAATTACAATGTAAAAATGTGAATTCAAAGATATTATTCATACTCAAAATAATATCTTACTATAATAGTGCGTAAAAAAAATTTTTTTTTAGATGTTGCATAGGTAAATGACCAGGGAAAAAGTCATATATCCAAAGAGTTGTTGGAAAAAAAAATGTTTGCCAATATAAACAAATAGGTACTAAATGTAATAAACCTATATAAGAGTATGATGTAAAAAAAATTATTTAATGTGTATTAAATACTAGAAATAATATATTATATGAAATTAATTACACATAGAAAATATTGGGATAGAAGATTTTGGGAATGCTGAGCATCCTTAACGTCCCTAGGATTCACGCCTATGAATAAAATCACCAACGAAACTTTAATGACCAATAATTCGTTAACACATTAATGAAAAATAATTAAAAAAAAATAATTTATATTTTTTTTAAAAATAGAGTTGGAAAATAAAGGTACCGTAATGTCTAAAAATAGCATAAAAAAGCTAAAACAGTTTGAAATGTGTACTATAACTACCAACGTATCATGGATTCTGGTAGCACCAACATATCTACCAACTAGATATGATTAAGCTACCAGAAACCAATAATGAAGTTGAAAATCGGACCATTTTTTCGAGTACTTATCGTGTACACATAAACAAAAATAAACAAAAAAACACACATCATGGTAAAATCAATAGATTCCTCGTATCACTCAGAATCTAAAAATTCTACTTTAACAAAATATTTCAGGCTTTCCAATGCATCGGAAAATCTATTGATTAAATTGAAAAATGGCTTGATGATGAGTTTTATCACAGATAAAAAGGTATAAAATAATTATGAAAATAATCATGTATGTATTATTTCAAACTAAAACGCATTATAAAAATTTGGCACAAAAAAAAAACCTTTTACCAAAATTTTTAGTTCTAGGAAAATGGCATATATATTATTTTTAAATATTTTAAATAATACCTACCAAACGAAAAAAACACAAAATTACATATTTCATGAAAATAGAAATAAATAGTTAAACAAAATCTAATACCTATTATTATTACTATCTGAATTACCCAGTTTCACCTGTCAATAAAATAAAAATTGTTTTAATAATCTTTAATATAGACGTCTATAATAAACGATGACAACGAAAGAATATTTATTTTTTTTTTTAAGTGACCAGGAAAAAAAGAATAAATTACACATTGTAAATTACATCAAATTATATAAGCACATGGTGGGTATACCATTTTTAATGGAAGGCAAACTTAGGTAGTATTTATCTCCACTTTGATACATTTTTATTTATTTTATATTATGTTTATTGTTGAGAGTAAATATATCATTAATAATTCAATTTTGAAAATGAAAAAAAAAATTTGAAGTCAAATTGTTGACTAATAGTTTAAAAAATATATTTTATTATTTTAACACTTAAATTGAATGGCATAGAATGATTAGAATGCAAAAAATATAATTTTAATTTAAGAATGTCAGCGTTTTAATATTTTTTGGTCATTCAGTAGCGTTATGGTAAAATATTTTCAGTTGTGTAGGTATGTAATTATAGGGTTACTTAGGATGAATATAGATGTTTCTAATGTGTTCTAATTATGAAAATACTGTGGTACCTCGATAACTCGAAGAAATGTCTTGGCGTTATCTAAAAAATTACGACTTTTTTTTATGACTCGAAATTTTTTTTTGTCTTCAGCCGATTCGAGCTATCGAGGTTTTACTGTATTTAAAATAATTCATGTTTTTATTTTTTTAGTATTTTTATTATGATGTTTAGTTTAAGTAATAAGAAATGTAACACGTAAAATATAATAATAAAATATTATTCAAAGTGTTTGACATAGGTATGTTTAAAATACAAAAAAAATTAAGTAAATAGTTATTTTAAAATAAATATTGTTATATGATTTTCAGACTGAAATAATCGACAATTATAAAATTTTTGTTTTTAAACCGACGCATAAAACAGGAAAAATATTCACTGAAAATCAGTCGTTTAAATGTTAATAATAACGGACCTATAGCTGGTTGGGACGATTAAATATATTAATGAAATGTGTTTTTGTAGCTAATTGAATAGCATTGCGTGTATTCGATACAATTTATTCAAATTTTAACTACAAGTATACCTACGTCCTACATTATGAGTTTAAATGAAAAAATCGCTCGATAACCAATATAACTAAAAACTATTGATGTATTTCCTAGTCTAGTAAAAGCTATAATAAAGACCATGTGGAGAACACCACATTAAAATTGATTATTGAATAGTAAATAAGAAATGTAAATAATTAAAATTCCTATTGGTTTCATGATACGACATAGATACCTAATAATAAATAGGTACCAAATTGATGAAAATCATTCATATGTAAGTTAACCCCAATGACATTGTGATATTATCATAAATATGTTAAACCATATTAGTTAAAATATTAACATTCGAATTCAATCCTCCTATGTTTCATAATATTTTCAAATATTATTCTGAATCTGGATATTAAGAACTGTGTTTATTATTATAAAATAGTTATAAGATTAAAATATCGTAATTATAATGTACAATGTAATGAGATAATAATGATAAGGTATAAATTGACAGAGACCTGAAGATAATCAAGATGAAAAGATCATACGAAATCATACCACGGTCAGTAATTAACAATATAAAATACATTATGCCCGTGACATTTAAGTTAAAAGATAGTATGGGCATACTAAAAAGTGCCCTGGAGAAAGCTGGTGTACACATTTCCAACCGTAAATGTCTTAAGCGCGAAACTATAATGTATATTAGGAAGAGAATGATTCTGAATAGGAGAATGAAAAAGAAAATGATTGCAAGATTACAGCAGGCTCAAACTGTCAATATCGAATGAAACGTACCCGGACTTACTGCAAACTGTGTATTTAAACTATTAATATCATGTGATCATTTCTTAAAGTCAAAATAATAAGTCAAATTTTTAATTTTAATTTTAAAATAATAATGGATCAAAGCAGACTTTTTTCTCAAAAATTAAAATATCAACTATTTTCCTGAATTATAAAATCATTACTCAAAATAACATATTTCTATTTAACTTTAGTACCATATTGTTCAATTTCTCAAGAAAAACTGCTATAGAAAATTCTCCCACTGAATTATTCATAAATAAATGTTATCTAAAAACGAAATATTTGTCTATTTATTAATCTATAGCTGGTATATACACTGTAAATTAATATCAATATAACACGGTAAATACTTAAATAATACAGTTTACACAGTACAATGTGCATGTCTCACCTGAATAAACTTAAAAGTTGGAACTAATATCAAACTCCGTTTAACATAAAATATATGTTTTTGCAGAAGCTTTCCTTGTCGAAATTCGTGACGACAATTATTTCTATTGTAAATTTGTATTAATTGTTTGGTCCTCGCGTCATTGCAGATGGTGGAAATTCTGAAATTACAAAATATGATGGATTAGTTTATTAGAGAATGAGAAACAAACTATTTTTATAAAATATAAATAATATTAATAATCATTTTGATCAAAAATCTTCAGGAAAGCATATTTTCTGCATTACTTATTTTTTAAAAACATACACTTCAGGTTTTACTAAAACTAGTTATAATTTAACTTTGAAATTAACTCAACTTGTCATAAAAAATAGTAACAAATAAATTAAAACCGCTTTTGGACTATACAAATATAGAGTAAAAATATTATTACTGAATAATAATAAAACATAATCTTATGGTGCCTAACCCTATAATCATAATATACGCTATTTTAATATAAATGCACTTTTCCCATTATACACGTACATCAAATTTTACAAAAACCAAAAAAAAACGATGTAGGTGAAATATATAATTTGTAATTACTGTTACATCAAATATATAGCTGACACTTTAATTGCTTCTAAGTATGTAAACTTATAGAACGCGCTTCAAGTAGGTATTTATTCATAATTATTCATTAGATTAGAGGTTATTTCGAAAACCTTAACGTATTGCACGATAATTTATTAGTTATTCATTATTATATTCACTCTCACTATTATCCTAAAGGGTTTACTCTAATTTTTCAATAGTAATCTTTGGACATTTTTGGTTAAATTATAATTTTTTTAAATAGTAGAATAAAAGAGTTAAATTATATTTAATAGGTAAAAAAGAAAATCATTTTATAGTTTCTAGTAATTTTGGCCGAAGTATATTCGATCAAATAATAGATATACAATAATAATTATCTTTATAATAATATAAATAATTATTATATAATAATAATTAATGTTTAAATTAACCAAATAAAAATAACTGTACGCTATCTATTTATGAAACATTTCTATTGATATTCTGTTTTATCTCATGATAACTAGTAACTACCATAGTAATATAGGATACAATTCTTTAATATTTTAAATTGATTTAAATCATCTTGGTGTTTCGAATAATTCAAATTTTCATTAAATCATTATTAGTTTAAATGAAAACATAATGTCTATTATAATTCGGATAAACAAACACCAATGATTTTCATTATAAATCATACATCTTAGTTAATCATATAATATAACATATACCAAAACCGTTCAATATTTAACAAAGTTACTTACTAAGTCATTACTATCTAAAAGTATAATGTGTAAAAATGTTCCTAAATTTTAAAATAAAAATCTATGTTCACAATATCTAAAGCCAAAATAGCCACCTAACTCTATGATATCAAACATCAGAATAAAAAATATTTTGTAGTCGTGAAGTGACATAACTGCATAGTTAATGCAACAAAAAACTTCTCAAACCCTATGCAACATACATGTAAATTACTATTGTATTTACTGTTGTAAATACTGTGCTTTATAAAATATCAAAAAGTTCACACCTTAGAATATAAAAAAATTACATTCGCTGTCACTATAATAATTGTATTTTATTTCTCTCGATTATGGTTTGACTTAGTAATTTGATACACAAATAGTAAAATGTATTGTCATTTAAATTTATAAAATTATAAAATTTATTTTATTTTTATAATACACTGTAACTGCCATTATTATTATTATTATTATTATTATTTGTATTAATCATTTGTATTGTTATTATTGTAGCCATTATTACTATAAATATGTGTATTTTATTTATTATTATTATTGTAATTATTATTATTATATAAAGCTTTTAGCATTACAAACACACTCATAATACATTGCCATAATAATATATAACACACATATTCATACAGCTTTAGCATATAGAATAGTGTAGTACCGCCTAAATATATATTTAATTTAACGTATATCCTGTTGTAATAATCTAAATGTTTCTAATATAATACATGTATTCGATTGAAAATTTTACTTTATTTTGTATTTTTTACATCCGTATTTACCCGAACACATCATTTGTATTTAAATACAATTGGCAGAATGGCTGAGATTAGATAGTTTAAACAATATCATACATATTACCACAGTATTTGTACTGAATAACATATTAAAATACGCATGGCGTGCTATTTACAGAGGCACATTTTACATTTCATTGCTTAAAATGCAAATTCTTAACTATTTGGTCTATTCTACGCATAGTCTTTGCTATCGAATATCATTACTCGGCTTACTACACTGTCAAACGCAGAATGTAAATTGATTCTTATTTTAATTTAAAAAAATTAAATCGTATTATTGTTTCACATTTAGAGTTTTTATTTGGGTCAACAGCAAACAATTTTTGTCGTTTAAAACTCGTGTTTTCCGACCTATTATAAATGCGCCTTTGCAATATTAAAAATCATCAACATTTTTAAATTGATTTACTATAAATTAATATAATATGGATTATGAACTAATTTCAAAGAATTATCGATTTGTTTCAAAGTAGTTAACAATTAAAAATGTACTCTAAACAGTGGACATTATAATAGACGCTATAAAGATTTACATTCTGAGGGACTTTTTAATAAGTAAGTAGTATCATTTGTCATTCTTAACTTATTAGTACTTTTTTTAGTTTTAAAATTTACCTACACCAAATAATGTCAATCATATGAACATTATGCGAATAAAACATGGTGAATGGAGAGATAAACTGAAGTAAATAATCCGAATTTTCAAAATCTATTTACGCGCAATTCTAGTCCTCTGCTATTCGTTTTTCTCGATGTATCTCCTGTAAAAATGGAACTCGTCTTAAAAATGGAATACATTTACACAGGAGAAGTGATCGTGAGGTTTAAAATTACAAAACGATTACCGTTCACTGCCAATGTGCTGATGGTGTGCGAATTCTGTTATGAAATGGAATTGCATTCGGGAAACGAACGAACATTCGGAGATTTGGAAAATAATCTAAACGCTTTTAAAACGTTCCAAAACGAATCTGTAAGAACTGATAGTATTATTTTGATTTTTTTTTTTTTTTTTTTAGAATGTTTCGATATTCATTTGTGTATATTTTTTAGATGTGGAGCATTCCTAAGAGAGAAAACCGTGGAAATAATCATTGTGAGACTATCCCGAAAACAACTCGATTTGATTTCAACAACAATGACAATACATATCTTCCGACAATTCAACAACAAATGTCGAGAGTCGTCTCTGTACTCAATAGAGATAATTTTCAATTAAAGAACCAGCCCTCTTTTAATGTAAGACTCGAATGTAGTCTCGAATTATTAAAAATCAACTCGAAGTACATGAATCCACGTGTGTTTACTATTTAAATTTCAGAATAATGTCTTTGGCGGCCACTACATTCAACTCGACGCACAGGGTCCGTATATTTCAACATCTAACAATAATGCGGAACAAGTCGAACCAATGGATTTGTCTTGTGCGAAAAATAAAGATGTACAGACATCGGATAGAATTTATCATGAGGTACGAAACTAAATAATTAAGAAACGAAAATTTAATTTTTAAAAAATGATTATGAACCAAGGATATCCGTTTAAACTTGGCTCGTCGTCCCTACTCGTGCCGACCGATGCACACAATTAACTGTATATTATTATTTATGATTTATCATATTTCAGACGAAACATACAAGTTACTTCGAGCCCAACTCCGAAATGTCATTGTCGATGCCGTCGAATATAAATGAAGCTACGTTGTTGATTTTAAAAAGCGTATACGGTAATTATACAATAATTACAGTGATTTATTATAGAACTTTATGTCAACGGTGTATACGAATTTCCGATAAAATAATGTCCTATTTTAAGCTTTCCACTTCTACATCTGCCTTTATGTTAGAAGAAATGCCTAGTTAAAATACATTAGGGTTGTTTCTGTATTTTTCAAGTTCTACATTTATTAATTTATTATTAGGTTATTAGACAAACTAATTATTGAATATGAAATAAACTCATGGACAACGAGATTATTAACTCAAAAGCCTTTACCGACTGTTCCAATACCATTCTTAGGATAATGCGTGTTAATAACTTTAAAAATATGTTCATAAAAAATATATATTATTTACAATCCATATGAGAAGTATGATGTGAAAATTTTCGATGCGATAGTCGATCGTCGCCGTACTATATAACTATTTGAAAAAAAAAAACTCAAAAATACTCAAAAAAAACTCAAACTAGCCTCCCTCTCTACAGAATCCGCGAGGTATTTTTAGGGAAAGGTTGATTTTCACAATCAAGGGCTCTAAGACCTCCAATCCCTTCCCCCTCCTCTTTCTCTCCTAGTCGCGCCTGCGACTAGTACTTGTCATTCCGGGGTGAAAATGTAACCCGCGCGCGCGCGCCGCCAGAGACATGCGGAGAAATCGGCGCGCGGAGAAATCGAATCCGTCCGCCATAACGAGGGCGGCGGCCCGCGGCATTGTGTTTCAGACGTGAAATACCACCGCAAACCAAACTGTGACAAGATATTCCACGAGGACCCGGTGAACCCGAAGCTGTACGTGTGCAAGGTGTGCACCAAACACGTGCGGAGCAAGTGGCACCACTTCCAGACGCACTACTCGCGGGACCACAAGTGCTCGGACTGCGACGCGGTGTACAGTCGCATCGACACGCTGAGGACGCACGCCAAGAAACGGCACCACACCGTTATACCGCGGTACTACTACGGGATCCCGGCCAACGTGTGGCACCGCGTCATCGTCCAGTACCCGGACCCGTTGACCGCGCCCAGGCCGTCCGCCGCGGCCGTCTCGCTGTCGCCGCCGTCGCCGGCAGGCGGTTGAGACCGGCGGACCGTCGCTCGCCGCCGCGGCTGCACCACCGTATCGTCACACATCGCTCGCTCACACCGCTTCCCGCAACTGTATAATATAATATTCTAATCGTATTTCCAGTAACCATTGTCGTCGTGGCCGATTGTGTCGTCGTTGTCGTTACCCACACTACCTAACCAGCGATTCTCAAACTCTTCTAAACGCGGATTTCTAAACCGAAAATCGTGAAAACGCGATGATCAGGACCAGCGTGAATAAATAACGAGTGGGGTGAGAGAGTACTGTTAGGAAGTTTGCCGACTTGAGTGAATTTTATTAAAGTGAGAACCAAGTTTCTCAAATAATTTCATAGACAGACTTAGAGGGAGACGGAGATATGTAAGAACTGCGCAAATCTGTAAACGACTTCATACAGTTATGACGGATATTATACTGAGGTATAATAAAACTAATATTATAAAAATATTGTCGTGGGTTTTTAATATTTTCCAAACTAAACTTTCTTCTCATAAATGGGCACCCGTCAGAAGAGGTAGACTGTGAGGAGTACTGTCCCCTCCGGTGGCGATTCTCAAATATGTATAACGTCATCAGAATAATTTTAACATTATTTATGTAATAATAGATGTTATGTCTTATGCCTGTGCACTTATGCGATTTTAATTTTGGAAAGTTATTAATGGTGGACTCATGACCCAAACCCACCCTTTTCACATCACTACATAGATATATTAAACAAATGTATAATTTGTACAATCGATAATTGTCCCATAATCAAGTATATACATATATATACATAGGTATATAGATGACTGGTGGTCTTTTACTTCTTTCAAGTCGCCGCCACAGGTGGAAATCGAGAAAAAAATTATACCCTTCAGATATTCCCCCTAAAAAATATCTCCAACAAGTCTTGTCTGAAATGGAACTCAACCTCCGCGTGTGATCCGACTCACTATGGTGATTATAACTCGTTGTGACCCGTATTTAAATAACTATAAGACTGTCCAATAATCGATGAGCTAAAAAGAAATCTCCATATCTCACATAAGCATTTCCGATTGGGAAGCTCACATGACGCACCGACTGAAGACCACTGTCATAGTAATTGAATTTTACGTTTTTTATAAACATTTTATAATAAAATCAATGATAGATACTATATTTCAAATTATTCGGTCGTGATCAACGAATGCAATCCAATATTTATGAACGAATGCAAAGTATATTAATTCCACGACTTTGTACATGATAGTAATGTGCGTAAAATATAAAAATTTAAAAATTAAGAATAATTACGGTAAATCCGGAGAGGGACCATTTTTAATGGTTTAAGTATTAATATAAATACTTTTTTTTTATTTTGAAACAATTCCATAACGACACTATTTATTCAATGTATTCAATGTTTATGATCGTTAAAATGATCAGATAAACTATGACACGATATCATTTTTAATTTAATACTTATCAATTATCATACTATTTAATGCATATAAGGGTAAAAGATATGTTATTTATCATTAATAAATGATGTTGTGATGTTGGTGCTAATAGACATTAGTAAACAGGTAGGTACTTAATTAATTTAAAGAGATGTATTTTATAAAATAATCATAGAATTACTGATTTATATATTATTATCCAATGCTTTTTAACTATAATATTTTTGTTAAATAATTTTAATTAATATTATAAAATAATAATAATTAATTTAACTAGTTTCGCTTTATTTTAAAAATTAATCGACATAATATGTGGAAATACATTTGATAATAAAAAAAATTCTTTATCAAATTATTATAGAAAATAAAACTTTTTATCGACAAAAACAATACTTGGATAGTCAAATATGAAGTGATAATCGTTTTAATAATATTATTTTTCGGTCGTTTAATTACCCATCTCTGTTCTCGTGGGTCCAGAACTCTAGACTGTGTCTTAATCCCGACAATTAGGCAGGAACCTCAATAAATAATAATAATTTTAAGTTTAAACGTTCTAACTAGCTGAATAACGTGACAATATCTTAGATTTTTTCAAATACAATTATTTTTATATAATTTGTTATTTGTATTTATTCAGAAATATTAACAACATAGTTTACTTACAGTAGTAATATTAGAAATTATGTTTTAGTTTTGTTTAAAAGTATATTTTAAATTAAAAAAAATAAAGGCCTTAAGCCCGTAACTAGATTTGTTTAACACATAAATTACACATATTAAATATATGTAGGTATTATAATCATAAATAAATATAAATATATTTATACATTATGTACACAGAGAGCGTTAGAAGTATTCTAAATTATTACGTAAGGAAAATATGTAATGTTTAGTTATCATCTCAGTGGTAGTTATATCTTACAACCAAAAGCTTAAAACTTAAATATATATTTTTTGAAGGTAAAAATTATAAAAATAATAATAAAGATTATTAAAATTATACTATTGATTAAAGTTTCTATAGTTTTTTCACTAATATGTACACTGCACAGTATAATTTAATGTGTATGTGTACAAATTACACATAAACTATAATGGTTGCTGTTTGATATATTAGGTAGAACCATTGATTATAAATAATGCTATTAAATAGTACTATTTATAATCAATGGTAGTACCTATATATATAGTTTAATTTTAATATAAACTATTATTGATATTAAATGTACCAACACGAAAAAGGCAGCTTAGAATGCTTAGATGATATCGATATTCGACATCATTGAAATTTTTATTTTATTAACCTATTACTTTTCGAAATACATTTTACGATATTATTTTTATATATCTTAATTTTATCAGTCATTTCGGGATAATTTTAAAATTGTGAACTCTATAAAATATGTTTTTAAATTATGTAATTACACAATAGCTGATTTTTAATTTAAAAAATTGACAAAAACAGAGCAAAAAAAGTAAATTATTAATAAATAAAATGTTGCTTTTAAAAATAAAACATTCCAGGAACTGATAATATTGAATGGTGATAAATTATAATCGATATGATTAACATAATATATTACTTTACATTCTGCTATTATACGAGTACATGATATGATAAACTTTTTTATAATAATACAAGATTGATAACATTAACTATGGTTATAATAAGCAAGAACCACTGTATAGAAAATAGCTAATAAATGAAGATTAAAGATAGATATTGGTAGTAATATATTAAAGAAATAACAAAACAAATACCATATGTACACCTTTTACAATTATACCCTCTTAGTAACTGTTACTCATTTAAATTTGCTTGGCTATTTGGATTATAATGTATGCAATTAATTTTGTTGGTCAAAGCCGTAATTGAAGGGGGAGTCCAGGGGTCCAGACCCCCCGAACTTTTTTTAAAAGTAGAAATATTTTAGCAATGAATATTGATTATTAACCATTGTATTAAGAATAATTGTTTATCTTCATTAAACCAATAATTTTAATTAAGATAAAAAGTGATGTGAGTTTTATATTTTATATTAAAAAAAATTAATAAATAATAAATTATCTTGTAATTTTAGTTTTTTACTATAAAATCAATACATCCACTATGAACCTAAATTTATAAATGTGCAGTAATATAAGAATTTTGTATTAAAAACAATTTGAACCTCCCTGAAATTTGTTTTAGTTACGGCCTTGTTAGTTGTTGGTACATTTTACATAACAACACAACAATCTATATTATAATTATTAATTATTATGCTTATATATTTTATCTGTGTTTGCTCTTCCTACAAAAGTTTGAGAACCGCTGTAGTATACAATTATAAGGTAAATTGTACATATGAGTATTGAGTATAATACATAGAAATGGTAAAGATAATTATTTAATCGTATTAGAATTATGAAATCTAAAGTATTAACTAAGGAATTAAACGCCAATAATAGATGAGTTCAAAAATCCATTCTCAGATGTGTGTGTACCACATACGTGTGAATGGAAATGTAAACCATCCGTAAACTTGTAGAATAGATAATTATTTTATCAACCTAACTTTATTGTTTTCTTTCATTCACAAGCTTATATATTTTCTATATACGAGCATCTCAACGATGAAGAACAAGAATTTGTATTGACTCATCACGACTGTAGAGTGTAGACTATATACCTAGCGTTAAAGTAATGTATTTATGTCATTGTGTCGCTCGCATTCACATATTCTCTAGCGCAATTTTTTATGTAGACAATAGGTATTTATGTATGTCGTATGAACAAATACTTTTTTCTCATTTTATATCGATGACGATCGCTTTGTAAATTAATACTACTTACATACGATTTGTAAATAATGAACAAGATTAGTGAATTAAGTATCTACATATAGCTTTTATTATAAATGTTTACCTACTTGAATATTGCACACACATGACTATGTTATAATTTATAAAATCGAAGTAAAAACAAAGATTATAAGAATAGATAAGAACATTATAATAGAAAATAGGATAGTAACCTTTATTACATTAGATAATTTTAGTAAGTTAGCTGATAATAATTTACTTTCAATAGATGAATATTATAATATACGCTCTCCATGCACTTCCCTAAATTCCTTTCCTGTCTAATAATGAAGACCTATATCCACTCGAGATAAGAGAAATTAGAATGAGTACATACTTTCATTAAATTGTATTATATGATGGTTAATGCTTTTAATTTTATTAAATTTCTGATATTCGTGCTCTAAGAATATATAATATTGAATAGCATTAATTATATACAAATAAATTATTTAGTTAGTATAATATTATAAAAAATAACTAGTTATGAAAAAATAAACCAAGAAATTATTTAAATGTATATAATAATACCTTGTATTTTTTTTAAAGTATCTTTTGATAAACTATTATAGTATATTTTTGGGTAATATTAAAAAATATTGATACCAGAAGAAAAATTGTTTTAAAATAAAACCAAGAGTCCAATTCAAAAAAAGCTCAATCCTACATTAATCCTAAAGGAGCAGGGTTAAGCTTTCTTTTACGGCCCGGACTTTAAGACGAACAAACAGAAAAATACAATAATCCATCATAATTTCACAGTAAATAAACGCACAGTGAAGCAGTTGTCAGTCCAGTCGGAAATCAATCCGAACGACGAAACCTTACAACGGCGTTTGCGTTAAAATTTTTTTTTTGGCGTTGCAAAAGGGCTTCCTCTGATAACACCCGCAATACCGCGAGACTGCTCCGGACGTGTCGTAGTGAGACCATAAGCGTACGCACGGGGTGTGCACGGCTGCACACCCTGCGAGAAATTCGGCCTACTTTTAATTTTTATTTTTGTTATAAATTAAAACGTGTATTAATTCAAACCTATTATATTTTAAACTAATAAGTGTTAAATAAGGGCGACGGCAAATATGATACAAAACGACGACGACGACGTCAAAAAACGCACACTCGAAGCCTTTACCGGCTTGAATTAGACGTCTTTCGAACCTCAACGGATCTTGGAAAATCCGAAGGCGACGGCTATTACACTCACGTAATGGATCGCGCACCGGACGCGGCGGCGGCGAAACGATACGAAAAATACGCTAAACATCGAAGCCGATGGTACGGTAGTATTTTAGCGACGAAATAATTTGGTTGCGCCCACGCGACCGCCGTGAGACGTGCGATTATTCGTCGATAATTACTATTACCAGAGCCGCGAAAGGAATTGTAGAAACCGTGAGACGAGACTATGGCGGTCGGCATAAAATTCTTGAAACACGGACCCGTTCGGAGAACCTCCAGACATTAGCGCGAACCGACGAAGACTGAAACGGAAGGGAAAACCAGTAGCCCCGCGTCGGCCGAAACGGTTGAACGAACAGCCAATGACAGTTCACGAATTCACGAATTCATGGAATGTGATTTTTTTTTTTAACGGTCGTTTTACGAAAATCTGTCGCGACCGTGGTATCCAGTGTCCTGTCCGCGACGCGCGATGTGATGACGTATTACCACGGTATAGGGGTTTTTGGCTACTAAAATTATGTTTATACAAACTGCCGACAGGTGGCGTTGCATAAATGAAAAAATAATTTTTTCTGAAATTACACTTTTAATACAATGTTCGTAATATACTAATAATATTTCAATAATCGTGTACTTAAATAATAATATGTTGCCTCGTTTGCACGACCGAGACATAAATTAGTCGACTGTTCGACACAATCAGAATAATAAATAATATACAAACGAATCATATTATTACTATAATAATAAACCTTACCTCGAATGAAGGTTTGTTTGTGACGGCATCGCAATACAATAATATGATTTTACCATACGAGCTTCCGTGGTCGTGACTCGCAAAACACGAAAAAAAAAACCAAAAATCGTCGTGCCGGGCGACGGCGAATATGATACAAAACGACGACGACGTCAAAAACGCACACTCGAAGCCTTTACCGGCTTGTATTAGACGTCGTCCGAGCCTCAACGGAATCGTTGAAAATCCGAAGGCGACGGCCATTACACTCGCGTAATGGATCGCGCGCACCGGACGCGACGGCGGCGATACGATAGGAGAAATACGGTGAACGAATTTGCCGACGGTACGGTAGTAAATTAAGCGACAAATAATTTGGTTTTACCCACGCGACCGCCGTGAGACGTGCGATTATTCGTCGATAATGACTATTACCATCGGCCGCGAAAGGAAAATTGTAGAAACCGTGAGACGAGACTATGGCGGTCGGCATAAAATCTCGAAACACGGACACGAGCGGAGGAGCCCACCACATACTCGCGAACCGACGAAGACTAAAGCAACGGCGGAAGGGTAATCCCAGCGTCCCCCGCGCGTCGGCCGAAACGGTTAAAAAAACGAACAGCCAATGAGAATTATTCACGAATCATGGAAAGTGATTTATTTTTTAACGGTCGTCTTTTAAACGACTCCTGACGGATGACCGCGACCGCGGTACCCAGAGTTCTGTCCGCAGCGCGCGACCACGTCGTCGTCGTTCCATCACGGCGGCCACGCGACCACACGGCCACGGCGGCGGAACATTCACACTGCAACACGTGCCGCGCGTCGTTATTATTTTTTTCGTCTACGATGTATACGTTACGGACGGATAATACAATATTGTAAATATCATGATAATAATGTTTCAATAATAGGAGAAAAGAATAGTAATTATTCAGTGTAATCATAGATTAAGTATATTTATTATTTAATCTATGATATAGGTGACTAGACGACGCGCGTAATGGATTTTATCCGTTCTCGTAATTAATATTACTCGGCGCCGAAATGAAACTCATTTCCGAAAATCGTATTGATGACAACGCGCAATTTATCAGTTCCAACGCGCGTTATATGACAGTGGTTTAATAATAATATATAATAACAATAAGTTCTTCACAACGCGTCGGTGGGTCGTACTTATTTATTACATCGATATAATATTATCACTAACCTCGGGCCGTCGTCGAATCCATTGACGACCGTTTTCATACGGCGGGTCCGAAACATTTCACAACGTATTTCGTACTGGTACACTCGAATAAAAACACCACGGAACGATTCACTACTCGCGCGAACCACGATATTACCATAATTCGATTGTTTTTGGCGGACGGTAAAATTCACAAGCTGTTTTGGCGAACAGCGGCGCACCGCGAACGCGACCGAGACGAAAAATACGCTAAACACCGAATATCGATTGTACAAATGACGGCGATCGCACCGACCACGGCGAATACGATACGAAACGACGACGTCAAAAAACGCACACTCGAAGCCTTTACCGGCTTGTATTAGACGTCGTCCAAGCCTCAACGGAATCGTTGAAAATCCGAAGGCGACGGCCATTACACTCGCGTAATGGATCGCGAGCACCGGACGCGACGGCGGCGATACGATAGGAAAAATACGGTGAACGAATTTGCCGACGGTACGGTAGTAAATTAAGCGACAAATAATTTGGTTTTACCCACGCGACCGCCGTGAGACGTGCGATTATTCGTCGATAATTACTATTACCATCGGCCGCGAAAGGAAAATTGTAGAAACCGTGAGACGAGACTATGGCGGTCGGCATAAAATCTCGAAACACGGACACGAGCGGAGGAGCCCACCACATACTCGCGAACCGACGAAGACTGAAGCAACGGCGGAAGGGTAATCCCAGCGTCCCCCGCGCGTCTGCCGAAACGGTTGAAACGAACAGCCAATGAGAATTTACGAATTCAGAGGGAATTTTTTTTGTAACGGGCATTTGCCGAAAATCTGTCGCGACCGTGGTATGTAGTACCGTTTATGTACCGAGGTTCTGTCCGCAGGCGCAGTGAAGGTCAATGACCTCATCGTCATTTTCGTCACGGCGGCCAATGAGAATTATTCACGAATTCATGGAAAGTGATTTTTTTTTTTGTAACGGTCGTTTTACGAAAATCTGTCGCGACAGACCGCGACCGTGGTATCCAGAGTTCTGTCCGCGGCGTAGTATTCTGTCTGATGACGTATTACCACGGTATAGACACGGTATAGGGGTTTTCGGCTACTAAAATTATGTTTATACAAACTGCCGACAGGTGGCGTTGCATAAATGAAAAAATAATTTATTCTGTAATTACACTTTTAATACAATTTTCGTTATTATCTTAGTACTCCCGCCGTATATTACAATTATCAAATATCGACTGACTTGCCCAACTCGTCGTCGTCATCGGCGTTTTTACCGAAATAGGTTTTCGAATAAAACAAACTCTCCCCGGAATCATCGCCCCTAATGCCTTCCTGAATTGCCAGGTCTAAATACTGATTCATGCTTCTGCTATATAAAACGAAACTATTGACCAAATTTAATACCACAAAGCTCCAGTGGAACCGGATTTTTTCCATTTTTACCCCTTTAAACCCCCTTAGGTTTAATTTTCTTAATTTTTGTTCCGTAAAATCCTTCTCCTGACAATAACAAACACAACAAAAAAAAGAATTAGCTAAATCGGTCCAGCCGTTCACGCGTGATGAGGATACCTGGTAAATAGGGATTCATTTTTATATATTATTTTTACCGATTTCGACCCTTTAAAAACAAAATGTTTACGATTTTATTGGTCATAATATAGCGCATATTTTAGATTTTTTGGTGCTATAAAATCCGAACCCTGGTAATAAGCAATTTGCATATTTTTTAAACTCAATTTCGTAGAACCAAAAATGAAGGTAATGTAAAAACACCTCTGGTGGTGTTTTATCAAAATCTTTTATTAGACCAGAGGGTTTTAACTGAAATTGTATGATATGACTGATATGCGAAGTGGTGTACTAAATGTCATTTACGGAGGTAACAAGTGTTTTGGATGATTTTTAAACCCGAATTTGAACCAAAAATAAGTATAACATGTAAAAATACAAACCAAAATGTAAAAAAATAATTATTATTTATAAAATAAATCATCACAAATAAATAACAAAACAATAACAAAGTTGACGAATCGCATTCAATTTTTCATAATTATATGATAGTTATTATTATTATTGGCAGTGTTTTTTTCTATTGACAGCACATAACCACACGAAATATGATCGTGTGTGTTATAATCTTTACATAATGTAGATAAATTTTTACTTGTATACATAGTGTAGATTAAGTAAAATTATAATATTCTAGTTTTATTAGTTAATTTGTTATTGGGTACATCAGATTGTATACAAAGTTATGTCATTTTGAAAATTGTTCAATTTTTTTGGTATAAATTTTCTTTCATTATTAAAAAATGTAGGAATCAATGAAATTGTTGGTATTTTTTTTATTGTTGCAATTTTAAATAAAAACCATATTTTAAATGACTTACCATATTTATATGGAGAGTTGAAATATTAAGTCCATTATTACAGAATGAACATGGAAATCTTCTAAAATAATGATGATGATTTTTGTCATGCCTAAATTATAATAGTAAAAAGGAACATAAATATGATTAAACCAAAAAAGTTTTGTTTAGTCAGTTTATTTACTACAAAACATTTTTATAAATATAGGAAACCCCAAATGCGTAGAGTAAAATATTTATTTTTCTTGTCTTACTTTGTCTTATCCACTGATAGTCATATATTTTTAATTTTTTCCTTATAATTACTTCCATCATACTTTAGAATTTGATTTTAGTTATTTCACAAATTCTCAAATGAGACTTCAGAAATCAATATAAATCCAAATATGAAATAAGTAGTTTTTCTTTGGTCATTGTGTTTACTACTAACTAGTAAGAGAAACAATAAACTTTATTTTTAATATGAATATTGTATAATTAAAAGTACCTATATTAGATGACTTTTTAACGTTATATGTTAATATATTCTTAATAAATGTACCTATGTATCTAATAATATTACTTTTATGTTATTTTAAGTTTTTGTCATACATTTAAAAACTTTAAATGACGCCTTAATAGTAGAAAAGTTTATATTATAAGTTTGTTTTACTATACTAATTTAAGTTAGAATTCAATTAGACCAAAATCATTTTTTCTTAAATTCGAATCATTAATTCTGTTAGTCTTATTTGAATTATGAAAATAATATTATATATCATAATTGATTGTTTTGGAATTAAAGTTTTCAGTTTCCATCGCCGAAAAATAAAATATATAGCCGTAAACCTATAAGATACCAGAAAACATAAATCTATATAAATCAAATAGATTACATTGTAGTTAAAAATAATTTCAGGAATTAGGAAAAAGATAAATTAAGTAAAAATTGCGCAGAAGCCACGTCTGACTTGCAGATATCGCCTACTTTAATATACGCTTTAGTTTTGAAATACTCACCATAATACTCTTGTACAAGCTCGTATGAAAAGAAAACAACTAATATCAATATTATTTCTAATAAAAAGACAAACATGTTTAACTTACCTAACATAAAATTGTCTTCTTTAACATATTGTAAATAATTATCAGAAAATTATATTAAATCATTATTACTACCTATGTACATAATACTATAAATGATGCGAAATCATCTGTGAAATTCACGTCTCGTGCAGACAGGTTGGCGTTTATCGTGTGCCCTGTCTACAGTCGAATCTCACGAAAAGATCAAAAAGTTTCAAACAATACTAATTTTCAATCATAATATTGCAAAAAAACCCTGCTCTTAGTCTTACCCATCCCTTCCGAAAGTGACTGCGGTTCCGACTGAACCGAAGACCGGATAACAAGTACGTCACCATACGTCCATGACGTAATAAATAATGCACTTTCGTAAACGTCGACGCCTTATCGTTTACTACGTGCGTGGGCCGAACAAGTGTTATTTTCCGTTTTAATTTTTTTTTTTATCTTTTTCGCATTATACATTTTATACCTCGTTAAACAGACAAAGCCTACCACGACGCTCCCATCGAATAACCATTAATAATATAAACAATAAATAACAATATTATTATTATCGTCACAAAAGCCAGCGGGAATAATAACGTAGTACCCGGTAAAACAATAATTATTAATTTAGTGCTTAATTATTATAATAATAATGAATAAAACAAATCTTCGAGCGGCAGCGCGACTCCGCAATAAACTGATTACGGGCTGTGACTGAACCTCGGTTCAGGAGGCTCGGAATGGGTAGATTATTTTGCGTTCTTAAAATGTTTTTATTGCTTTTTACGTTGTTCATCTGATAATAATATAATATAATAATCGTTACGACTGCGGTCGCTAGCCGTGCACAATAACGCGTCGATATCATTATTATTATTATTATTATTTAATATTATAGTCGCAACATAGTCGCAACATTCGCAACGGCTATCGGCCAGTGGTGCACTGGTGTCAATTACGCGTCGATTCGTCGTCGGAAGTGTTCGAAATTGTCGTTTTAACACAATAATAAATTATCCGCCGTTCTGTCGTCGCAGTTTGTTGTTGTCGATCGCCCCCGTGATAATAATCTGACCGCCGCCGCAGCTGATTTCTCGGCGATAAATAATAATAATAATAATAATAATAATAATAATAATATTAGTGCGTCTATATAATAATAATATATAACATTGTGATTTTGTTTTCGAACGCACTACGCACTACTACGACGTCCCGCCGCCACCCGACGCGTCTGCTGTCCGCGCCCGATGGCGGTCGAAAATGCCGGTGCGGCGCGCCCGAGGAGACACGGCGCAGTAATGGTCGCCACTGCTACTGTGGCGTGAGCGGACCACGAACGGCGCGTGCGAACCGTCGGAATCTTGGGCTACGCTTCGGATGACACAACCGCGGCCACCCGAGAAGTCGGTTGGACGGCGGCGGCGGCGGCGGCAGCAGCCACAGTCATAACAGCAGCACCACGATTGAGGTTCGTCTATTGGATTCGGACACAACAATTGACCCGTCTTGGAGATTTTATATTGTTTTAATATGTTTTTTTACCCGCTAATCGTCGCCGTTTTTCAGATTCGTTTGCGTCCGATGATCAACGTCTACGGCATGGATGACGAAACAGACCATCTCGGAGAGTCGATAGCTTCCAACCTAGAACGTTCGCCCAGCAGCTCTACGGGCCTGACCAAAGCAGACGTATTGTCTGGCAATCAGATACTCGACAACTGGTGTCAGTACTCACTCACTTACTATCCGTACTAATTATAATCTACCCTCCTACCCCATCTAGAGTAATTAAATATTTCAATGCATGTTTATTCTTTCAGTGGGTCTAAGCGTACATTGCACAACCTCCATCGACGATTATTGCGATGGGGATTTGGAGCAACCGGATTCAGATCCTTCGCCGTCGACTTCGGGACTGTCGTATGATTTAACAGCGTTTCCAAAGACAACATCGTCAGCCATGTCCATGTTTTATCCACACTTAAATGGTTATGACATTCATCCATTACTTTTAAACCAGAGGCGACGTCAGATTGACCCACCCATTATAGATCCGTTGAATTTACCACCACATCCTCTTATGCCAGATGTTCCACGACAAATGGTTCATAAAACCAAGGCTAGTGTAAAGAATTTTATTAAAAATATAATTTAACAATTAAAATTGTTGATTCACACATATTAAAAAAATATTGTTTAATTATTAAATCCACTGTGTTTCTATTTCATTCTATATCTTATTAAACTTTAATTTTTCTATATGAAATTGAAAATTCAATTTTGAAGTGCTTACCACTTTTAGTATTAGTTGAATTATTCATAATAACAATTTTATTAATGTTGAACAACTATATGTTTTTTCTGTAAAGTTGTAAAAACAATGTGAAACGATTACTATTTTGCTTTATGTCATTTTCCAATTTGAAAAATTTGTAAACCATAATATACATGATCACTTTCATTTCATATTAATCTGGCTAGTTTATTGTTATTTTCTGATAATTCAATACAAAATTAGCCATCTAATTGAAATTCTATATGAATGTTGACTATTAAGCAATTTCTATAAATTTTATTTTATCTATTAATTTTTTATACATTTTATATTATTTACTGTACTTATTTCTCGATAGATATTTCAAATTTTATATTTTGTACCATGTATTATTGGATTAATTTAATGAGATATTTTTTTAATGTTTTTAAATAATTATTCCGCCAATATTTGAAAATTGATGGCTATTATTGAGCATTATTACTTTGTGCTTAATGTATTTAATTAATTTTTTCTTTTTTTTTAGATGCGTACCAAAGTATCTCACAGGCGACCAGATTTTACAAATGGGCAGTCTCCTAATTGCGAACAATCTTTGATCGTTGATCCAGAGAAATGTCAACGCAAAACATTCTACTGTGTGGCATGTAGCAAAACATTCAAGTTCCAGACATCATTGTTGCGACACAATAATAAGGTGCATATAAGTAAATATCAATGTCAATCTTGTCATCGTGTATTTTCAAGACAGGCTTATCTTGACGTACACACATCTAAACAGGGAAGTTCATGTTACCTGGGTAATGGATATACCATTACCAAGTCAAAAAAATAATTTTTTTTTCCTCTAGGAGTCTTGAATTTATTTAACCAAAAAATTATTTACTTATCTTAGTGTAGAATAAGTTTAAATTGTTAAATATTAAGCGTGCCTCAGAAATGAATATTGAATTTACATGTTAATTGTTATCTTTATTGTTTTTAACTTATATTTATTTAAAATTGACAGAATAACCATACAATTTGAATTCTAGTCAAAGAACAGCTTGTCTGTTCAGTAGTGTATGTCTGTTATTTCATATTGGCGATAGATTCTTTATTACCATTTATTGTTATTATTTGAAAAGTATATTTATTATAACATAATAATTTATAGAAGAAGTTTATCATGAAAAAAATCTCAGCCTGATGTTTATTGCAAAAATATCATTTGTTGATCAGGCATTTAGTCATTTAACATACTTTTGTTATTTATTAATAATTAATTAAATTGTTCTCTATTTAAACTATAGTGATCTTTGTAGACTGAATATTATTGAATTTATAAAAGAAAAATGTATCCACGTCTGTACAGTGTGATTATTTATTTTAGATTACATATTTCTGAGGCGCTCTTATACTTTTATAGGTTTTATATTGATAAAAAAAATGGTTTTATACCAAAACTGATAAAACATTCATTCCTTGATCCCTAAAAATGCAATTGATACCGATCGACATTCATAGACGAGCTTATATTTCCTAATAAATTTTTTAGGAAAGTTTTACATTTTTACTTTTGGTCTTATAAAAAAAACCCTTATTTTTCTATTTTTAATTTAAGGTTTATTATTACATATTTTTAATTAATCATTAAGTGTTTTAATACTAATCATAACCTGTGATTTAAGAAAAAAAAATGTTTATAAGTAATGACAATAGATAAAATTTGTAATTTCTATAACTTGATATTGAATATTTGGAAAAGACATAATCAATTATATTTTTATACAAAAATATAGTGTTTCATAAAATAATGATAATGTAATTTAATTTACAACCTAAAACCAATTGTTATGAATTTAAAAACTTAACCATATTACGTTAAAATATTTTATAGTTTATTTAGAAATGTTTGATTGTTTTTATTTTGTTGTTGACTGGAGAAGAAACCAGATTGATTTTTTTTTTTTAAATTCTTATAAATATATATTATTTAATTGTATAAATTATTATTATTTTATTAAAATATTTAATTGAATGTTATATTGTTTCTTTTTTTATTAATATTTATTACTGAGTCTTTCATAAAAATGATCCTACCAATGGGTGCATTAATGTAATTTATTTTGATTTGAATGAAACATCAATGAAAATCAGTCAATTTATGTACATACATAATACATATATACACAGGGTAGTTCATTTAACACGAGACATTTATCTATGTGTAAATATACCATTTAGTGTAAGCGTATTATGAAATGCTGTTTATTAAATAAATCACTTTTTCAAATGAATTTCCATGCATTTTTTTCTATTTGTGATGAATTATTATTACATAGGAAAATCATAATGTCTAAGAAAAAACTTCAAATTTGTAACGAAACATGTTATGAAATTGTCTAATACAAGTTTTTTTTTTGTGAACAATTTTAAAATGTTTTGCTTTTGCGTTTTGGGGATTTGTGTGAAATTTTAATACATTTACGAATTCTTATAGGTTTCAATGAAAATAAAAGAAAAAAGAAAACACTAACATGATATAACAGAATGTGTCATTCAAGTTGATAGGTAATCTTATTCACAGTACTTGCTTGTGAATTATTAAAATTTGTTAGTAGCATAACCCTACAGGAAATAAATAACTAACAACTGTAGATAACTCAAACTATGACTAGCTGATAATATTTGCTATCAGAGTAACGAATATAACTATATCTAGTCACAATAACAATGTAGATTAGAAAATTAGCTGTCAAAAACATGTAAGTATGTGTTTGCATTATTATTTTTAAGATACAAAATTTGAATAATTAGGTAACAATAAAGAATTGATAAATAGATAATATTTGTGGGCCAGTCGGTCATTAGGTACCTACTGTCTGCATAAGCAAACTTGAAATTTAATTATTGAGGACGCTGTAGTTAGTCCCCAAAAATCTATATAAATTAAGAATTTTAAAAAAAAAAGGATTTTTTAATTAAAAACTTATACCTGTTATTCTTCCAAACATTTTATGGCGATTTTTATCAAAACTTATCTGTGGGTTGATTTGCATTTCATCCACTGGCATACAATAAAATAGATCACTTTCTTCCATACAGGAAACTTTATGTTTGAGTGGGTCAAGTAAATCAGTGAACACTCCAAAATTTAATTTGAATTGGCGCAGTCTTCTTGTCAATGTACTATAAGCAGGTTAAGGATATTTTGTTTCTCTAAGATAATCATAACCGTGTACACCTAAGGCAAATCTTATTTTTAAACCCTTAACAATAGTCTTATTTGCCCACTTTTGAGGCGGTTTATTTAAAGCCAGAATCTGGTCATCACAAAGGAAAGTATGTAATAAGTAATAACTCTTTACTTTTTTGAACTTCAGTTTTTAGGTGTTCAACTTCTAGCTGAGCTAACTTGTTTGTACTTACATTTTTTCAATTACTTGAATTTCCCTTTTCAAATGGTCATTCTCATCGTTTAGAAGTTTTATTTCAGCTCTAATTTTTTCAAGTTCTTCATGTGAAACAAAAGAAAACATTGAAAAACTACATCTGTATATAAATATAAATAAAAAATATTATTCAAAGTTTGTTTTGTCTGTTTGTATTAATTATGTATGTAAGCCCATAATTTAAATTAATAATTCTTAACCAATTACCCAAAAATTGAATTAAATGCTGTTAAAATTAATGAATTAAAATTCTTTTAAAAAAAAAACTTAGTGAAAAGAAATGAAGAATCCTTAGAATCAGATGTCCTTAAAATTAGTATTTAAGTTTAGCATAAAAATAATGAAAAATTAATGTAAGAAAGTAGGTCACAAAACCTTTTCATTTGAATAAGCATTTTAAAAAAAAACTGTAACACCCATTACAATCCACCGAATAATTATCAATATCAAAACGTTAAAAACATCAATGTAAATGAAAGTAAAATTAATATTAAAACAATATTTTTAAAGATTAGAATAATTTTAACAATTACAGTTACTTTTTATATAATCAACAACATATTAAGTATAAATAAAAACAACACTATAAATATCAGTAAAATTTTCTTCTGATATATAACTATAAATATCATTGAACCATTTTTGGATATTAAATTCACTTACATTGGCACTTGCATTATAAAAATGCAAGTCACATGTTAACAAGTCACATTTATAGTCACATGTTCGGTGGTCCTTGTTGAGATGACTGGATGTCTTTTTAAAAAAGCCTTATACCAACCAATCCCTAAATTAAAAATGTATTTAAGGCATTTAATTATTTTCAAGTTCTAAGTATTAAATTAATAAATATTACCAGGCAAGATATTTTTAAATGGACTTTGCCTTTTTTGTTCATCTAAAAACAGTTTGACACTGTTTTGCAAGTCTTCACGCCTCCTAGGAAATCCTCTCTTACAAGATTTAAATAACCATTTTACTAGTGTTTTTCTTTGTTGGTAGTAAGGACTGTTGAAGGTCCACATGAAATATTTTGTTGTTAAACTACAGGCCGAAAACTTACTAAAAACCAACTAAACAGGGTTTTATTTTATAGAAAACTTAATAACTGTTGTAAATTTCATTAATTTTTTGCCGAGTGAATAAACCGCGGGAATTGGAATTTTATATAAATCTTGTAGAGGTTGGCATGAGCTCTTTTTTTTTTCTTATTAGGTTTGCTGTTATCAACTGTTATCAAAATCAGGATAACTGTACCCGTCCCCATAGTTAAACGTTTTGTAACACGGCTATCACCGCTCTAACCTTATCGTGATCATATCCAATCACAATACTTCGGATAAACCATAGAGACCCACGTGCAAAATAAGCCATAAAATCATAAACATAAAGCAAGATCAATGCGCCACTGTTTACTAGAGGACCTACACTTAGAAATTTGTGTACATTCGTAATCTGAAATCATTTCGATCTAATAGTTTTCAAATAAACTCAGAATTCAACGAAAATGGAGGAAATAATTGTAATGCCGTGGTCTTCCGAGTAAGTTTCAACGTATACTTTATTAATTGTTCAGCACTATCGTTTCACTTTGTACAATTTTATTCTCAATAATATTTAATTTTAACGTTACAATCAATGACTTTTTTCTACAACTGTTTTGTCTTTCAAAAGTGTAACTTAAGTGTTTTTATTGTTCTAAAAATTGAGATCATTTTTTATTTAAAATATAAATTTAATCAAAACTAAAAACAATCATTTGAAAATTGTTTAGTTTGAATGCTTTTAATTCTAACAATTGCTTTTAATTTGAAGATAAACATCTATACCCAGTTCTGCTCAACAGAATTTATTTTTGTGTAATTGATTATTAGTGTTTTTAAATCTAAAATGCTATGTATTCTTTGAAATTTTATTTTACACTAATAATAGACAAAGACAAAATCATAGATGTGTGTCCATTTAAGTGGTACAAATAAGTATTATAAATGAATTATTGTTTTAATAATTTTTGTAAAATGTAGTTCAGAATGGCAATCAGTTAGACAAGATATATTTTCAAGTAAAAATTCAAGAAATTACCAACGAGCCTTGAGAAAACTTTTACTATGGAAAACTAGGTAAGTTAGGATATTATATAAAAAGTAATTATATTATGCGCCTAATCGTTGTTTAAAAATGATAATTATTACCTTGCAGAGGGAGATCATTGTGTCGAGGCTTATATTGTACTGAATTGATTTTACAAGTCGTTTCTAAAGATGTTTATTTTTGTGATGTTGATGATGTTATAAATGAAAGTGATTTAATTCGTTTATACTCAATGGCAGTAATGAAGTAAGTCGAGTAACAGTATAAAGTATTAACTTATTTTTTTAATGAATAATATGTATGTTGATTAAGATTTGTCAATATGACTGCTGATATCACGGTAAAAGGTCCGCAGAAATCAATGTATTTCAGAGCTTCATGTCTAGAACTTCCTTCCTGGTTAATTGATTTGCGCCACAGAATTTCACATGAGCAAGATTTTCCTCCTCTGGAGTCACTGAGAGCAGCTATGGAATTTGCATTGGGATGGTTAGAGGTCAGTGGCAGTTTATGAACAATTGATTGTTTGAATGCTATTAAATGATACATTTTTCAATTGTTTCAGACAAAATATTGGAATGTTGATGAAAATTTTTTAGTTGCTGCACCAAAATTAAACATGGATGTTGTGGATGAATTTGTAGATATATTAGAATTTTATATGTTAAATAGAATTCAAAATAGATCAGCTCTTAAGGAAGAGCATTTAAACGTTTTGAAGTAATTAACCGAATTTAAGATGTAATGCACAAAAAAATTACAACAGAGTAAAAATGTTTTACCATTTCATATGTTTCAGAAAAAAGTTATCAATGCCTCTATTTTCAAACAAAGAATGTATAAAAAAAATTAAAGAATTTTTAACAAAAAAAGATTGGTCCTCACAGTTGGTCAATATATTCATTACACGATATTTAATTCAAGCTCAAGAGTGCAATATTTCTAAAGGTGTTTAAGTTTTTTTTTTTAAACGAGTGTTTCATTTTTATTACCTTTTTTTTTTTTAGGTAGGATTTCCAAGACTGATAAAGCAACCTGGTGTGTGTTATTAAAAATGTTGACAAGTCCGGATTTATCTACGAATGCATTACAGTGTTTAGTCACTCAAAATTCTCGTATTGCTGCTTTGTGGGTCGTTGAATTATGTATAATTTTGTTAAAAAATACTAACTACATTGACACGAGTATCGTTTTAAGGACAGCACTAAATACCCCACATTCTCACACAGTTGTATTTTTGAAATGGTAATTATTTAATATTTTTTCGAAAATTTGTCGGTGCTATGCTAATACATTTCTTTAGGTTATTACGAATACAATCAAATCCATTGAAAGTAAAACAGCAGTACTACATTTTCAAACTCTTATCGCTGTATACAGGCTCTGCCAAGATTAACTGTAAAAATGCAGAACGTGTATTTACTGTTAATGATTTAATCAACAGTACTGAAGATCAACAAAAATCACAATGGTCTTTAGCTTATGGTGAGCCTTTGTTTTTTAAATAATTTTCCGAGTTGATAATTCACAGTATTTATTACTATAGATTTTTAATATACTTAAACCTACTGAAATAAAAACATAAAAGTGATCGTACCGTAGCATATTGTATCATGATGGGTGGCATAAAATAATTAACATTATAATATAGTTAATATTTTTTTTTAATTACTTATTATTTCATAATAACCCTCAAAAATAAAGTTTAATATCTTTTTAAATATTTTCAAGAATAATATTAAAATAATCAACTGCGTAACTGTGTAGTTCTGAAATTGGCTTCAAATGATTTTAATTAAATAAAAAAAATCCAATTAATAACCAAAATAACCCAATAAATTATTGGCATTTTTTTTTGTACTCTTGATTTATTTGATGTTTTTACTCATTTCAATACATTAATAATAATTTAATGAATATATTTTTAAATGATGCGTTAGCAAATATAGACTGTAAAAATGTATACATAATCAATGTTCACATAGTCATATATAAAACCATTCATATTATTAGCTAATCATTTAATGCAAGCATTCAGAATACTCTGGTGAATTTCATTTTAAAATTAAATAAATGGTGAACAATCATCGCCAATCATAACTTGAAAATTACAAGCAATTATTACAATCATTTGCCTCATTTATTTGTAAATTATAATGCAGCGATAATATTTTCAACCTATTGATGATCTCCATGTCTATAAATGAGATTTGGTATTTAAACTGCTATTTGTGGTTTATAATATTACTTATTTCTATTTCATTCAAGATTTAATAATAATCAGACCTATTTTTGGGCAGAGTTTCCTATTTAGTTTGAAAACCAGTTTCATAAGGCGGTACCATAGATATTTTTGTACAAAACTTTCTCAGTTTTAATAAAGTCTTAATGGTGAATTTACTGTGAAGAATCATCTTAGTCTCTGTAATTATTTACAGTCACAGATTTCTCTGTGTTTTAGCAAATTCTTAATTGTATGTAGTTTTGGAAATAGAAAAACAATGAGTTACTTAAATTTGTATACACATATATTATATATATATATATATATATATTTTTGTCACTTCTAATTTTTTTTTTTCAATTTTAGGTCAATTTAACTGGAGACAAGTACCGTTGGGCAGTACTCTGTGAACATTAATTAGTGAATCAGTTACAATTTTATAACTATAAGACATTAATACTTGTGTCTTTTTTAACGCGTGTTTTTTGTTCACAAGATTTGCCTACACTTAACAGTAACAATATACTATTATTGCATTTAAACAACTAAAGTGCATTTTTTAAATCAAATGTAGCATATACTGATCAGTTTAACATTTAAACTATTTATAACAAATAACAAAAACGGAAAAAAAAACAGAAACGAGAAAATATTACGGAAAGCATTTTATGACTGAATTGCTCTTAAGACAAACAAGTCAAAATTTTATAGTAACATATTATGTGGCTCTTCTACGTATCGCCTAAACGCTTGTAACCATTGTGCTCCCACAGCACCGTCTACTACTCTGTGATCACAACTCAACGTGACTTGTAGTGTATCTTGGGCGCGTGTACCATTTGTTTTGTCAGGTACAAGTCGCTGAGTCATAGAACCGATGCCAAGTATGCATGCTTGAGGAGGATTGATTATCGATGAGACGCTCTTAACTCCAAACATTCCCAAATTTGAAACACTAAATGTACCTCCCTAAAATGATAAAAATGTTAGAAAACATATATACATTTATCAAATATTATACACAAATACCTGATACTCTTGAGGCTGTAATTTTCCCTCTCTGGCTTTAGCTGCAAGTTCTTTAACATCGGTGCTTATTGCTATTAATCCTTTAGTATCAGCGTTGAACACAATCGGTGTTATAAGTCCCGTATCAGTGCTAACAGCCACACTAACATCAACTGCGTCATATCTGTCACAGAAAATAATAATTGTAATTCTAGTTGATGAGAATAAAATAAAAATTGAATTTACTGTCTAATGAAACTATCCATCCAGGATGAATTAGCTTCTGGAACTTTTTTACAAGCCAAAGCAGAGGCCTTGATAATGAAGTCGTTGATAGATAATTTAACTCCTTCTTTTTCCAAAAGTTCGTTCATGCGTTTTCTCAATGCTACAATGTTGTCCAGACTCAAATCGACAGTAAGATAGTAATGAGGTATGGTCTAAAGATGAACACATAAATTATATTTGCTAAGCAATGGTGATCACAAGATAATTATTTTGTTTTACTTGTTTGGACTCGAGCAGACGTTTTGCAATGATCTTTCGAACATTTGTTACCGGTTTGTCTAAAAATCCGTCGCCACGGGTTCCTTCTACAACAGCAGTTTTTTTACTGCCAGCTACAGAAGCTTTGTCCAAGTCAGTAGATTTGATTGAACCGAACAAACCTGAACCTTGGGCAATCGACTGAAATAAAAAATGTTACTATTAATGCCAGGGCCCATTAATTATAATAAAATTGAATAAATAGTCCTCACACTTAAATCTAATCCTTTCTCTGCAGCTAAACGTTTAGCTAAAGGACTAGCAAGTATACGAGAGCCTATTTGAATTGGTGCCACTGTTTTGGGTGATGCTGTTGGGGCCGTGGGTTTAGGAGGGGGTGGAGGTGCAGCAGCAGCAGCAGCAACTGGCTTAGGTGCTGGTGCTACTGGAGCCGGTGCACTTGCTGGAGTATCATCAACAAAGTCTTTGAATGCAGCAACATCAGATTCATTTTCCACTATGATGCACACAAGCTGAAAACAATGTTACATAATTTGCAGTCTTTTCTTTAAATATCTCATTAAGTCTTTTAAATGACCCAACATTTGATTTAAAATTATTACCAAATAAATAATTCCAAATCAATGTTTTACATTTTATGAGATTTGAGAAATCAATTATCACTATAATCCTTTGTAGAGAATCATTTTTAAGTGGTTAATATTATTACAAAAAAATAGGCATATTTTAGGATTTCACTTGGTAATTACTAGCAATGACCCTTACAAGTGCAAGGTCACATGTTTTTATCTATTCCAAAGATTACCCCATGCAAGTACAATTTGAAAAATAAAAATTAACAAAAATATAAAGAAATTTCCAATACCTTTCCAACAGGGACGTCTTTTTGACCTGCAGCCACTAGAATCTTTGCAAGATATCCTTCTTCTGGAGTTTCAAAATCCATAATGGCTTTATCTGTTTCAATTTCAGCTAGTTTGTCACCTTCGTTCAATCTTTCGCCTGCGAAACATTTGTATAGGTTTATCTTCCGTGTTTTTCAACAATTGTTATTTTGTAAATACCTTCTTTTTTTGACCAGTTAATAATAGTACCACTTTCCATGGTTGGAGATAGAGCGGGTATGGTAACTTTAATATGGCTAGGAAAATCTGAAGCATAGAAACGATAGCCGACATTTTTAAAGGACGGACGTTTACCCGAACGCCACTGGATGGAATTTTGACATCTAAAATAAAGAAAAAAAAATTAAAATATTTAATGAAATAATCTAAAAAACAAAACATTTAATTGGTCAGTCAATCACCTATATGCTTGTACAACTTTGATTGGACACCTTGTGGTAATCGTTCTCACTGTGTTCCTATTTAGATTTCTTAGAAGACGCACGTTGCTCATGATGGTATTTGGTCCAGACATTTTTAACGAATAAGTGACTAAATTGGTAATGAATTTGTACGTTAGAAAAGTGACAGTCAAATTAGCGCCCAAAAATGAACTTCAAATAACCTCGATAGACGACCTACCCAATTGTACCTATCAGCCGTTATCACTATTCACAGCACATCATCGGTAGAATTGATAAAATCCGGCATGTCGCCAGAGTGACCATATACAGATTGTTTACAAATATCACAATAAAATTTGAAACGTCTCCATACCTATAACATTTCATAGCGCAGGTATTATATTATTTTCATTTAAATTGATTATTAAACATTAAATAACAGATTTACCAATTTAAATGTATGCATTCGACGTGTAAAACTGTTGAAGTCGTATATTTTTTTTAGATATTTTAGTGAATTTGATGTTGATCTAACGCTATTTGGATCTGTTGATATACCTCAATCTTGCATCTGTCTCATTCAACTAAAAGTCTAGAAGAGCAGTAAATTCCAAGTGGGAAGAATTTTATTATTATCAAATTTAGGCTACAAAGTATATGTAAGTGTATGGTTTTCTTCATTCTCTCTCTTAAAAGTAAATACTTGATTCAATTACCTATACATGATTTAGATAAATCTCTAGACTCTAAGTTATAAATTTATTTTAATCAAATTGATATGACAATATTTAACTGGATAAAATGGATAATATAGGTATAGACAAAATTTAGATTGTAATAGGTAGTATAGTTATATAATTATTTTGAAATGTGAAAACTACAATTTGTTTTATAAGTAATTCAAACTACATATCTGTAAAAAAAAAACCGGCCATTGGGAATCTATTCCTTGTAAATAGATCCCGGTGATACAGTTCGCCATTACAATCGTATAATAATATATGAAGGGTACAGGGGAATAACGGTAGTAGTCCATTTTTTTCAATATCGATTTTATAGTTATAGATTCGATAGCACATTGAGAGTATTAGTGAATGCTGAAATCGATGTTAGATGTTAAAAGGGGAAAACATAAGAATCGCCCTAGAAAGCTTTCAGATGAAATTCTTAACAAAGTGGAAGGTTTTCTAAAATCATTAAAAGGTCGCAAATCTCACTACTCATTAAAAGATTCGAAGAAAACATATTTACCAGATAATCTAAATATAAAAAATTGCATTCAATGTTTGAAAACATAAATCCCGGACAACAAATTTCATACGAATCATTTCGAAATATATTTGAAACAAAACTTAATATTAGTTTCGGTTACCCTCGTAAGGATACATGCAGTTTGTGTGATTCTCTTAAAGCTGAGATTGCCACGCTCACAGAAAAACTCAAAAACACAACCCCTATGTCGGCACCATTCGAACATAGTAAAATTGATAAAGAATTAAATAAAAAACAATTGGAAAAAAATTTACATTTGCGAAAAGCAGAAAAATTATAGTTAGTTCATTGATATGCATTTACTATTTAATTCAAAATTTAATCAATGGCGGAAATTACGAGAATCTGATGTAATACACAATGGAAATTTGCCAAGATAAATCAGATCAGCAAAACGTGGACGCCATTCATTTACTTATAGCTCGACTGAACTAAATAGATGTTTTAGTATAATTAAAAAATTAGTTCAGTGTTTATAACTGTTTAATAAGAGCCAGAACGATGTAGGTACATAGAATAATTAGCATAATTTGAATTGAGTCCAAAATGAAACTCATTTCGTCAACACTCGAAGCTGAATATATTGATGTTTCAAATCGATTCAGTCCACAATGGATAACGCAAAACTATTGTAGTATTTTCTTCATAAATAGTAAATAGATCAAACATAATTTTCGTTCTGTGACCCGGACACACTGTGAATGTAATTAATTTTTTTTCTTGTTTACTTTTTGTTTCTTGTTTATCACACAGAGATTGAATCAATTTCGTATTTTATCATTCAGTTATGAAAATTGAAATAAATTTTAATTACAAACCAAACTTTATGGTAATTATTTTCCGCGTAAACCGATAAAATGAGCAGGACTTCGTCCAAGGAAACGGATCCAGTGGTGTTGAGCTACGAGAACTTCTTGCTCCACGAGTCCGATATCCGTTTGCTTGTCGACGACCAATGGCTAAATGACTCCGTTATTGGCTTCTATATGGAATACCTAAACACCGACGTGTTCAAGCACAACAAAAAAGTGTACTTCATTAGTCCGGAAATAGTTCAATGTATCAAGGAATGTCATTTCAACGACATTGCCGTGTTTCTCGACCCACTCGTCAAAGACAAAAATTATTCGTACATTTTTTTTCCACTCAATGATCAGGAACAGCTGCAAACAGTCGGTGGCACTCACTGGTCACTAGTAGTGTATGGGGCACAGGACAAACGTCTGTTCCACATGGATTCGATATGGGATTCTAATGAAAAACAAGCAAGGAAGCTGGCGCTTAAGTTGAAGTTTTATTTTAAAGACATTGTAGATATCATCACACCACTGCCAACCAGACAGCAACAAAACAGTTACGACTGTGGAATACACCTGATGTGCAATGCAGAAAACGTCGCACATTATGTATGCGCCAATTTAGATGTCCGTGATGTAGACCTAGTGGATGAGGATGATCTGAACAATAAACGCTCCAGTTTAGTCGATCTGATTTATAAATTAGCAAGAAGAAAAGAAATCACTTAATGTGTGTGTATATATTGTATTAATTGTGTTAAATATTTGACTTTATCTTTCTTTGTTTTGTTCCTAAATTACCTATTGTTTTTATAATACATCACATTATTTTTCATTTTAAATTATTTATTTGCACACAATAATAATTTTATTGCTGTTTTAGATCTAATTGATAAATATTTTAGATTAACTATTAAATTATTAACAATTTATGGAGAGAATTTTATTTATTCTTTTATCAAATTAATTTTATTAAAATGTTATTCTAAGCACAAAACTTTGGTTTGTATTATTACCCAATTTCCTTTCACAATACCTTTAACTGTTAATATTAGCTCATAAAAACAATTGGATAATCCTTAAATTACTGAATTTAAATTATTGCAACTTAAATTACCATGGCAGGTTATAGATATCTATTAAAAAAACTTTATGAAATATGTTAATTTAATTTTAAAACGAGTGTGATTAAAAATAAAAATTTTATATTTTAAATAAATAATTTAGATGTGAATAATAAGTCAAATTATTTTTCATAGGCAAATTCAAAATCGTTTGGGTGAAACTATGAACAAAGAACAGTAAATTAGTTTGCATATATTTTAGTTCAACCAATTCAAATTATATTTGTTTACAAGTATGGATTATATGCTTTCATGAATAACACATTGGATTAGAAAGCTTTTAAAATCAATATTTTACTCGAAAGTGATTCAATGCCCTCATATTAAATGTTGTAAATGTACATGTTTATTAATTTTAAATTATTTAAGGTTACTAGCAAACAGAAAAGTGGAAACATTATTTTATACAATTTGGCATATTTTTATCATTACATTATTAAATACCAACAATATATATGCTTGTCACAATTGTATGATGAACAAAGGAACTCTAAGTTGAAAAAATGAACACATTTTGGAAGTTTTTTATCTGGTAATAACACTAATTATGTATTTTATAATTAAAAAAAATTATATTATGATAATTAAAAAAAAAAAAGAAATAGAAATTAGATGAAAAAAATTTACTAATTGTCAAAATGCTTTCAATGGAAGGTATTTTGTCATTATCGTCTTAAAAAATCTTCCAACACTTATGCTTTTTGTTCAAAATATATGATATATGTAACTGATTGTGTAAATAAATATTTAAAGAAAAAAAAAACAAAATATTATATGAGTATTAACCTTTAAACATATTTATTTTATTTTTTATTTTTTTTTAAAAAAAAAAAGATTATAACTTAAACCATCTTGGATTTATATATAATATTTGTAGTAAATTACATGTAAACAAAATAATTTTATTTCTTCTAAATTCAAAAGACCAAACACATAAACTACCATAAACATATTAAAAAATAAAATTTTTAAAAGACAGACATCACATATTTTGAAAAATTGTTAATTTCTAAATGTTTACCAGATTTTACATAATTTAATGTTATTTCTAGCAATGTTTATTTTTGAAATCGTGACAGCATACCACAATAAACATAACTTGATTCATCATACTATTGAAACTCCAATTAAAATTATGTACCAACTCTTAACTTGACCTTTTACATTATCTTAATAGTATACAAATAAAATTTAATTACATTTTCATTTAAAATAAAACTTTTTTTTTTCAACTCATAGATTATTTGAGAAATTACAAAAATATATTTGAATACAATTTATATTTAATACAGATCACTTCTAGCATTATTATCTAGTATAAATAATAATATAAGAAATGGACATTATTATTTGGTTCCGTATCATTCCTCACCAATTATTATTAAAAGATCAAATTTCACAAAACCATAACAATCAACCTCATTGAAATTAAATCTATAAAATGTATACTTGTATACTGTATGCTGTATATTTATATAATGTATACTAAAAAGCTAGTAATGAAGTTAACTTTTTTAATTTTTTTCTGTGTACAGCTTTTTGTATAGTATTTACTTAAATCAGTAAACATGCGCCCATTTTCTAATAACAAATGTTATTTACTTGATACTTAGAAGAGGTAATTTTTCAAAATTCCCAAAAATTTTATCACTAATTGAGAAAAATATAAAAAAAATAAAAATTGTTGAAAATTCTATTAAATGAGTGAAACAATGTAGTTATTGTGGTCACATAATTATAAGTATCAGTTACTAGGAGCATTGGGTTGTCTATTTTGTGGCAAATTTTTTTGAGCATTACATTCACAACCCAAGCTCATAGTTATATAAACTATCTTTAGCAATAGAATCTTATTCATCCACTCTCTATCACTTAAAATTGATTAAAAAATACAATATGTTAAATCATAGATTAAATATACTATAGTATACTTAATCTATGGTTAAATTGAGTTCAAATAAAAAAAATTCACCAATATCTGTCAACCTTAACTAATATCATTGATTAAATATACTATATTTAATCAATGCTAATATCTATCAACTAATATCTCATCCTTTTTCATTTTCCATTCACCATAGTTTTAATTTTGTTTTAATACTTTATTTACCTTCTATATTATGTGTTTATTTTGTTGACAAGTAATGAGTTAAACATAGATTAACAATTTAAATATTGACAACAAATTTATAGCGAGGGAATAAATTAGTCAATTCGAATAGTTGTTATTATCATTTTTCACTATAATATGTGTAAATATAATTTATGTAATATGTTTATTCACTTTACACTTTACATTAAATTATATTTTAAATTCGAAATTGAACAAATGGTGATTGAAAATAAAAAATGAGCACTATGATGTTAATTATTATTTTCATAATAAACAAGAAATTATATTTTAAAAGTTTCCCTAGATAAATACTATATTTTAGAAAGTATATATTATGTAAATATGAGATTATTAAAAACTAAAAATATTATTTACCAATTTGATTTTATTCACACTTTATTTTCAAATCAATTGACTCACAATAATATATTATTTCACATTAGAAGTATTCATTTTTGCAAACCAGATTTCTTTATTTTTAGCAGCTTCGGCTTTTTTTTGCTTTCTTGTAAGACGATTTTCATCACCATGAGTGAAATATTTTTCTCTAAAAGTGCTTGCACTTGGAATTGTACAACTACATTCATCAGTATCCTGAAATGAAAATAAAATTTAATTTGATTATGCGTGTAAATTCTAAAAGCAATTATGTTTATAATTTACTTGGGGCATTTTAATTTTTTCAAAAACTAACAGCCGCCTTGCAGTGAATGTTGTTAGCACCTGTTCACAATTGCCAACTAATTTAAAACAACTATGTCTAGGTATTTGTTTATCTTCATAATCCTGTCTAAATACTGGTACCCAAAATAACAATCTTCCTTGTAATTTTAAATGTTTAGAAGAGAACTTCATTAGATCTTTTACAATCTCGTTTAATCCATATTCTATTTTAGATGGAAAATGTACAGGAGATCCTTCTTTTTTAACAATGGGTAAAGATTCCTTTGAACCTATTCGTTCAGTTGGTTCTCTAATACCATAAGGAGCTATAATTAAATATTTTATTTTTTCAATAACATGGTTTAAAAAAACAAATCATAAATTTTATTAATATTACGGTCGGCCAAGATGCAGTCAAATTCTATGTCATTACGCCAACATGGAAGAGCTGAATCAGCAACAATTACATCAACGTATTTATCAACACATGAATATTGTACCATATTGGCTTCAATGCTTTCGTCCTTTCTTGCTATATGCTGAAATTTAATTGAAATATGCAAACAAATCAATATATACAGTTAATTTATTATGTATTAAAAAAGTTGTGAATTTTTTTAGTTAAATAGATTTTAAAGTATAACTTTTTAAATAAGTGTTATAAACAGTTATCTATGATTTTAATTAACTCTGTATATTTAAAATTGGATCAGCGGAGGCTCATTATCGGTATTAGGTGCATAAAAGCATGCACAGTACTTTAAAATTAAGGCAATGCACTCTTAAATTTGTATGTAACAATGTTATTGTAAAAATGAACTATAAGGTATTCAAATCTATATAAATATGCATTAAAGATGCATAAAATATAATCACGTTGTTTGAATATCTATATTTAAGACTAGTGACGATGCTATTCTGGCAATAACAAAATAAAATTAATATAATATAATATACTTGAGTATCCATATTTTTTAGGTTTTTAAAATTAACACCATCAACTATTTTACTCCGAGCCACCACTGCATTACATGGTTTATTATACAACATATATATATTATTTATAATTATTACTCTAGTTTGTTTTCTAGTGGGTCGTGTACGTCCATGAAGCATTAAATAGTCAATATCTGTTCCAATTACATGGCCACCAAATTTTGCAGCAGCAACTAATAATGAACCTACAAAAAATGTTTAACATTTATTCAACATAAAGTAAAAGTAGGTGTCTTAATTGTTTAATTATATTTAAAATACACTGAGAACTATTAATTTGATAAAAACTTCCATAATTAAAAAAATTATATATACTAATATATAACTGACTTAATATAAATTATTTGCATATCATATTTATTCAGCAAAGAAGTGAAATCGATAAATATATGTATAATAAATAAATATCATTTTGTACTTTTAATTGATGATGAAAACAGAAAATTAACCTATTTGAAAGTTGGTTTATGTGTATTATTCATTAGTATTGTTGACATGTTCAAGAAAAAAATCAATTTTATGCATAATATTGATATGGTAATTTGTAACAATATATCTTAATAGGTTCATGTTTTAGTTAAATGTGAAATTTACAGACCACTTCCAACAAATGGATCCAATACTAAATCACCGTTTGAAACTTTTCCTAGGTTTGCCATTAGTAAGGATAGTTGTGGATCCATACTAGTATTACCAATAAATTTGCGCTTTTTTAAAGACAACTCATGGATTAACGGACGTCCACTTTCTGCTACCTACAATAATAATCTTAATAAACTATTTATTTGAAAATAAAAACAAAAATATACAATATATACATACTACTCGGCCAAAAAATGTACGAGTTGGATTTTCAGGCGCAATATTTGGATCCAAACCATAATACTCAATAAATTGAAACGTAACATCTGGATTCATAAGATTAACATGCCCTTGAAATGGCATGTAGCTGAAAGACTAGTAGACCAATATAACACCAAATCAAAATTAAAATATATAATGATTTTATCAATTTACTTCAATTCTTTTGAGTTTTTCTTCTTGTGTTTGTGAATTACAAAATAAATCTACATCTACTTTGAATGATTTTAACTTGTACGGTTCAAGTAAACCATTCAAACATAAACATTTTTCTTTTAATGTTGCATGAAGTTTCGAGACTGTTGGTTCATCAGCCCATAATTGTATGGCACGTCTCATGGTAACAGAACGAGCTGATAATTTTTTAACAGCTTCTTCTGAAGGTAGCTCAACGAGATACCATGGCTAATGACAACAAGTGAAAAGTTTAGAAATCGAACAAAATGAATTTCGTACACAGACGTACAGCATAATATTAGTTGAAAAAGTTTGATAGAAAATAAAATAATGAAAACATCAAGTATGTAAATGAGGCGGTAAAGAATTATTCATGATCTTTGTATACTAACTATTGTTAAATATAATATGCTGTATACGAAAATCATTGATATTTATATGTAAACAAAAAGCATTATAAAAACATGATCTCTAGTCAAAAATTAAAAACTCATACTTTATCTGATGGCGGTTCAAGCCATTTGATTGGTATTTTCAGTACTGAAGCAATAGATTCGATCTCCTGCAAAATTACAGGGTGTAAAGAAAAATATCATATGACTTTTTCATGGTTTAGGTTGACAGATTGCAATTTAAATCTTACGTGTAAACGAAAAGACACATGTTCGTGAGCGAACCAAAGTAAATATTGAAAACGTTTCATGGTGTAGTCTTTATCGGATCCTAGAATTAGACAGGGAGATGGAAAAAAAACGAACTCGACCTCACGACTAATGAGGAAACAACTAAGACACACGGAGTCAAAGACAATTATAACTATTTATGATGAAGTTAAAACAGTTTTTAGGAGAATGTTAGTGGTCTACTTTTGAATTTTCAGTCACGGATCACGGTATCTATCATCTGATAATAGCGGCACCATAGAACACGCGGATTGATAACATGAAACTATCGATTTTTACATTTTTATATAAACCACTGTTGTGGATAACTGTGTCATAAACGTTGTGCCGCGTCGGTTTGCTATATTTTATTATTATACATCAATAGATATCGTATTTATGCAAAATATCGATCGCTCGATCCCTCGTTTACGTTTGAAACTCGAGGGTCATGGTCGCCACTCGTTAATATTGTGGTTGACTGCTCGACGAAGTAGGATCGATTTATTAAGTGATTAAACGTAAGTTGCGGCTCGCGATCGTCAACATCAAACCCGTTGTACCTATTCTATAATCTTCTCGTCGTTACGGTCGAGAGATTCTATCGCAAACTTTATTAAAATAAATGATACATAATGATATTTTTTTTATAGTATGCCTTTAGTCGTACTTCGTTTGTTTTCATTCGTAATAGTATCGATTATTCCCGCTATCGTCGACGATCGTTAATATATAGGTAATTTAATATAATATATGTGTCTTTGTAGGGGCCGCATGCGACGAAAAAAAAAAAATAAAATCGTTTGACCATAGATAAGCGATGTTGATAAATAACCATGTAAACATCAAATTACAATCAGGACCGTTTTCGCGGTTCGGTGTGTAGATCATGCGGTCGCCGTGCCCCGCGTCCCCCGTCTTCGTCACAGATCTTTTTATTTGTTTTTATTTATTTTTTTTCGGCGTTCCTCCGCCGCCGCACCGCCAGTGCCATCGCGCGTTTGGCGGTTTTGCCAGTCGGTAGACGGTAGCTCTGGCTCAGTACTCGCGCACGCTCCAAGCATTACACCCAGTCTGTCGTTAGCCGTCGTCCGAACACGTTCAAACGCGTTTCACCCGGTTTTCCCGTCAAAAAAGTCCGCTTCCCGTCTCTGGTAAGTACACGCCATTACAATAAAACGTAATCAATAATTAATATTATTCTATCGATTTGAACAATTTTGCGATAATGTCGCACACGCGTGCCTACGGATTCGCGTAAAGGGGTTAAAATGGAGGTTTATATTGTAATCATATCCGACGTCTGCGTTCTGACAATTCCCGGATCCAGAGCTTGTTTTAACGTTCCTTTGGAAAAGTTTCGAGTATAATATCTTAGCGGTGTAGAATTGTGCAGTTCAAATCTTAAAGTACGCGCAGCTTGATAACACGTTGTGTTATAACTATTATAGTTGTTAACTTGGTTCTTTTATACTTGAGGAGTTCGATTTTTATCAAGCGTTTTCTTTATTCGTTTAAATATATCATTATTTTCATTTCAATGACCTACATGTAAAATAAGCTCTGGTCGGATTCAAAGGTCTCGGTGAGGCCGGATAGCAGAAAAAAAGTTGTTGACTAGTAGTGGTTTTAAATACTGTAAAAATATAAATTTAATTTATAGTGTAATATAACACCTATTACCAAGTAATTCGAACATAAAGCTTAGAATCGTGTTTCAACCCGTTAACTTTCACACACTATTTTGTGCGTTTTCTCCTTCAATTTAACAAAGCATCTCCATTTACCTGCCATTTCAAAGTCAAATTTGACTTTGGCGTTTTCTTTTCCAACAGTCGACGAAAAGTTCAATTTATGATGAGTATTACAAATAAAAAAAAGTTTGTAAAATAAATAAAAAAAACTATTTTTCTCATAATTAAAATATTCTACAATCTTCTTAAAAGTTATGAAATTTATTTTAGTTTTCTATAAATAGTTAAATTTTTAAATAATTTATACTACGTGCCTTTTATGTTCTGATTAATCCGGTATGAATTCATCAACCCTGACTATAAAGTTATTTTTTCTCGTTATGTTGTGTTTTCTGTTGGGTAATTTCAAAAAATATTGAATGAATAAATTTAAAGTTGAGAAAATTTAAATAAATTATGGTTTAAGCGTTTAAGCCATAAATGTTGTATCTATAACAGTAAAACTGTACTAGTGTCATATTGTTCCTTTTGTTTCTAAGTTTCATATCTTCCTTTTCTTATTATTTCCTTTTACCCATAGTGGCGTAGTGAAGAGGGTTGTTTAATATATCAAAACTTCGTTTTCGGCCACATTCATTTAAAATATAGTTCATAATATAGTATAACTATGGTTACTTGGTTTTGGTATAGGTACCTACTTTAATTATCATCAGTGACAATGTCATACTGGCATATATATAGTACATATTTGTGATAGAGGCCAATTAAAAGAAAATGAACGTAAGAAATATTGTTCTCCAAGAGATTAGAATTACGGTTTTAGTCTCACGGTGTATAGTGTTCAATGGTTAGTATAGTGATGTGTAAATATTATTATTTGGTCATTGACATTCGGTATACTTTTCTATGTGTGTACCTTGGTATAAAGACAGACAATCAGCAAATGTATGTTACCCGGGTATAGGATCGATATTACCCGGAACGACTAAAACCGTGACGTGATAACCTACGGCCGTATCTGGAACTGTCACATATACCTATATTACCTATTATCCGTTACTTCATGACGAATGACGATAAACGGACATCAACGGTAGTGTTTCGTCATTGTCTTCATTGAGTCATGCCCCATCTATGTTTACCGAATTTCTCATTGAGGTCCTTTATTTAAAAATCGCCAATACGAATATTTGCAATCAATCGATTCTGTCCTGTTGTTGACGATATACGTTATACACTGATACGTAATCTGGTAGAAATAAAATCATGAGTGTATGTAGAGATTAAATAATAAATTTAGTCGAGGAAAAAAAAAAAGCGGAAATCTCGTGAGTATCTGTTGTGTAAATCTTCTATTGACCATGTGTAGCATGACGTTAGAAAAATTCCAAATTGTCTACTAATATTAAAGTGACTAATGATACAACTTTATGTTTAAAAATCTAACATTTCGAAAGTGTCACATAGTACACCTGTAAACACCGCTGACTAAAAGTAGTTTTCATCGTTTTAGAGTTCACAGCGATCAAACTTATTTACATATCGTTCACACGCGTTATAGTATCCATACCTACTTAAATATTTATAAACTTAAATGTGGGTGTTGGATGGTAAAAATGTACACTGCCTCTAGCCATCGTGACAAAATATAAAGGTTCTTGTTGACATTATGTAAAATATACCTACTGTATTATATAAGTGATTGACTTTTTCATTAGCTTGAAGAGGATACTCTTTGCAATCGTAGACCCATATTATTTGAGATTTTTTTTCGAATTTGACTTAAGACTAGTTTATAGTTACACTTATATTCTTACTATAAATTCATAAACATCTAGTATTCTTAGTGATAGCTATTTTTAATAATATGTTAAGAATGAGTTTTGCTTTACAGACTTTATCATTGGTAGAATATTTAAATTGTTTAATACCGGATGAAATAATAACACTTACGTCATTGTTAGTATGCATTATGCACACGTTCTTTATAAAATAATAATAGTTAATACTACTTACATACTACTATCATTTTAAACGAAATAAATCATAACATTTGTTTAGGCTGATGATATAGTAATAGTATATATCATTATGTATGGGATAAACCATTTTACATAAGTATGTGATAGAAATCAAATGTGTACTAAAATAATTTCTATAGAAGGCAAAAAAAGTAGTACATAAGTATAAAGTAATACTTGTTATAGTACCTGTACCTATAAAATAATATTCCGTTTTGATTATAATAGTTTTTAATCTGTAGCCAGTGAAATATAATAGGAAATAATATGTTATTGATTATTATTTTAAATTCTTAAAGCGATGAAAGTATAGTGAAAATTTGAAAATCGTGCAAAATGATAGGTTAGGTATTGCATTATAATCAGGAAAAACTTGACCTTAAAAGTCAAATTTTCAAAAGAATCGTGATCGTCGTTTCTTAGATAATCTAACGGAATACTCAAACAGAATTATTTGACTTATAATGGTGGAAAGGCATTTGGTTGCTTACACGGTTATCGTGTTTCACAAGTTTCACATCAAACAATGCGTGTAAAAAATATCAACGACTCGTCCTCGATCATCTTGTATGATTAACTAGAATTATTAAAATGCTTTCTAGTTAAATACATTAGGTGATTATATGAAATAAGTTTCATAGAAAACTTGATTAATTTTTTCATAAAAACGTATATTTATTAATTCTAGAATTATTCATTAAATAATCAAATAGGTTCATAACTTTTTGAGTTATACAAAAATTAAAATAAATTTTATGTACGTTACACTTTTAAAAATGTATGCATTTTTATTTAATAATTTAAAATATAATATATTGAACACTTTTACTTGGAGAATTGAACATAATTTGGAATAAGAGGAATTTCATAATAACTTTTGATGGTTAATATTATTATAATAATACATTATTTTATTTAGTATCCAGGTACAATAAAATTGTTATAGTTAATTTGGTAAAAACTGAATTGTTAAGTCTACATTTGAATTTAGGTAGTTACTTTACATTCAGTAGTTTAATACAATATTTCTGCCGTAAAATAAAAAGTATTTAAGAACATTTTACTGTACCTATTATTAAAATTAATTTAAAAAAAATTAAGTTAATATAATGGTTTTATGTATTGTAACCACTAATTATGTCATATAATTATATAGACACGTATTGACTATTTACTGAATAAATCTTTAATTGGCGAGTTTAATTCATAATGGCAAATTGACAGTAATTTGATTAGTTCTTTACCAAATTTAATATGATAATTTTGAATGCATATTATGATTGTTTAGTAATAGCTACGGTTTGAATTTCGCATTAGTATTCGATAATGTTCCACCTAAAGAGTCATTACTCCAATACGTTCAATTATTTGCCGTGTTATTTAGAGGAATTACTTTCATCTGACCCTTGAATGTCTTTTGCCGAACAATATATGGGACAAGGCTTCTGTAGTTTTATTGTTTTATACACCTTTAAATGTACATTGTGTTGAATAGCAAGTATAAAAAATTTTGACTTCGGCTGACTAACTGCATATTATTAATAACAACATAACATCTGTTGTTCACCACTTTCTCCAACAGTATATTATTGTAATACGATCGAATAGTTGACATCCTACGAATACAAGTACGAATAGATATCTATCTGCTTACATTATGATTACATTGACATTTGATTTTCCTTTGTATATAGATGAAATGTTAGTTATACCATTGATTATAAATAGTTTTATTTTCTTATTTATTATCAATGGTAATAAAAACCAACATTTCTTCAATCATTGTATTTATATTATTTACATTTTAAATATTATATTAATATTAATAAATATTTAAAATCGTTATGAATTCAATTTGTAGTTTCAATTGCTGAAAAAAAATATACTTATTAAACCTTGGTGTTATTGAAATTTGTAATTATATAATTATTTGCATTGTATAATCCAGTGAAATTAAATGACAGTTTTTTTTATTATCAGTTAAATTTTCAACTTTTGATTAATATTGTTAAATTATCTTAAGGATAAGTCCACATTTTAAGGGTTATGAACTCACGAATAAGAGTACATATTCCAGTTTACCGCGTGACATACCGGTTTTCCCTACAACTCGAATAAAATGTTTTTTCATGGTCAACTTGTGTATATTTTATAAGTGCCAATTCAGTTTTATTTATAATGTAAATATGTTATCATTGATCTTCGGTATATGCTTATGAGATAACGTATTAGTTATTACTTATTACTTAACTATTTTTACAAGTTAGGTGCCTATTATTGATAATTATTCACTATTATTTATTGATCTTGACGCATTTTAAAGTATGAGCTAGACTCAGATGAAAGCATTCGCAAAAAAGTAATAAATAATCAACATTTCTCAACAATTATTTTATACCTTAAATAATTTCTACCAAATACTCATGAATACTGTTATGTAACTTTTATTTTAATACTTTTACCGCGCTATAAAATATACATACAAAGTTATAAAATTGGCGACACAGATTAATAAATGCTGTAATATTTTATCAAGTATTAACACAATTGAAAACATGTTTAGTAAATAATGAAAAATTTTAAATACATATCTTTATAAATCTTTTCCTATTATTCCTAAAAATTAACTGTTGTGATTAGAATTTCATAGGTGTTTAAATATTAGTACAATACTACAAATTTACCACATTCTATACATTTATTATAGTTGTATTTAATGTTTTATTCATTGGTATTGTGTTTTTCGTGAACGTGTTTAACAACAAATTTATGAAAACATTTCATATGAATGATACACATGTCGTTATCCACCAGTGATTACTTTTTTACCCAGTGGCAATTGGCCAGAACAATACTGTAAATTATGTTAATTGGAATGGGTGGGCTCTTTTGTATGCGGATTCCCCGGCATAAATATTCGTAGAGCAGAAGAGCATTGGTTCTCAAAAGTGTGTAACTTTAAACCGTAAAAACTATTTGGTACTTAATACTTATGTATGAAAACAAAACACTAATAGCTACTCTGTTGACTCAAAAATACCTATATATACGAGTATATATATACCTGTATAGTTTGAGTAAATCTTAATGTTATATCGACAATATTGTCAATATACCATAGTATATTATAACATTGATCAAAATTGTATTAATATTTCGAATTGAATGAAACCATAAATTAATAAATTAAAGTTAAATAACTAAGAAACCTTACTATTATTTAGTACTTGATGTTACATTTGAATGACTCTGTATAATGTATTTATATAGGTTTTCAGTATACAATAGGTATTACTAATTGTTATTTATACACCTACAATGTACTTAATATTCCAGTTCTAGTATATATTAATATTAGATTATATTACACACAGAATTTTCTGAAGTTATAATACTATTAGGAATTATTAGGATTATAACTTATAACTAACATTGCATATAACTCTAATTTGATTTATGTTTAATTTAAAGTTATATTTTTAATTATTTGATGCTAAAAAATTTTTAATCACGAATATAAAAAATCACAATAGGCTGTAGTAGTTGCACCTATTAGTATTATACTCGTAAGTAATTAGTAATTACATTATTTATTTAATATTTTCTCACTCTTGGATTTATTTTACAAAAAGATCTATCAAGATAAATTAACTTTATATACGTGTGTATTTAGGTGTATAAATCTTTATATTATATTGATAAATTTTTACAACTTTTAAGTTATGTATTATGTACCAATCGAATTAAAGAAGTAATATCTTATGTACAATTATTTTTCTTAATGACTATTACCGAATTTATCTGATAAATAACCAACGTGTAAAAAGTGAAAATATAATCTCTATAGCCACAGGCACAAGATGTCACGATCGCGATGTAAGGTCATCAGGTATTGCATGAAGTTAAGATAAAAATAATGTGGTAGGTATGCTAACAAGTTCTAAACGTGCTTTTTAGTGTCCCTCGTGAACAAGTAATAACGGGTTTTTTTTCACATCAAAATGTATTGTTCCGTGATCATATTTTTTGAAAATAATTGCAAAAGAAATCTCACTTATGAATGTTATATTAACAATTGGTAGTATAAATTCAAACATCAACATAATTTCAATATCAATCAGAGTATTGGAAGTATTTGCGTGCTGTATACAGTTAATAAATTGTAGGTTATAAGGTATAATCATTTGTGTTGATCGGTGACTTCAATATTATAGCCTCCGAATGACCGCAGGGAGTATGTGTATTGTGTATAGATATAATACATGTACATATTATTGTATATACATATTATAATAATGCATCTACATTTAAAATCACCATTCATCATTATTTATGGGTGTTTTATATTTATTATGCAATGCTCATTAACTATAAAATATTCTAAAAGCTACTGTTTTTATGACTAATAACGTTTTCATCACACTGCAAGGTTTATTCATTGAGCTTTTAACTATAACATTATTTGGGAGAATAATAATACATTTTATTAAGTCTCACTTGAATTTTAGTGCAAAATGTAAGTTGAAATTACATCTATGGTTTGAAAATATAATTGTATTTCAGCTAAGTTTAAAGTACTTACAAGTTATTCTAAACTCAACATTGTGTTGTTATCTTGATGTTTATAGACATCTACTTAAGAATGCAAAGTCTTATTTATAATTGCCATAATAAATTTAATGAAGAAGAAAAAAGTTAATGTTCATATTATATAGGAAAAATTATTAATTCGGTAGTAAATTTATTTATCTATAAATAAATGTACCTATTTAATCCTCATGTACAAATATGTCTATTTAATTGCAGATATGATGTAATTTGTTATTTTAATGTACTTACATATATACAATAGAAGATAGGTATAATAAACATAGATAGCTTTATTATAATATTATTGACTTTTATTTATTATAAAAAAATTTATCGTAATGAAAAATCAATCTATAAATACAAACGTATAGGGACCAAAAAAAAATTATATTTTAATATTAATACATTTTTGTTCATATAAAATGTTTTAATATGAGTTAAATAATAATATATCAATCTGTTACATTACAAGTTTAAATAAAATGATAATGTTTAATAGAATACTTATCTCTTGTTACACATGTGTCTAAAGTCCATCTGTATTCTACAGGAAGTAGAATTACTTCCTCCCGGTCATTACTCTCTATTAGTTTAGTTTATTTTTAATTTATGGTTAAGTTATTAACTTGTAGAATCAATTAAAAATAGAATCAGAGTTAATCATGTTAGCGGATGGCAGAATTTCAAATTAATTGATTCACTAATCCTTGGACTCGAAATAAAGTGGTTTCCAAAATGATGACATTTAATATTATTTCTAATTTTGACTGGACGGAGGAGAACTTAATAATTAGTAATATCATGTTTGTAGATAGACCTATAGATGCGAGTATATGTTACACGAATTACATGTTTGCGTTTTATTTATGATTGGATACCTACCATAGGATAAAGATGATGATATATGATTTATGATCAATACCTGTTACAAGCTCATCACTAACAAGTGTACCTACTTGTTTGTTGTTTAGCTCAATTATCTATAGACTATAGCAGCGCTTTTCAACCTGTGGTACGCGTACCACAAGCTCTTAGATGGTGCACGAAGAAAATCTCCGAGAAAATTTGTAGTTCCTAATAAAATTTAAATTCCATACATGTAAAATAAGGTGTATGCATTTTTGATGAGCAAAAAAAAAAGGTTATTAAGTGGTACTTGAACATTTTTAAACTGTGTATGAAGGTTTTTTTCAACAATAAATCATAGAAGATTGATTTTTTTTATTTCAGAACTAATTTTCCTACAGATTGTACTAAAAAAGTTGGATACATAGTTATAAGTTATAACTTATAATATACTAATTTGGTGATTTAGATTGTTAACGTTTTATTTTATTTATTTTTTTTAGGAATGCACCCTTTATGGGTGGCATTGCCATTATGCTTGGCTCTGTGTACTCCTCTACAAGCCGAAGTTTACACGGCTCTTTCCGAACTTGAGGAGTTGTTAGAAACTGAATCTGTTCTTTTACGAACTCTACATCAATATATTTCTGATCAAGAACATAGAATAGCAGTATTAAAAAAGTATTTATTTTTTTGTTTAGTTAAAATACATGTATAAATAAATATAGTATTACTAAATCGCTCATTATTTGATAATTGTATGTTTTTATAGAAATGCAGAAGAATACGAAAAAGAACATTCAATCGCAGCCAAAGATGTTACTAATTATCTATCCAATCCTATTAATGATTATTTATTGGTGAAACGATTAACTAGTGATTGGAAAAAAACAGAAAAGTTGATGAAAGATCCACATTATGCAAGTGAGTCTATAATATAGGTTAAAAACTTAAAAAATATAAATTTGAATGTACACTTTTAGCCGCTATGGAAAATCTAACTCAATATCGTGAACTCTTGAAATTCCCTACTGATGAAGATTTAACTGGTGCAGCAACAGCACTCATTAGGTTACAAGATACATATAAACTTGATACTGCATCTGTTGCAAGAGGAGAGCTGAATGGAATTCAATATAGTACTCAACTTTCTGGTAAATATAATTATTGATTGACTTTTTACTGGAAACTTTTCATAAATGTTTTTATTCTAGCTGGTGACTGTTTTGAACTTGGCCGTCAATCCTACAATGGTCAAGACTTTTACCATACTGAATTGTGGATGAATGAAGCTTTAAGTAGACATGAACAAGAGAGATCTAATTCAACAGTTCGTTGGGAAATCTTGGAATATCTTGCATACTCTACTTTTATGCAAGGTAAAGTATAAAATTGTGTTTATTCTTCTCTACATAGATATTAACTGTTTATTATTATTTCAGGAAATTTAAAAAAAGCATTGGATTTAACTATTGAATTGTTATCGATACTCCCAAATCATGAACGAGCACTGGGTAATTTAGCATATTATGAGGCTGCATTAAAAAATGGAACCACTGAAGTTGAAAACAGTAAACAATCTCCAAATGTTGTTTCTACAATGTTAGACCCTGAAGAACGAGATAGGTATCACATGTTATGTAGGAATGAAAATTTGATGTCAATCGAAATTAGTTCAAAACTTCGATGTCGTTACACCAATAACAATAAAAATCCTCTTTTATTAATCGCTCCGCTCAAAGAAGAAGAAGCTTATTTGAGTCCAAGAATACTTCTTTATCGAGATGTTTTATATGATAGTGAAATAGAAGTTATCAAACGCATGGCACAGCCTCGAGTGAGTATTACCTCTAAATTCAACATTTTATTTGTATTTTAATCTAAATGCAAATTTCAGCTTAAAAGAGCAACTGTTCAAAACTATAAGACTGGTGAATTAGAATTTGCTGATTATCGAATTAGCAAATCGGCTTGGTTAAAAGAACACGAAGATGTCGTAGTAGCAAATGTTGCCAAAAGGGTTGAAGCAATAACGGGTCTTACTACAGAAACAGCTGAAGAACTTCAAGTTGTTAACTATGGAGTGGGTGGTCACTATGATCCACATTATGACTTTGCTAGAGTATGTACAATTACTATTATATTTAATTATATTTATATTTATTAATAAACTGAAATTATTTAGTCTGAAGAAACTAATGCATTCAAGTCATTAGGAACTGGAAATAGGATTGCTACCGTCTTATTTTATGTAAGTCATTAAATAAATAATCACTTATAGTATGAATATTATTCTAATTGTTATTGATTCATTTCAGATGAGTGATGTAGCTCAAGGAGGATCTACTGTGTTCCCTTGGTTAGGAGTAGCTTTACAGCCTGTTAAAGGAACAGCAGCCGTATGGTTTAATTTATTTCCAAGTGGAAACGGAGATCTTAGAACTCGGCACGCTGCATGCCCCGTACTTCAAGGATCAAAATGGGGTACTTATTTGATAAAATTCATGTTTGATTTCTATTTCTCATTTTATTCTGTTTTTTTTTAGTTTGTAATAAATGGTTACACGAAGTGGGACAAGAATTTAGAAGGCCGTGTGATCCTAAAGAAAACCTTAAAGAAACTACTAGCAGATAATTTAAAATTTGACTTCTTCAATATGAATTGATTTTTTAAATATTTAATGTGTCATCTTATTTAACAAAGATCAATATTTTACTTTTGTATTATATAATATCATACCTTTTACAATTTTGTAACAATTGTTTCTTTCTTAACTATCATTGATCTTCATGATATTTTTAAGTAGTCTGAATAAACATTTAAATTTTATTTTTTTATCATCTAGTAATTATTATTTTGTGGTTTGTACATCAAGACTTTTAAAAATAATTGTTATATTTTTGAAAAACTTATGGCCTTCACATTTTAAGGAAATAATAATTTAAGAATGAATAATGGCTAAACTAAAAGAAGTTTAAGCAATGATCAAGAAATAAATTGTATTTTATAATTCTAGAAATGTTTTTAAATCTAAATACTCTTTTATTTATTTTTATACATTTCATGGTTGAGAAAATTAATTAGTAAATACTAAATAATAGTATTAGAGAACATTTTGACTTGTAAATAATACCAGAATTAATAAATAATAATATTTATATTTGTAATGGATACAAAACATAAGTCCATGGTAAGTAGTCGCTGCGAACAAAGTCTATGAAAAAAAAAAAACCGATGCTTAAGGAAATATGTATCGGATTAATAAAATATTAAGGAAAACAATTTTTAATAAATTATCAGTTTATTTTGTAGTAAATGATTTTGATATGATCTGTGTAATAAAATATTTAAGAAGTGTAATGAATTATTATATTGTGTTCAATTTAAGAGTTGATATTTGTATTAAACATCGGACATTTGTTAGTTTAGGCTTTAAGGCACGAAAAAATTACTTGGTTGGATATTATCATCCAAAGAAGACTGAAGAAACACATGATAAAAATAGTATTTTCAGCCTAAATTTGGTACTTTCTAGAAAAACTGAAGACAGATTAAATTTAGTAACAGTAAAGCAAACCCAAACGTTCAAACGCAAATCTTGGACATTAATTTTTCAAACAGATAAGTAACTCGAGACGTTTAAAGTATGGAGAAGAACCCGTCGCCTAATAAATTGACGAAATAACAAAAAGCTATGGGAGAAGGAATCGATCGGGAAGAGTTCTTTGTCGCGGCGATTGCAAATGCTCACGTACATATTATAATATGTTATAAAATAAAAAACAAGTGTTTTTTTTTTTTTTAGAAAAGATTTGTAATTTTGCACCACTCGGGGACCTACAGTGTGGTACTATACAACACTTGTTTCAAAATACTCCACAAGTAGAAGTTCAACTCTCGGCACTCTGCTTTTGTTCGGTAATGAAAAATTGTTCGCTAAATAGGATTGGGGGGGGGGGGATTCCACCACCAACTATATTATATAATCGCAAACACCCACCGTGTCCCACTCGATGGAAATCCGCGCCACTCCGGACGGAAAAAAACACATTCGTGATAATTTTTAACGTTTCCGTACGTGATAACGAAACGCCCACTATCACCGTGCTATCAGACATCAGCAGCGGCTCGTCTCGTTCACAGACGGTTCCACACGTACGGCGGCGACGGTCACACTTGAACAACAGTAATTTCTAATCTCAACAGAAGTCGTCGCCGTCGTGTCGTTTGAAATTTTTAACAGGTTCCTCTTCGCCGATAAACACGGTAAACGTTTACCCGCCGACCGCTGGAACTCGCGAGACGTGTTCATTCCGGCGACTACTCGAGATTCGTTGACGACGACACGATGGCCGATTACAAAGAATTCGACTTTCCGCCCGAACTGTGTTGTTCGCCCAGCCCGTTGATCGCGATCGCCGGCCTGGACACGATCAACAACGCCGTCCACAGATCCATCTGGGACGCGTTCCATAGCCCCGTCGGCCGCGAGAGCCGAGCCATTTTGAATTTCTTTCACCTCACGTCCGAGTACAGATTTCCAACTCTGAGCGAAAAGGTACCAGCCAAACGTTTTTTCACTTCACGTGCCGTCCCATTTTCGTTTCACTGAAATACTGTATTATTCTATTTTTTTTCTCAGCGCGTGATGCCATACATTCCCAAAGGTATACTGAAAAGAAATTGGCTCGAAAAGCACATGCGCTACGATCCGGCCGTCGTCGTCATATTCTACGACTGTGATTGGAATGATGAATCGTGGAATGAAAAGATCAGCGAGTGTTCGTCCAGAGTGCAATCAATTCGGTAATTATTATGTTTTATGCGCGTACTATTATAATATTGTCTGCATTCTCTATCTATGGTTTTCATAGTTACTACTATGGACGTTGAGAGTAATAGTTTTTCATCGTGTTTATTTAAAATCCATAGGCTATCTCTAGAAGGAAGGAAATCAAGAATTGTTGTAGTTTTAATACAAAAGCAAATGCCAGTCCCAGCTGCAGACGACACTATTACCTCCGAGAGAGCAGCTTCCCTATGTGAAGCATGTTCTTTGAACCCTAAAGCTTTATTCATACTTCCAGTAGTGGATAATATCCACGGCTATGCTATAAGGTAATACTGTAACTTATGCATTTCTATTAAACTTTAATGCAAATACATAATTGATTGCTATCTTAAATATAGATTAGAAAATGCATTCTACGATTTGGCACAAAATTATTATCAACAGCAAATCCGAGCAGTAAAATTAAAATTAGAAAATTTAAGTAAAACCAGTCATCAGTATCTTATTGTTAGATATACTTTTAAAATTGGATTTTATAATGAACTCAAACAAGATCATCATAATGCTCACAAGTAAGAGTGATATATGTTTAATTAAAACTTTAAAATTTGAAATGTTAAATGATATTTGTGTCTGCATTTAGGCACTATCATCAGTGTTATATGTCTTTATTAGAAATACGCACTTTTGACTCAAATATCTATGAAGTGAAGGTAGTATCAGCTTATATTGTATACAAAATAAGCAGATTGCTGTTTTCTATGAAGAGAGCCCGAGATGCACTGACTCAGTTTACTTCCCATGTAAATGTTTTTAAATCAATGGTCGGGCCACCAGAGTTGATGTTTGAACACTATGCTTGGTTGTCTAAACAGTAAGTTTTTGTGACTTTTTCCTAAATACTCTTTCAAATAAAAGTTTAATTACAATATTGTTATGGTTCATGATAGGTTTTCAATGTTTGCTTCATTATTTGATGAAACAACAGCCGATAGTTTCACTGCTACACAGGCATTGAATCCAGGATTTTTCTATAGAGAAGCTGCAGAGTATGCAAAAAAGAGGAAGAACAGTGCTTATAATGTTTGCCAGGTAATTTGAAATGAATACAAATAGTACATGTAGTATTAGAATTTTTTTTCTTAATGTGTTGTTTATATTATTTATAGACTGTTCAAGTTTATCCAGCTAGCAATCCATTAAGTGAATGGAGCAATGTAGAATTTTATGGCCAGAGACCATGGAGGATAATGAAAAATATCAACAATACTGACTATGAAATGTTTGAGGCTGATGGCATATTAGCTTTACAGTTTTATGAAAACACTAAAGTTGATCATTCGGTATGTGTCAATTTGATATGATTTGATTTAAAGAAATATATATTTCATTTATTTTTTCACTCAGTTGAGATATATATTTTTTCCTTTTTATAGAAATCAATTAATAGTCTTTTAGGAAATGCAATGAAACAATTCAAAAATTACAAATGTCCTAGAATGAGAAATTTATTGGGTATTTATTTTTATAATTAAATTACAAGATAAGTTAATTTGAACATTTTTTACATTTTATTTCAGCTGTACAAATGGCCGATGAATATTTTAATGCAAAGGATTATAGTAAAGCTTTGACGTGAGTAGACATAAATTTTTTTTTCTTGCAGAAAAATGAGTTAATATTTCAAATGAAAAATTAGATTATGGAGTCACATGTTGTGGGATTATCGAGACGACGGTTGGAAAGCGATCGCACATAAATTAGTGAACAAATGTCTAAAATGCGCTTACTTAACCGCAAATGTTCAAAATTATGTAGAATTAAATTTTGAGGCTTTGAATTATTACCAAAGTTCTGATCTCCAAAAAGCTTTAAACAATATTGGTTCAATTATACAAGTGAATAGAATATGAAATTTTTTTATTTGTGTAGACATTAAACAGTTATAAATTTAAAATGTTTATGCTTTTTAGAGACGAATTCCAGAACCCGAAAATGGATTTAATGAATATGAAAAAAATGTTGCCTTGGAAGTGTGGCAAAAATGTGATGCTATGAGATCGAAATCTGTTTTAGAAATTGACATGTCAATTACAAATTCTACAGTCGATGCCAAAGTTGTTTTGAAAGACGTTTCATGTGATAGCATCGAATTCGATGTATTTATAAAGTACTTTTTTTTAAAATCAAATTTGTTATAAATCGCTTAAAGCTGTTAGTATAATTAACTCATAACTGTTTTAGAGCAAATTTTCCAATTTTGGTGCAGTTTTCAAAACTTACAGCTTGTGTTACTTGTATTGATAACATGTATGATGTTGAAGTCTGCACAGATAGCAGTAAACTTATTTATGGAGAAACTAAAACTTATAAATATACTTGTAAATTTGTACCCTCCCCAAATGATGTTGGAAAAGAAATCACTGTAAGTTTAATATAAATGTATTATGTTTATTTATTTATTTTCAAATATTATTGATTTTTAATTGAAATTGACTAATGTGAAATAAGTCTGGGCAGAATCATGAAATATTTAAGTTTTATTTTTCAGGTGAATTCTGTCCAACTGCAATTGGGAAATGAACCTGATTTTCCAATAGTACTAAAATTTTACAGTTCAACTAAGAAAACTAAAAGTTTTGAAAGAGAAATGAATAATTTCAGGTATTTTACAACTTAAATTTATTAAATGATTGTGTTGCTTCCTATGTTGTACTTATATTATCATTTATAATTCTTTTTGTTAATTTTCAAGTTTATCTAAGACTCCTGATAATGAATTTGAACGAATAAAACAAATTACTTCATCAACTCTGAAACCGAGAAGTTCAAGACTCGGCATGGTAATAAACCATGAGAATCCAGCACTATTGTTGGAATGGTATAATGTGTCTGTATGTTTGACTAATTTAGAGGATCGGCCTGTCAGTGATATCTGCTTGAATTTATCACTGAATCGTAACAATAATGAAAAAGTTGAATTCGCAAGTAAATACTTTACAGTTAACAAATAAAAACATTATTTTTAATCATTAATCTGAAATTTACAGCTGAAGTATGTGAAGAAACCGACAAAAATGTGTTATCATTACCAGTAGATTTCAAAGTAGGTAATATGCTTGTTGGTGACCAGAGATCTCAATCTTTCTATATTCGTTCTTCAAGTTTAGACACTCGTTATTTTCAACTTATGGTAAGCCGCTAACTTTTATATTTTATTGTTTTTATCCCTATTTTACTACTTATTTTATTACCTTACCTTTACTACATGTGTAAAACAAAAGTTTGCACTTCCTTAGTCAGATCTTAGACATGGTAGGAGCATGTCCAAGCTCCTACTCAACTATGAATATTGACTATTATTAATATAAACTGTTATTTTTAGATAAGTTATTCAATAGAAGATAATAACGGAATAAAGATTGCTTGTGTGAAAGATGTTGAGATCGTTATAGACGTTGTCATTGTATTTGACATATCTGTCACTTATATGTCTTCTAGATTTGAACCTGTTTCCAAGGTTTATGTGGGTGAACCATTAATAGCGGTGCCGATTATAAAGTGTCTTTCTCCATGGCCAATACTTATAGAAAATACGTCTTTCCAATTGGTAATTTATTTTGGGAAAAGTACACTATACATACTAAAGTATGTAGTTGAAAATATAGTGTTGATTATTTTTCATTTTTCTTATAGGCCGAGCACATTGCGGTTTCATCTAACGATTATCAATCGGTCTTGAATGGGGCGGTCTTAGAATCTGATGAGAGTGCTACCGAAATAATATGTTTAACGCCTTCTGAACTCAGTGAAAATGTTTTAGGATGTTTCACTGTGAATTGGAAAAGGTGTGTTCTCATCAAAATAACTAATATAGTCGACTCACTTGTGATGATAATTGTATTAAAATGTGATTTACAATTTAGTTTTATATTTTAATGTTTTAGGAGTAACGCAGAAAGCAAATGTAAAAGTGGTTATTCAAGTTTAGAGTTGCCTAAAATAGCTATTGAAAAATCCTCATTCTTGGTAAATCATTTAAGTCGTATATTATTTTTATACTTACAAACTGATTTAACACGTTTTTATTTTCAGGTGGACATGAAAGCCCCCGCTCACGGTTGGTTACATACACCAATGAGCATAGTGTACTTCTTACATAACAACTCGGAATCTCTGCTTACATTAAACATATCGATGGAAGCCAACGAGGCATTTATGATGGCAGGGCATAAAGATGTATGTGTAAAAAATAATTCAGCTACTGCTTTATTATATTATAAAAAAAAAAATTATGTGTTATTCTGTGCATATTGAAACATATTTCCATGTAATATTTCAGTTGAATGTCACGGTTTTACCAGAAAGTACCTATAAGTTGCATTATAATCTTTACCCCCTCGTTGTCGGTGTATCAACATTGCCGAAAATGCACATAGGCTGTATCTCTGAATCTAGTGATTTCAAGAACATATTAAATGATATACTGGCCAAGTCTTTACAAACACAAATATATATCATGGTGAGTAATATTTACTTTTGAAAATAAAATTTAAAATTCATTATCTTAATAAAAAAAATAATCATAATAATACCATTTACAATTGGTATTAAGAATAGTTTACTTTGGTTTTAATATATAATCTTGTTGAATATTAATTTTCAGCCCAAAAATGTACCGACAATTACTGCAGAGTCGTAAATTGAAATATTTCCCGACCTTTGATTGTTATTATTCAGATTTTTTGGATTTTTTTCCTTGTTATACAAATACAATTATTATTATTCTTAATTTTACCGTCGATTAGTTTCATTATTATTTATAAAATTTGTAATTATTTATTTATTATATGTACCTAATATGTTTTTATTTTTTTAATTGAAAATTTAAAAATGTTTATATTATAATTTATATGTTTATTATATTTTTAGGAATAACAATTGATTTCATCAAAATTATATTGTATTAGAATTGATATTGTTAAAAAAAAAACTCGATTGGTAAATATTTTTTAAACTAATATGTAATTAATGTAGCAAGTCTATACATCTTATCTAGAATACTACCTATTAAATTTTATTGGTCAAATTTATTTCATAAAAAGATACTTGGAAGAAAATTATTTCTTAGATCTCTTTTATGTTATATATAAAATGACTAAATACCAAATAATATACACGAACAACACAATATCGATGTAATTAAACCTTAAACCACTCACCGCAGTAATATTAAAATTTATTAAAGTTTATTAAAAAAACAATGAAGATCATGTAAGTACAATGATAAATATAACATACAAAAATAACATAAATTACTGTTAATTCAAAAACATATGATCGATAATTTAATAGATAACAATATTATGGAATATAACGAGCTGAATTTTAATCGATAAAATATTGGTTACGTATACGGTACATTTTTATCCACCGTTGGTCAATTAATTTTCATCAATTAATCTTTACCAAATAATAAAGGTTTTTTGGGTTTATCGATTCTAATCAAGTTTTTGGCTACATTCAAATAAGCTGTATACTTGATAGTAGTTGGTTCTGTGTCGTAATGATAGTGACCGCCTGAACCGTGGTCACTGAATAAATGGAAATGCTGAGGCCTCAAGTCCAAACCCTTTAAAATATAAAACGTACAATTTAATAATGTAAATACTGCTAAATAGATTCCTAGTGGTGTTATAATGATAATCAATTACAGGATCGATGGAGACAAGATAACCAAGTCCCACGAGTGGCGTTGGAACTTCGAAGAACTTGAGCCAATTGTTTAAATCCTTTTCAGAGTTGAGGGGCGTTTTTGAAAAATCAGGCATTACGTGGACTTTTACTTTCCCATTTTCAATTAAAATTACACCTCCCAAACCTAAAGAAGAAACAGAAAAAATACAAACACGTGTTTTTTTAACAAGTAATATTCTAGTAGGGTTTTATACTCACCGATTGTTTCATCGCCAAAGTATTTTGCCAGTGCTAGTCGGATAGATGTCACAAAATCCAATGAACCTTTCCGCGTCTCGCACACTATTCTCAAAACCTAAAAACGCGTTTTTTAAAATCTATAAACATAGAATTTTTCTCTGGTTTTCGAAGTTTTACTTCTTTGAACGTCTTCATTTGATTAGTTCATCAAAAAATTTGATTTTAATGATTATATGTTTAACATTATAATGTTGAATTGTAAAACGATTAGAAAAAAATGTGAATTTTATCGAAACTAAGGACCCTCTCATACTTGGTTGTCTTAAATAGTTTTCACACATTCCCCTCGTGTTTATATTCATGTACTTTAAAAAATTAAACTATTAAATATGATCTGTGATATAAAGAAACACGTATCTATAGTGAAGAAACGAAAAGGTATTAAACAGTTTGATATTAAATTTACCTCGCCTTTGAAACCATTGCTTGTATAAAAATTGGCCAACAGTGCAAATCTAGTGTCATTTTGCAATGAGTTTCCATGTACCATAGCCTTGGTTTCCGGATTAATCTTGTAAAAATGAGAACCGTTTTCGACGAGACTGCTGCAATTGAATTTCACGTTTCCGATGAACTGAAATTTGAAAAAAAAAAAAAGCAACAAATAATGTCAGTAGTCTACAACTCTACAGTCTACACACATAAGAGTATTGATTCAAATTGAAGGGTTGATGAAAATATTTCACGCGACTGTTGAGTATTCCGTCGTTAACGAATTTAATGCCGATTATAATGTAGCCTGTAAGTATAGTTTAACACACAAAACAGGACATCACAATTTTGATTTCAGATTGAATTTCGCATGTCGTGGTTATTTTATAGTAGGGGTCGAATCAGGCCGATAAATATAATAACCGATCACGTGGTTACTGGTTAGGCAATTGTGGTACCAACGCTATTATATAGAATCGACGCAATAAGATATAATTTCATATAAGGTAAGGGTATTACTCATTTAAGCAAATTATTTTTTCACGTAAACAGCTTTTAAATTTGAACTCGGACTCAGTTATTAAAATTACATACCTCGCAGTTGGTGCCAGCATGCGGCCACGGACCCGCGCCTGCTCCGACCACGCACAAAGGGTCGGACCCAGTGATTGCTTTGAAGTCTCTCAAGTCGTATAGCTTGTCCAAATTCACTGACGGAAGCAGATACGATGGACTGCCGACGTCGATTACCGTCTCGTTGCCACTCAAGCCTATGCACAAAGTAGAAAGTAGGTACAGGTTAGGTTATGTAGTTGGGAAGTTTCTATGATTTCGATTTTTTCATCAATGATACTATCGTCACAGTAACCGTCGATTCAAATCCTATTGTTTAAGAGCAATAACTGCCCGACGCTCACCTTCGGCGGCCAAGTTGAACGGCGCTTTCGTCAGATCGGGACACTGGACGACTTGCACGGTAACATTCTCAAAATTGTTCGACAACTCTGGTACAAGGGCTGAAATCGTGTAAAGTCGACAAATTGTTATTTAAAGACATGTTTATCATGTAATAATAGACGAGAACCCGGAATACCCATCTTTAACAGGAGGGAAAAAGAATCAAACACTGTTCCGTCTCGGTTCCAAATGGTAAATAGTAAATAATTGTATCTTTGTCGGAATATCGTAAAATTATACGTAAATACAATTTTTTTACAAAAATTAAAAACTTGCACTAAATATATTGATAAATACATAATATACCTATGTAACCGCTTGCAAAAATGTAAATTCTTTTCGAGTAACAACGTTAATAAATGTGTAAAAGTAATATTATGGACGGGTAACTTGTAAGTTTTAGTTCTAATCATGCCGCCAAAACAACAGTCACAGTCGTGGAGAGGAAAGTTGTATTCATATCACAGCCATGGCTTGATAAGCCGTAATCACAGCACAGATCACACTAATGTCAACATTGGACTATACGCACTATAATTCAGTATTTATGATTGTTAAGTAAATGTCGCCAATAATTGGCGTTATTTAGTTAGTGGTTATTGGTTCATACTGTACAAAATATTTTAGTTATTATTGTTTTTACAATGACGGGCATTGAACAAATCAAGTTGGTTGGAATGTCTTATGGTATTGTGTGAATCGCGAACGTCACCACCTACCTTCTATGATTTGGCTCAGAGGCGGTTCGCTAAGTTTGACGCGTACGGTGGACAGTTTGTTCATATCCAGTGTGCTTGGCAAACACTCGGCCATTTCGTGGGAGTATAAAATAATAAATATGAATAAATAAAAAGGTAAATTCATAGACGTTTTCCTATGTACGCGATGCGTTCACTGTAAAGATTTCTGTTTATTTAGAAATATGTAATTTGAAAACAAAAAAAAACGATCTCACACACCCGGCACAATTATACAACACTAGTCAACCGCCGAATATACTATGGTATGAAAGGAACTGAGACTGTCCAAAGTACGACTTTCTGTCAGACACCGGTTACGTGCTGTTTGTCTGAGAGTTCATGGTTAGATAAAAGAAAAACTGATAAAAAGACGATAATCCCCCTCTTGTTTTACCGGCTTACACGCTTACACCAACCGTTTTATATTCATTATAAAGTCCCCGCCAGTCTGTTAGATTATAATTATTATTCCTCAGTTGTTACTTTTAAATTACTGCTCTAAGCTCGAACTGTTTTTACTTTTCCAATTCTGACTTTCATTACAGCACGAATTATGATACCCAGAGGTCCACTGACTAAATAAATCCATTAGTATTCTGTGATAATACGGTATTTTATTTATTTAACATTCAAAGTACCCAGCTAAGCAGAACAAATAACTCTCCTTTTCAAAAACTACAATCATCGATCTTGATGTTGAGAGGACACAATAGGAAAAGGAAATACTCGATTACGAATCTTGATTCGGTTAAACTCGACTGCTCGATTTTTTGTATCGATCAAATGACTCATCTCAAGTCAATTGTAAGTTATAGGTAAATATTATAATGCAATTAATGTACAGATTTGTCTTTTAATCAACAGGTACATTTAACATATTATTTTAAGAACATTTATCAATCATTTATTTTGTCACCAAAGTATTTAGCCAGCACTTCTCTAATAGACGTCACAAAATTTAATTGGCCTTTTCTCGTCTCACAAGTCACTCGTAAAACCTAAAAACGCATAAATGTATGTAATAATTTACATTTACTTAACAATACAACACATAATATAATATTATTATAAACGTCCACGTGATATATATATATATCCTGCTCATGTCTTATACTAGATTTTAATAAAATATCTTTTACATTATAATATGTATAATATAATTAATATAATAATTATAATTTGTGAAAAACTACTTTTTACTTTTCTTCTGAAACCATTATTTACATATAATCGAGCCAACATTGCAACCCTTGTTTTGTATTTAGGTACATTTTCACGGACGATACCATTGGTTTCAGGATTGATTTTGTAAACATTAGAACGATTAACAGCCTGATTGTTGGAAGTAAATTTTACATTTCTTAATGTAAAATTAAAAAAAACAAGAATCATAATGAGAATAATTACCATCGTATTCTCTTTTCCTCTCTCTTGTAAATACATTAACTTCAAAATCTAAAAGATGTGTAAAAAAACAAGCACAAAAGTTCAAAAAAAAAAAATAAATGACTTAAAACAGAGGTCCTTAAACTTTTTTGTTTGCAAAGCCCTAATTTTCTTAAAAATAGCCCCAAAAATAAAGGAATGTAAAACAGAAGCTAGAAAAGATTGACTTAAAAATGTCTCTTTAATCAAAATATTGTAATGACAGATATAAAAGAATAAAACACAAAATAATTGGGTATCAATACCAACATTGATAGATTCACTCAGAAACGAAAATGTTCCAATTAAAAATAAAGTAAAATTGACATAATATATACAAATATCTAGTGTAACTATATATTTATCATTTTTTATCTTTCAGATATTCAATACCCATTTGTCTATCTAAAACTTACTCTCAAAACCATTCATTTAATGTTATGAGTATGGCCAGGAAATTCAAGTACTAAAAAATATCCATCAGACACCTTTCGATATCGGAAATTTCTGACAGTCCAATGGTTCCCTGCTATTCAGAGGTTTCACTGTACATAATTTTAATTAATTTATTAATTTGCTTACCTTTTTTTTTTATAAATGTTTATGATAAAATATTATAAGATAACCATTTATAAGTATCTAAAAGTATTTGAGATAATCAATAGATATTATTAGGTATATCACAGTTAAACCCATAAATATTTATTCAATATATTATTAATAATAAAAAACACATTGATAAATATTAAATATGAATATATTATAGATTTTGTTGGGTGACCATTTACAAAAAAAAAAAACAAATCAATTGAAAATTATAAATTATTCATGTAATGAATGTTACTTATATTTTATTATAAAAAGTAACATTGATCCACTGAATATGATAGTCATTGATTTATATCAATATAATTAAATAATTTATACATTTATTACATTATTTAAAAACAAATAACACACATAAATATAAATATCATTTATTCACACAAAATTATAATGCAACACAAGTAAAAGAATTTCCCTAAGGTTTTTTTAAGTTTCAGTTTTCAAAAGAAAGATACATTTAAAATGAATGATCAATATTATTTATGCGCTGTAACTTAAATAAAAAAGATACATTTTTTTAAGTATATCATGAAAAAGTATGATCAATAATTGTATAAACCCATTTTACAATATAAAATAATGATTTATAAATAAATTATATTATTTACTTATTATTAAAATCTAACATTTCAAAAAAACAATAATTTTAGACAGGCACTTTTTTAAATTTTCCTTCACCAAAAAGCCACAAACATAATCTATCCATTATAAAAGAACCAAAACAATCTAATACGAGGACAGCAACAAGAATAAAACGAAATTCGTTAGGAAATTGAACAATTTCAAATTGTTCATTAAGTCCTTCCATAGTACCTAGACTTAAACATAATATTACCATTACTATTCCTAATGTACTGTACAGCAGTGGTTTATTTTCTATATAATTTTCCATAAATGGTCTTCCTCGATAATTTACTGTAAAGGTACAAATTTGTAATGCCATTGAGATGATAAAGACAGCACTATTTACTACATTTGGTTTAAACTCATCAGCATTGTCAACATTGTCTACATTGTCAACATCTGTAGAATTAAAATTAGTAGCGTTTGCAATAGGAAATGAACTGTTGTTTGATAACAGCAAAGTTGTATTCATAGAATCATTTTCAGTGTAAAGGCCAGCTTCATGAACAAGGTATACTAAACTCATAAAATGTATAATAAATTGTAATAATACAGTAGAGATTGTGTACATATTGAATATATTAGGCAGTGGTCTTAGTCTGGATAAAACATTTAAAGGTTTGGCCCTTGAAATGAACAGAAATGAAGTAGCTAACAATAACCCTTGCAATGTAGCTTGAGAATCGCTAAATTTTATTCCTTTGACATAAAGCACAGACTGACTATAAGCAGCAATAATAGCATTCAGTGCTAATATTTTGAACATCTGAAGTGTTGTGACCAACGTACAACGCCCTTGTTTGATTACATGACATACACATGTCACAGATGAAAATTTACTTGTGAAAGGAGCAGCAATACTAGCATCACCAGACTTTACCACAGTCATAGTCTCGTCATCCATTTCTTGCATAACTCTTTTCATTTGTTCACAAACTGTTTCACCAGGTCTTCTTGCTTTATGTGCAGGTAATTCTTTTGGATAATCCGATATGTCCTTATCACCTCTAGCAAGTATGGCGATACCGACATGGGCATGTTTTAAGGCCCCAACATCATTAGTACCATCTCCACACATCAAAGTAGCGTAACCCAATTCTTTCAACGTTACAACAATAAATTCTTTCTCTTTAGGAGCAACTCTTGCAAATACACAGACATGTGGAATAATTTTTTTCAATATATTCGTATGGTTTTGATTCAGATAGGCCAATCCATCTCCCGTTAAACATAAATCATACGATTCAACTAGTTCTTTAATATCACCATCCAATGGAACTTGAATTTTATAGCTATCACTTACCCAATACCACGCTTTGTCGAGTTCTGATAGTGTCAAAATGATGTGGCTTGAAGATCTTGTGAAATTTAATTCATTAGCTACATAGCATGCAGTTAAAGCATTGTCTCCTGTTATCATGGTAACCAAATGAGATGAAGCTATAAGTTCCTTTATGACAGCCTCTGAATCAACTTTCAATGGACAAGAAACTACAACAAACCCAACAAAATTTAAATCGCATTCCAATTCTTCTCTCTTCAGACTTTTCAAATTGTTTGGATCAATGGTCATCTCTTTTCTAGCGAGCGCTAATACTCTGGCTCCTCGTCCAGCTAATTCTAAGTATGTACTGTCATAATTTTCAGGTATATTTTGTAGCATTGATTTCAACACTTCAGGAGCACCTTTCACACTTGCTATATGTATGATTTTATTTGATGTCTTTGCACATTTATAGGCAGCCAAAACAGACATTCTCTTTAAAGAAGAAGAAAAATAGAATCTACTCAATATTTTTAATGATGATAGTTTTGATTTCTTTGGTGTAATAAAGTCATTTTTTGACAAAACCCAATTTATTGCATTCAAACTAGCTTTTTCAACAGGGTCACCAACTAATGTATCCTCAAGCTGAATCAATGAATGGCAAGTGGCTAAAACTTGAATAGTATGCTCAGGTGCCTCTTTCATTGGTATCATTTTTTTCTCAATGCCAGCAATACCTTCAACAATTAAAGCATCTTTGGTCAACGTGCCGGTTTTATCAAAACAACATATTTCTACTTTGCCAGCAAATGGAATTCTAAATGGTTCTGTACAATAAATTCCAAGCTGGGATAATGACAGAATTGACGAATTCACAGCTAAAGACAACTCAACAGGCAATTCTGGAGGTATGACAGAAGTAAGTATAAGGGTACATTCAAGAAACAATCTATACCGGCTTCGGTTTGGATCTTCAGTTCCTTTGATCCATAAGTAAGAGGCTGCAGCAATTGCAAAAATCAACAAAAATAAAATAAATGCCAATGTTTCGATATTATTTGCAGTTACTTGTTTCACACCAAACAGTATTGTTTGCAATAGATTACCTTGTGACGTATTAAAACCGGTCCTTAACACATAAGCAATGCACCCATTATCAGGAGGGGAACGCACACTCGATGTTACCTTTATAGGAGAAGTATGTTGCACCACTTTAGTGCCACTAAATAAAATGTGTAATTTTTTATCGGATTCATAATCCAAATTTCTACTAGGATCAGCAATATTTTCAATAGGTTCTTTCATTTGTGGAATGGATTCACCAGTTAATAAACTTTCATCAACAATACACGAACCTCTTAATAATAATAAATCACAAGGAACATTTTGGTTATTGTTGGCTCGTGTAATGGAAACTATATCACCGGGTGAAAGTTTATCGCTTAAAATAATTTGCCATTTTTTATTGCGGTAGACATATATCATAATTGGTCTATTGCCCATATTGCGGATTTCTTCCATATTACGTAACTGTTGCTTGACTAAAGTACATTCAAATAATACTAACATTGCTAATGTAAATAAGGAATAATACCAATACTTATCGAAGCACCACAGTGCAATACAAAATACTTGGAATACGAAGAATGGAGCAGTGGCCCTCTCAACGAATAAATCATTAAACTTTGGCAATTCTATATTGAGTCGGTTTTGACCGTATAATTGCACTGCTCTTGCTAATTGTTCATCACTATTATAGCCTTTGCAATTCATATACTGCTCAATTGTGTTAGAGATTGGAAATTCAAGAGAATGAAAAATTTTCTTATCTTCGTTCCATACATATTTGATTTCCTGATATCGAAACCATATAACGGTCTGCAGGTCTTGGTTTTTAAATGAATTCAACAGCACCAACTCTGTGAATCCATTGTTTGGCGTTGGTATAACTTTGACCAAGGTGGCCAACTGTGGAGATTTTACGCGTCGACACGACAACAGACATCTGAATGATACAGACCAGTAACAACAGAGGGAACACAGTGCTTGGGCGACAGCGATGACAAAAATCCCGACAAAGTATAGTTCAACAAAATTAATAGCGGTGTAAAAACAAGCATACGACCATGATAGATATAGGGCGACAAATGGAAAAATGGCTCCGTGGAACGCAACATGTCGGGGCACATACAAAGACACCGAGTCGATCAGATTGTCTATAGCCATGGTGAAGACGACTGGACGTGGGGTCTGCAGACAAGAAACTTAGATGTTGATTACCCAATAAATGTGACAACCTCACGTTGTCACAAAGACGTGCAGAGCTCAAAGGCTCGGGCCATGGTCATACAGCAAAAGTGACGAGCACGGATGGTTGGTTACGTTACCATCGATTTATGTTGACGAGAAGACCAATCTTTGAGGCCAAGATGGTGCTCGGGAACGTTTCACAACGAGTTGTAGCGGCTTTGACGATAGCGGGCGGTAACATTCCACCACGTTCGGACGGGAGTAGTCCGGATCTACGTTCGGATGAGCGACGTATTTCCAGAATTCGAAGAGAAAAGGAATAAACAATTTTACTCGACAAATACTTGACGGGCGTTCTCTGACAAAATGTAGAACGAATGAACGAAAATCCGTAAGATATAACTTTAACTTTAACGATTAAATGTAAATAACGCGCCCGTAACGCGTAACAGCAGATAGATACTGCTACGCCGACACGAAATTCACACGATCACGCCGACACTCTAATGATAAGAGGGCGATGATAACGCGGATCTTATTCATATAATCCGTGGCCACTTACACAGTGCAGCCTCCGAACGAGAACCGTACGACCAACAGTCGTTGTTCTATGGGTCGAATTTAAATGATACTTTATGTCTTTATCTGTGTTCACAAAGGCCGACTATTATTTACTCACATAAAATTTTCATTTATTTCACCAATACCCATTTTTTTTTTCAGTTTTATAATAATTTGTATTATTCGCCGTGTTGCAAATGTCAAAAATTTCAACGGAACGGACATTTAATTGTAAAATCCTTCGAGCCTAACGAAAAGCATCCATGCTTTACTTATAGAGGTTTTTTCAAAATCCTACGACGATAGGATTGCTCGGGAAGATTCGTATATAAATATTGGAAATTAAATGGAATGCATATTATATATATATATCGGACCAAAATATTTTTCAATAACTGTTAAAACCACATTAATTACACGCGCGTATGGGCTCCGCAAACCGCAATAACATAATATTTTTAATATTATATTTATCACGTTGTTTAACAGTAACATATAAATTAATTTAATATTCTAATTAATACTATATTAATATAATATAATCTTGTGGTATGCAATGTTTCGAATAATAATGTGACTTCAACAATGAATAATAATAAACAATATAAACGGTCACTTATGAATTATGATATACATATTATGTCCTATGTAGATGGGCGAAATCGGATAAAGAATAAAAATACCAAATACCAATACGACTGGAATAAAATAGTTAATCATCTTACAATATTTTTCGTGTACTTATTAGTATACTACAGATGTCTTAAACTATATTTTCGAATGGATATTGTTACAAAGTTCATGGTATTTATTTATAAATTTCCTTTTTTTATCACTCAAAATATTTACTTTTTTTTACTAGTTTATTTCTTCGTAAAGATAATGATAGAACAGGTTAATATACTAAACTTTACATTTTTAGAAAAATTTAAAACTACAGAAACGTAAAAAGCTATCTAAAACAATATATCTCCACCTTGATAATAAATAAATAGAATATGATAATATAATCTACATTCTATACCGTGGTATGATCGTTGTACTTTTTTTTCTTTTATCGGGGCCTTTTCTCTCCCAGTGGCCCGCCACACTGTCACCCACTGCTCCTTTCCGATTGGTCGCGATTTCAATCAGACGCTATTAAAAAATAACGGTCATATCGCGCCCTCCTCACCTCCGTACCTACTACCTGCACCCGTGTCCGAAGATCTGCAACTTCTGAATTTGTTTTATGTTTTGATTTAATTTTTCGTGTTTATTATAATAAATTATTTGTTTTTTAAAATATTTTACATAGTACACTATACAATATATTACACAGTTTTATCGATTTGACGGCTACATTCGCTTCGACTTGTTAATGCTTTTTTTAAATATTTTGATTTGTTTTTGTTTGTGATTTTCTTTAACATAATACATATATATATATAAATTATATTATATTTATACATATACCTCTAAATTGTCGATTTGCAAGTAAATGTATGAATATAATAATTGTTTGTCGTTAATGTATCCGATTTTTGACTTTATATTATTTTATTTTTCAGTTTATCTACATTTGAACAAACACTATACTACGCGAACACACTTGCTGCCATGTCTTCGAGAATGTAAGATTTTAATATATCTATCGTATTTCCTACGTTTTATTGTACTATGCACCCAATGGCGGCTCCAACTCTTTTCTTTTTTTTTTGAATCGCATGTAAAATTTTAACATCATCCACCTATACATTTTTTTCAGTCCACTTGAAAATTACATGTACCTTATGATTTTATTTAGGCTATTCCTACAAAACCATTAAAAAAAAAAACAACTACTTTTGTATTAAATGGTGCATTTAATTTTTTTGTTGAGCTATAATACGAATTTATAACTAACTTTTATAACACTTTTAACTAATTTTTGGTTACGTAATAAATAATCGAAAGCTAATGTGTGCTGTAAGAATGTTAAGAACAGTAAAATGTAAGAACTCTGAAGTAAAAATGCTCCATTAAATTAGACTATTGTACGAGGTTTTAAAAACGTTTCCTATAATTCATGTTTTGAGCAACTGTACTACATGGCTAGCTTTAGCTTAAATATACTGTACACTTTCTGCCTGTGTTTGTGTAAGTACTTAATTACTTATGTTTACATTTCAATCAAAATAATGTCAGCTGCCAAAAATGGTTCCAACTACTTTAGGGACGTATAATAGAAAATAATTATGTGAGTTAGTTACCTATTCCAACCACGGGACACCCACCTACCCATTATTATTTTTGTGAATCACATGATTCAAATACATTCCCTTAAAGCCTCCACTGTAGTTCACTAATTTATATGCATGACAATAGTACAATAAAAGGATTATTAGTGACTGAAATTTTCCATCACAATTTTGTAACAATAATCCTTTTTAAATTAAAAATGTTTAGTACAATTATTTATACCAACCAAATATATTATTCAATTAATGCATTGTATTTGAAAATTCAAAATTCAGGGATTCAAGCTAAACATTTGATAAATTGATGTTTTTGATTTACCTAACTAGAATGTGAATTTTTGTAGAAAAATTAAAATTCCTATGAGGCATAGAAATTAAAAAGAAAATTAAAAATATTATGGCCATAAAATTGGCTACATTTTGAGATAATTGGTTAGATATGGTTACCTAAAATCTGATAAAAAATGTTTGATTTGATTTATAGACTTTTTTAATTATGAAGTCAATTGATTTTATTAACTATAAAAAAAAATTATAGTTTTATGATTGTATAAAATTTAAATTTACATATTAAATTAAATATAAAATTACTTATGTCTCTTTTCATAACCTTAGTTATATTCACTTTGAGTACAAAGTAATTCTTTTGAAAAAGAATCAATTCAGTAAAAATAATTGTGTCGGAAAGGATAATATTATTAAAGTAGAAATATCATTGGGTCTTGTTGCAGCAATTTTTTTAGTATCATTTTTATATTTTTTGAAACATTAAGCAATTAATGAATCTGATGAAGTATCTACAATGTAATGTGTTTGGTAAAAATCTGTCTTATCTTTTGTGACTGAAATGCATTTGAATAAATTGTATTTACTGTATTACTTATTAATTATATTTTTGTTTTTGTTAAATTCTCTTTGCATTGTAATTAAAATTCTTATTTTATTTTTATTACAGAAAATCTCAACAAGAAAACAGAATTCCATTGGGTAAGAAAAGAAAGGCATTAGAAAAAACTGGAGTATCAAAAACAAGTAAATTGCCTAATTTTATCATTTAAATATTTAATTATATCAATTTATGTCAAGAATTGTTTTGTATTTATATTTTATGAAGTCACTTAATAATTTTTGATTTTCAGATGAAGAATTGGAAGTGGATATTAAAGAAACCATTCCAAGAAAAAAATCATCTCATATAAACAAGAAATCAAATAAAAGAGATGAATTTAATCCTTTGAAAATTATCAATGTTAATGTTGCACCAACTGATACGTCCTTAACACGACCAACTAAAATACCTCGATCAAAACTAAGTACAGTCAAAGAAATAGAAGAAAACACTATAAAAAAGATCAGTACGAAAACTAAAACAAATACTGCTAAAATTTTAAAATATAATCCTCCAACAGAAAATGATGAAAATAAAGATCATTTAGATGAGTTGACAGTACAGGTTAATTCACAAGAAAATATCGAAGTAGAAGATATAAACAATACTATCAATGAAATGAAAATTCAACCGGTTTTACCAGAAGCAAAATTAAGTCCTTTTGTTTGCACAACTCGTGGCCATAAATGGAAACCCAGCCCCCGTAAACCTCCAAAATTGTCTGAGCTTTATGATAAATATGATGACAATAATATTGCTGATACATACAGGTACCTGCCACAATATTACTGTGTAATATACACAGTCTTTAACTTAAATATAGTTAAAATATTTTAAGTATTGTTCTCTTAGTAATCATTCGCCTATTTATAAATTAATAATTGGTGATTTAAATGTAAGAGTTAAATTACCACAGTAAATGACTAAATGCACACATTTGGTGTCTTATAGAATTTTTTTAAATATATTTGAATATATTACAGTTAAATTATCAATGAGAAATTCAAATTAATGTCTATAGAAATTAATTTTTCTCCAAGAGTTACCTAAGTACAATTATCATAAATTGACCAATTTAAAATTAAAGTCTCATAAATAGTGTTAAACACGTGCTAAGTTTTATTCTTATGGTTATTAGAAATTTGATTTTGGTATTAAATTTAATTATTTTCATATCTAATCGTACATTTATATTTTTAGAGACATTAACAAGATCAGATCAACAGTCTTATCCTTTATTGTGTCCAATAATTAATTAAATATATGTTTAGTCTTTACCAATTTGTTTTTAAACACTATTTAAAATATTAAGTTTAACATACAATTAATCAAATCAAAACAACAATAATATTTAGGTATTATTAATTTGTTTTAATTACATTTATTTTTATTGATTTAACTATTAAGTGTTAACACTTACAAATGTATTGTGTTTTACATGGTTTGATAAACAATTTATAAAAATAATAAATTGAACATGTTTTAGAAAAAAACTGGATGTCAAAACCATAGAACTACAAAATAAAATAAAATATTGGGTTGAATTATCTTCTGAAAATGGCAGCAATATTCCACAAGTAACTATAGTTTTTAATTTTTTACTACTAGCTGATCTATATTTTTATATATCTATTTATATTTATGTACAATATATGTTATTATTATCATCACAATTATTTTATAATTCCAAGAATTTTAATAGTGGTTGGAAATCTTATGTTTTCCTACTCGAAACCATTTAGCCAGCACTGCAGGTAACATGTCTCTTGGGCCATTTATGCTTTTAATAGCAAACATTAAACCCTAAGGTCTCCAGTCAAAATACTAATTTAGTCATGTGACCTTATTAGTCTCTTTAGTTATACCTAAGTTTGACAGATCTTATCTTACCAGTTGGGAATAATTAAAAATGTAGTTAAAATAAATGCATCATTCAAATTTAAAATTTAAGTCGTTACATATTTTCCTAAACTAACATTTTTAGGATTTATTTAATTATATTTCAATTTGGTACAAAAATATTTTGGTTTTTAAATTTTTTTATTACATGGTATAGTATAGTATAATTTTATAATAATTGCAGTGATGATAAAACATATTTAATTACTAGTTTTATTATTGAAAATTTACCTTTGTTAATATTTGGTTTCAGTCAATTAAAGATGAAATAGATGTTGTATGTGGACAAACAAAGCTTTTAACAACTGACAAATTTATGCAAATGCGTTCCTTGGTTGAAGAGTATGATAATAAATCTGGATCAATGCCTATTACTACGGGTGATCTAGATGGTTTTTGGGATATGATGTTGTTACAAGTACTTAATACTAAATTATTATTTTATATTAAATATAGTTACTCATAAAACAATAATTATTATAGGTTGAAAAATTAGAAGGTCAGTTTAGTCAACTTGTCATATTAAGAGAAAATAATTGGGCCCCATTACAACCAATTGCTAAACGTGTAATCAACAAAGTTTCTAAAATAAAGAAACGTCCAGAGGTCAAATCAAGAATTGCTGGTTTTCTTAAAAGTAGGTTTTGGATTTATTTAATTAATATATTAAGCATGATATAACATGAATACCAGCAGTATTAATTATTAGTAGTATAGGATCTAAAGACTCTTAAGGAGGCAGGGTGAATTGGTATAGATATCAACAATGCTGTAACTAAAGACAAATTTTAGGAGAAGGATGCAAATTTGTTTTGAAATTCGATAATTTGTATCAACAGAATAATTAAAAACTGCCAGAAAACCACATTTAGTATCATTTAATATAATAAGTTTAAAGTTATAGTTATGCTTATGACTTGTGATGTAATTTGTGGTTTTAGTTCGAATAACAACAAAAATGTATGTTGACACTTTGTTGCCCCTCCTCCAATTCGCCACTGTTTCATACTAATATTTTTATTTTATGTATAAGAATTTTTCGTTGAATTTATTCAATTTATTATGTTGTAAAAATATAGCTGCAATTCCTACAGTCAAAATTCTTTAAAATGTTCATTTATATTATTAATTGTTTTACAGGCCAAAAGTTAAATGAAAAAAAAGTAACAAAAGACTGTCAAATTTCTGATATGAGTTATTCAAACCATTCAAAGTTCAATGAAATGACAAATTCTAATCATTCACTAAGTAAGTTTTTTTTATTGATTATTTTAATTTTGGTGTAGAATTTGTTTGGTTTAAATATATGAGTATATATTTAGTAAATATATATTATTAAAATATTCTCATCACTTTACATTGAATATTTAAAGTTTATTTTCATTTATTATTGAATTTGAAGTATAATTTCCTTCACTCTCAAATCAACTTAGTTTTATAAAAAATATCTAATTAAATATATAGTGGAACCTCTATTTAACAAACTCTATGTAACGAAATATTTTATGGAACTATGAAATTTTCATTCGAAAACGTTTTTATTTAACAAATTAATTTTGTGTTATTTTTCTACAACAAACTTTAAAAACTATTGTTATTTGTAAATTACACACTGGATTCCAGCACACTGAAAATGTACTAGATGATATCTTTAAGTCTTCGTAGGTGTGAACATTTTAGTAGTCAAAATGTTACAAAAGCTGTTCAACAGGACATGTTTGACGACAAAGAATAAAAACAATTATTACATATTATGTACTTGATATAATTTAAATGTGCAGTATAAATGTAATACTCAAGTGTAGTTATTTTATTTTAATTAATTTATTAATATTATACATATATTAAATAATATTACATATTTGCATAAATTTCATACACTAAAAATGAGTTTTAAGTGAAAAAGACGATATTTCTTTTTAATTAATTTTTTTTTATTCAAGTTTGTTAAATAGATAAGAGGTTCCTCTGAACTTCTAAATATATATACATTCAAAGTAGATTAATATTTAATTACATAAACAATTTTCTATGTCCTACATATTAAGAAAATTATGTTTAGTTATTTCTAGTACTCCAACTTCTAACGGCAAAACTGTTACTTTTACCCCAGTGTTATTAAAGACATTGGAATTATCACGTGTTGCTCGCAGATCTGGTATGACACCTATAATTTTGACCCAGCCTCATGTATCTCTATTAAAACCAGCATTAAAAAATACCAACCAAGAAAAAGGCACAAAGCTAAAAAGTATTAAATTTGATCAATCCACAATTGGTACTGGGTTTATTACACCTGAGAACTCATACAATGGTAAATATGACATTTATTTAATATAATTTTAGTTTGATTTTTTTTAATATTTAACTAATATTCTTATGTACGTTTTCAAACCAGGGAATCATAAAAGCACACAAGATAGAGTTGCCACTCCACATATCAAAAAAGCTATCAAAGAAAACCAAAACATTATTGATATTGAATCTAAGATTAATCCTTCTAGTTCAGCAAATACTAAAAAAACTTTACAAAAGAATAAGTCAATTAAAGCTAAAACTAATATGACAGTAGCAGTTGAAAAGTCAACAAACACTCAACTTAATGAATGCTCAATAAGACGTTCATCTCGACTGGCCAATAAACCTTCAAAGAATTACAAAGTTTAAGATAGATATGTTGTACATTTATTATTTAGTTATTATTATTATTATTATTATTATATTGGTAAGTTTTTAAAATGTATAATTTTAAACAACTATCAGTGTGTAAAACTGTCATGATTTATGACTGTCAATACAATACAAAAAGTAGAACAGTTTCATTTTATTCCAGTATTTTATTATTTTATTTCCTTTTTTTTCTACTTAAAATTTTTTAAACAAATGTGTGATTTTAATATATTACTTAACTGGAAATATACATTAATTCTTTTCATTTTTTGACATTATATTCTTGTAACTTTGCTGATGTTTTAGCATTTCCAAGTAAACCTTATATTTTCTGCTATGATACCTAAACAAAAGTGTAAATTTACATTAAAAATTATGCAAATCTAGTAAAAAGAATATTTGCTTTGTAATTTTTATAGTGTTGAATTTCAGATATGTCTTGAAGAAGTGTTGGCTGAAAAATTAATGAAGAACTCATTGATGGTGAGAATTTTTTTTTTCAAATACTTGTTGATTAACAAATACTATATAATAGATAAAAGTCTCGACATACCATAATTCAACACTATGTTTGTATTGAGTTATAAAATATTGTGTAAATATATATTGTACGTTTTTAAATCCAATGAAGGGTGTATTGTGTGTGCATCGCTGGCCATTTTTATGATGGCGTTCTTTAGTGACAGTGGATAGCATTCAGTAGAAGATGCCGCGGCTGCTAGCATAGCTGACCCGATCAAGACAGGATCGTTTTCCGTGGATATGCACACTGGTATTGCCAAAACATTGGCTTGAGATTGCAAAAACACACAGTTTTGACTAAGTCCACCACATACAAGAATCTCTTTCACGCTCAATGATTGTCCTCCACTTTTCTCCATCGATTCTATAATGTGTTTTGTCCCGTACTTGACGTAAGGACAGCAAGTATATGTACATGGTATTGCATGAATGATTAAAGTATAACTAATAATAGTGCACAAGATAAACGATGTAATTTTTTTTTTTTTATAGCCTTTTGCCATTTTCAATTCCCGGATGTAATGAATTTAATCGAAAAACGCATTATTACTTCAAACTTTCAGAAGCTTTTATTCCCAATCTACAATTGTGTAGAATTTCGCATAAGCTGTTTTGAATTTTGTCAAAAGTTCTTCGATAAGTACAGTGTCTGTTCCTGATTATATTATGATATCGTTTGTAAATGTATTGAATTCTCAAGCAGATACTTACACACAATGCTTGTATAGTAGCCAGATAAATGAGTGCTAGGTTCTCTTGATCTGCCGAAAGCGTCAATCCGACCATCTGAAATATGTTAGGTATTGATTATATGTTTGTTAGTTGACTTTGTTTTAAGTTATAGTTTGTTAGTCATTGCAGGAAGAAGACTGAACCGGATGGTATTTATTACACAAAGACGTATCATACTGTTCTTATTGAGCTTTATTTTGTGAAGAAAATTAAAGCAACTTTATGATTAGCAGATTAGTGAGTAGTTGGTGGATACTCCGATTTGCTTCTATATATAGCCATATAGGTATTGCCGGTATTGGTATCCTATATATTTCCTATTATTTGCCACCATAAAGTCTGTTAATACAAATAAGTGTAAGATGTAATAGTACCATTCCTTTCAACATGGGATCCGCTACGGGCGACCGGTTGCCATGAAAATCAGGATATACATGAAAGTCTTCGGTTAACCTATCGACCGCATCCAACCCTCTATCCTTGGCCATTTTCATCAGCAATTCGTTCAAACATTCTTCCGGTCTCCTACCAACGACAAGTAAAATATTAGTATTTTACAAATAAAAAAAACAAAATTTCACTCGTCGGTTAAATTGTACCTGTTGACTGTATAGATAAATTCTCTGGATTAACTGGTACAATATGTACTATATATGTACATAATATTTAATTTATGTTAATCAAAATAAATTTAATGAAAATGTAAAAATTCACATAAGCGCAAATCCGTGTTCGTTATTATTTGCATAGGATGTGCTTATTAGTATCTGTAAGATAATTTTATAGCGATTTTATTGTACTTGCTCTGAGCGGTAAAACAATATTGTGTTAAAATGTTTTCAAAAATTTAAATGTACACTATTAATGTAATGGCACGCGGCATTTTGAAAAGTCCTGATAATCACAGACGTCGATTGTATGAAATTTACCTACCCGGATACAAGTACACATTGTCAGTACTTACCCGCCTTTCGGAACGTTCAAGTCTTTGGTTGCCGGGTGCGTGCTAATTACATGGTCGAGGAGTTTACCTGTCGCCGATTGGCCTCCTTCTAGCAACCACATGTCCGGTACAATAGCCCCGTAATACGGTCCCCAGACGCCATCTACGAACACTTTTTCATCGCTTAGCAACATGTGACAAGTCGACGTGCCTCCGATCATCACTGAAATCACATCGTAAGACACAGCAATGATTTACATGACAAATTCACATTGTAAGAGTAATTTACTAGACATAATATGTCATTGATTATATTAAATACGAGTACATTGTATTTATAACCAATACTTTTATGTTATATTGCTGTCTCCGAAAGAAAAAAATAACATTTGACCCACGCCACTGTTGCCGAAATAATATTTCGTTCATGAGCTACTTACTGAAATTTGATAAAAATTTTAGACTTTTCTGACCAGGTAATCTTAGATAATCCTTCGTCTAAAATAATAAATCAATTACGACGGAGAAAAGTTGATACGATACTTAATTTTTTTACAGATGGCCGCGATCGAACGGACAATCGGTGACCGACACACGGCCAATATTACAGTCGAATATTATTATTGTTATTCGACTGTGCGGGGTACCGTTTGGTAATTTTGGTAACGCGAGTTACCGCTCGGTGTACCATAACAATATAACCGCGTGCAAAATCCGGTCAGTCGGAAAACGGCACGTCACGGCGAAGTGCTCTGAATCCGCTCGTACTCGACTCGGGCGAACGTTACCATGGTATGCGGGCGACCGTTACCTCGAACGACCACGACCGTCAGCGTCGCATACGCTTTTCTCTGCGTCACGACAGTTATCGCGTTGCCGTTGTCCATGTCGTCGTTTACGCGTTTTTTTCCGATTTTTTCATCGAACCGCGGTGGTTTGAATTCGATCGCGAGTGCGCGAGTGTTTTCGATCCGTCAATTCTGCGAGAGCGAGTACCGACCGGAAAACGCGATGGACAGAAAATCGTTCGCGGTTACAGTGCACGCAGGCGGCAGTGGAAAATCGAACGGAGAAAACAAAATGGCCGACATCGCCGGTGAGTACACATTACGTTTGTAATTATTTTGTATCTCACGCCGTCCGGCGCAATGACATTTTCTTTTTGACTTTTTAACAAAAATCGCACGACGATATAGGTACGCCGCGCCGCGTCGCGTATTGTGTAATAAAATGTATAATAAATGATACGTTCTTTATGGTTTTCGGTTTGATGGCCGTCTGGGTCTTTTCCGTGTAAAAGCACAGGCCGTCCAAGCAGTACACTGCACTGCCCATATATAACACCTCGAAACGGGATAACTAACGAATACCTACTTATCGGTCGCTATTATTTATTCTTGAAATTATACTTTTCCTCTTGGAAAATCGATAGTGATGATTAAATGATTATTATAATTAAATATTAAACATCGTGAACTATATGCGTATAATAGTATAATAACTATATACACTTATTATAAGACATTTTCAAAGAAACTTTTCAAATACCAAAATGAAAATTATATCTACTATTTTATATTCTGTTTCTTCGTTCTCATAAACATTGATGATGCATAGGTACATTAAAAAATTGTTTTGACTAAAAAAGAATATGCACTAATAGCAAACTGTTACGCAAAAAGTGTTTGCAAAGGCCAGTCAGTTATATTATATAATATTTATATTATTATGAAAAGGAATTTAGTTTTTAGTATTTGCTGAAAAGTTTATTTATTATTTAGGAGTAAAAATTAAAAATCAAAGGGTGGCAATGTATGAGAAGTAAAGATGTTGTGTCGATTTTTTTGTTGTTAAAAATCAGAATTCTGTAGAATACTGCTACTTCTAAATTACTTAGTTTTTGATTTACAAATAAGATATTATATCATATTTTTGCAAAAATATACAGAAAAAAAACTATAAGGAGCACTGTGATTGGCACCATAATACTAGAGTGATACCGTTGCATATTGTCGGTCCAAAAATGTATATAGAACAAAAAATACACTAAATCGTTGCTATAACAGTATTTAGATAACAATACACTTACCTAATCGGTTTTGGAAGTTCACCGAATTTTTCAGTCCTACCCCAATCATTCCCAGTCCTCCAGCATGAGCGTCGATCAGAGACGTAGCAACCGGAATCCCGGCGACTAGTCCCATTTCTTGAGCCGCGGCCTCAGTCAGACCATTGCCGCACGATTGGCCAGGCTCGAGTATTTCGTTACCTATTCAACAATTTATTTTAAAACAAACGTATTAAGCCCAGATTTTTTCTGGAAAATGAAAATGTCACTGAAGAATCTCGCACCTATCTTGCTCCAGTTGTTTTCTTTCAAGTCACCCAGACCCACGCTTTCGAAGAACGAATGATCCCAATGACCGCGTGACAACCGTTCTGCATAGTACGTCCATTTGCAGAACACGGTACACAACGACCTGCAATAAATTAATTATGATTTATATTTTAATTTAAGAATTTATCGATGAAAAAAAAAGTCGATGGTTTATTCTCCCGATGAATACGAAGACTAGTCACTTTACTGACCTCGAATCAGCGTCCGTGGCCTTCCAAGACAAAAAATCAGGCAAATCAAAGAAATGACCCACTCTGTTCCAGAACGTTTCTTTCGGAAGATTATTTTTCAGCCAAAGGATTTTCGGCGTTTCCATTTCTAATGATATTTTACCTCCGACATACTTCAGCACTTGATGGTTTGTAGAATTAATAAAATCCGTTTCGTTTCGAGCTCTATGGTCCATCCACAGTATTACGTTTTGTTCTTGTTCACCTGTTCAATAATTAAAAAACGATATGATAAGCAGTTCAGTTCAATGCTATCATCGTCACCAGAAACAAAGTAATATACATCGTTATCCGCGTTCCTCCATATTTCCGATTTTAATAGTTAGTTAGAAGCGTACAAGTTGCAAAAAAACCATTGAAACTATCTGCAGAGGCACAGTATTAACTACATTTAAAAGAATTTCTCACCGTTTTTGCTTACTGATATCGGAAGTCCGTCAGTGTCTACAGCGACCAAGGAACACGTAGCATCAAATCCAATGCCTTTAACTGCAGAAGACGACACTCCTTCGGTTACTTCCTATACGTCACACACACGTTAACGTATTAGATCGAAGACGAGGTTTCAACGTTTATAGCATACATATATTATTAACATCGAGGGAAATCCTGTATCATATAGTTTGATTATTTTCATTTTTAGTTTCTTACCCGTATGACTTTACAGCAACACCGCCATATATCTTCAGATGATTGTTGATAGAAATCTATCTCAGGATTCCATGTTTGGATAACGTTAGTCGCTTTTTTCAGAATTTGCCCGGCTTCGTTCACTAGTGCCGCTCGGACGCTCCCAGTTCCGACGTCTACTCCGACAAAATACATTGTACCTGATAAAAATCATCTAAATGTTTAAATATATTACATTGATAATTGATAGCTATGTAAATGTAAACATGAATATACATTTTATACCGACGGGTTTGTTGGAAAACGGAATTGCACGGAAGAAACTATAGAGAAAGCAATACTGGTGTTTAGTAGGGCTGATAATAAAGTAAACAATACAGTGCGCTACTAATTTGCGCTATAATGCAAATAACAATATCAAATGTTTGTACATGTTTTGATGGATAATAAAACTACACTAAGCGTAAATCCCTTGGTCCCTTAGATTTTAGACTTAGTTGCGCTATTGAAAAGAGAAGTGATAAATCAGAAAATATGAATCTTTGTTGTGTAAAAATAGTTGTACATTTCTGTAATCCGCTAAAACCAAGTTAATAACGTTGAAAATTAAACATTTTTAAACTCCTAAACATTAGAAAATAACAGATAAATTACAGTGACATTTACAGAATGACTTGATTTTACCATTTATTGAAACCAATAAAAAGTCGTTTTTTCCTAAAAAAGAAAACCGTTCATAAGTTTTAGATGCGATTGCCGATTGGGCTGTATCACGTTTATCACATGGTAATTTATTCGAGAGCAGTCTAGTAAACAACAAGATTAATTTTGGTTTTAAAATCAATGATGGTAAAAATAAATCATCGAGTGAATTATTGTAAATATGAGAATCAAAGAATTGCACTCGGTGGTTACCATGAAGATCACGGAACCTTCACACCCGCCGTGCCATTATGTACCAGACATTATTTCAAAGGACTCTGATTATGTACCACGAGAGTCATGAGTGACTCACAGGTCGTCGTTATCTCTATAACGTGTGAAAAATACTGGTACAGCAGGAAAGACACCTTCTTGTGAGCACGGGTGATACTCGTGTTACATGATGAAATATTTTCGAAATTAGGTCTGGTAGTTAACGTGTTAAGAAAACTAATTGTTAACATAACACGATTTGCATAACAAAACTATTAACATTTCTTCGGGTTTAGTAAAAAAAAATGTCTATTATAATTAATAACAGTTAACAGTTTTACTCATCGTTCGTTATCCGATACACGTTTTACGCGCTTTCTATTTATAACTCAATAATAAATTTTAAATTACCTACCTCTATTATACATACAAGTGTGTGCATGTATAACAGATAAAAAGTATTTAGTTATCTAATAGTAAACGTCTAATAACTACACGCACATGCTCAATGCAGTAATTGTTAATATTTAATCGTTTAAGGAGGATATTTCTTATCCGTGTTTACAGCTATGAGCTGTATTTACGTAATATAATATATTTAATATTTGAACTAAATATTTAAAATGTATTTTTGTTATCCTAATATACCCTATACAAACATGAACGTTTTTGGTGTTTCCACTGGTCTGTTAACAGTTGTGTTTTTAATTTACTATTATTGTTATTAATTTTTTGATATTCAAAATTCCATGTGTCATATTAATTATGGACCTTATAAATTGAAACTCGAATGATATGTAACGATTTAAATTAATAATGTACATAATATATTATATCTATTGTAAATATTATACCCTATGTACACGAACCTGTTCAGTGGGGCCCATTATCTTTTCGAAGAAATAAACAAATAATAATAATAATATACCTACCAAAACCGTGATAAAAAGGTTTGCCTTGTTATAATATTTGACTAAAATTCCATTTCTATATACTTATATAATAAAACATTTACCAGATGTGGAGTAATTTTCCTAATTTTCTAAATTACATTTTTTTTTCAACAATTGAAATAGCTTACAAAACGTAATAAGGTCTTTAAATGTTTAAAACTTTTTTTAAATTTATTCTCTGTTTATAAACCAAACACATGTCTAAACACTTGTGTAGTTGTGTGACAATGTCTCGCAAAGTATAAAACTGCGTATTTTTTTTTATGAAATTTGTTCTAAACAAGTATCTTATGCTCGCACATGTAATACAAAGTTATAGGATTGTACATTTTAACACCATGGGAAATTACAAATTATACGTAGCTGTTATAGCTATAGCGTGCATAGCAATACAGGTAATGACAAATATTATATAAAAATATTAAATACTAAAATAACCAACGGATATTTAATTGAAATTAGTTAAGATCAATGTATTATACTTTGAACATAATCGTCAAACGTGTGTAATTCATACCGAACGTGAATCCAGACAATTATGCTTTTACATACACATATTGTATATAATTCTATGACATAGTTTTTATTGGGGAGTTCCTAAAATGTTTACTGAAACCATGGCACGAAGGTTATTTAAAATGATCAACGGAGCGAAGAAGGGATAGGATTCGCGGTACGAATGCAGTAGACACAGACGTATATTTTTATAGTTCAAAATCAAACAAAATGTATGTTTTACGTATTTTACGAAGAGGGTTTTTAAAATGTTATTTTTATATGAGTCCAATTTCTATTTAGAACATTTCTTATAAACTTCTTCTGTTTTATTATTTCAGAAAATCAATCGACTCATAATAAATGTGCAAGCGATCGAATGAACTATTTAAAAACACCCATTTTCGAATAAAAAAGTTTAAATCCATTCTAAACGAGTATTGCTAGTATTGATCGTCGAAAACGACTTAATTTTTTTCCCGTCATACGGAGTATATATTATATATGAATATACGTATGTAATTCTATATACAATATATAAATTTAATGATACATCGTACACCTCGAATGAAATTCAATTACTTAATAATAGTCTCTTGCTGCATCTACTCAAGTAAAGATATGTAATTTGCATTGATTATAAAATAGTAAAAAAAGTAGTAAAAAAAAAAATGTAATATTTTTTCAATAATCAGAATCGTGTAATAAGTGAGAAATGAGACTTTGGGAAATATAAAAATGACGAGTGTTTCTACAACATTAGATTTTTTTATTTCAATAAATAGTAAAAGTTAATGACTCGCGAATAGTATAATAATGTTGAAATTAAAAATATACGTTTCGGTATACGTTGTTCTTGAAAATATTCTTTGTTGACCGTGAATATTCTCATCGCCGAACATATGTATTCTTTTGAAAATATTCATCGCTCACATCACAATATGTATACACTGTGCAGGGCGTCAGTTGTGCAGCTGAATATGAATACGACGAGTCTGAGTACAACGATACCGACGAATCGAACGCAACGGTAGAAAATGAAGTGGAGAGCCAATACGACTGCGACGAATACCAAGCGAAGATCTGGGACAAGGCGTTGGGCAACCCGGCGGCCATGCAATTAGTGGAGAAGACGATGGCCACGGTCAAGGAATTGGGCACAGACGAGGTGTGCTCGGACGCATCGCGAACCTTTCTCAATTTTGTCGGTGTGATGGGCACCAGCCCGAACGCTCACTATTCGATTGGAATGTTCATGAAAATGATTGCGGTCATCATGAGGGAAGTGAACACGTCCGAGATTTCAGACCAGTTGCAAGAAACGGGCAAAGTGGTCGAGCGCATTTTCAAAGAGGCGGAAATTCAAAAGTTGACATCGAACGCGATTTCCCGGTCCGCCAATTTGCTCAAAGACCCCGTGACGAGAGACCGGCTGTTCAGAGTGTTGCAAGCTGTCGCGGGCTTGACGAGGCCGTCCGAGAACGAGATAATGGTCAAGAACAGTATTGGTAAAGTCAAGGGCATGGCTGCGGCTCCCGTCAATATGGTCAAGGGCGCCATGGGCAGGGTTGGAAGCATATTCCAAAAAACTCGTTGAACGCGCCACAAAAAAAATGTAAGCCGAATAAATAATTCTTAACCCGTCCACCTCTTTCTCTCGCCCAACCAGTTTTTGCCAGGTTTGTATACAAGTTAAAAGTAAAATACCCTATTACGCCTTAAACGTCCGAATCATTTCTTTCATTGTCGTTACACGGCAGCAAATTATATTCATTGCAACTATTATAATTTTTTTATTATTATTATTATTATTTTTAATAGACGACTGGTAAACGAATAAATGTATAGATTTGTTTTAAAAATACTATAATGACGGTTCTTAATAATTATATATAATTTAATATATGTGTGTGTGTGTAACGTACGCGTTTTAGGATGTTAATGCAACGAAACTGCGTAATTTTTTCAAATGAATCTACTTTGAATAGGTTATACCTTCCTAAAACGTTCTTCACGAATATTTTATCGAAAATATATTGTTATTGAACAACAATAAATTATATTACAAATTTGTCCGTTCCGAGATACAAATTTAATTAAAAATATGTGATTATTTTACCGTAGTTAAAACTAAAAGGGAGATTATTAATTAACCAATAAACGTGTACGTTATTACCTAATCGAAATCAACGTTTAATTTTCATGAAAAACATTAGAAGCAGTGGGTGGACCATATAAAGGGGGCACTCGGAAGTATTTGAACAAAAAATTATTTAAACACGTGAAGCACATTTTGTCAGAACAAGTAAGCGTCAGATCAACGTTAACATTCACGAGTTTATGACAAATGTAAATATGCTCTTGAAATATAAAGACAGATACTAGGTACGTATATTTTTTTGTAACATGTCATAAATGACGTTTTATGTTTAAAAATAATCTGCCACTTATATAGTGATAACTGATAATAAAATATAGTCTCATATATTATGTAGATATTAAGTACTCGCAATCTCTCCTTCAACTTGAGCATTACCATAAAATTCAGCGGGACCCAATAGTAGAAAATAAAAAGAATTATAGTTACGTTGTAAAATCGAAACGAAAATGAATTTGGCCTTCTGACACGCGATTGAATAAATAACACAAAAAATACTTTAATGTTAGTAAGTCGAAATACTTTATTATTATCTGCAGTATTCAAAACATAATAATAATTGTATGTATACGTGTACAGAAAGAACATGTAAATATAATGTGAAATTACAAAAATATACAGAATCATCGTTAATCGCGTACCGCGTACCTAAACAAACATTAAAAAAATCAAAATTGTACTTACAATTATTATTATTTCCAAAATATTAGTATGTCTAACGTGAGGGTTGTCGTCGGCAACCGTGACGTATAACAAAACATACACTGTTGGGTATTCCGTAAGAAAAATCCGAAACTACATTCGTTCACAGCGTATGAAAAAACAACTAACTTCTTTCGATCGTGTCACGACCGAAAACTGATCGACCTAAAAATATCTATATCTCGATTGATAAGAGTCAACTGATACTACGTCCATTGTCTTATTAATAAGAAAAAAAAATAGGACAAGCAAATGATTAACTATGACCATATGTTATTTAATTCATTATTGTTTTAATTGCGAGCTATAATCGGCGGTAATCCAACCGTTAATTGACGTGAATACAAATTAATGTGAGAACATGTTTATTTTATAATACTAACCGTCAACCAACGACTGCAATCACATCTACCGAGGGAAGTTGTATGAGTAGCCGGAGGGATAGCAATCCTCTCTTTAAAACGATTCGACTTTGTTTCGTTGGCTTTAATTTATAATTTTTATTTCGAAAATAAACAGATGCTGCACACACACATGCACGGACAAAAGTAATAATTTTAGTCATTTCCATACTACAATAAATAAACGAGTCTAGAATTACAACTAACATTATAATAAAGCATAACTATAGGCGTAACTACCTAAAATATGAAATATGAGGAATACGATCGTCTGTTATTGTTGCATTATTATTTATTTTTTCGTATACCTACGCAAAACTACGAATTCTACTTGGTTTTTTTTTTTTTTTTTTTTTTTTTTTTATAGTGATGTGAACAAAAACTGGTTTTAAAATCAAGTCTAACGATTTTGTATGTTTGACGTCAGTGATGTTAAAAATGCATTCTGAGAGGCTGTACGCTAATCCTGTTTTTGAATTTTTGTTGCCTGGCTCGTGGCCAATATCAGATAGAACATAATTTAACTGGAAAATACAAACGTAAAATACATTATATTATTATGCGTTTGAAAATCGCATTATTTTTTATGATTACTAGGTACTAGGTATATAATAGTCACTAGTGTATATTATTTTAAGTAGGCAATTTATCTATCGAATACGGCAGTTGTCCAATTATATGCAGATGTTTATGTATATTCTTGTCCAAGATTGAAATTTATGTATATTTCACGAAGGCACCCGTGTAAGATATATAGATAAAGGTATGTTATAATATCGATTAGTGGAAATCGTAACAATTAAATAATAGAATAAAACACAATTTAAACGTAGGTTAATATATTTTTTACGTTTTATTATATGTATGCGTAATCGTATAGTAATTACTGCATATAGCAATATTTTAACTACCATACACTTAACTGTTGTAGTAGATTGCATTTTCGATTACGATAAATAATATAATTAATATAATAATATAATTAATATAATATTTATTAATTCAGATTAGGTATTCGGTAAAACGGTGGAAGTTTTATCAGTGATGATAATTATAATGAAAAAAAAAAAAAAACTCGACTCAATTAACTAAACGATACTTTTATCGTTATGAATATTATTATAGCTTTCCTACGAATAATTACCGACGCTATTTGTGCGCGAGTGTATGCTATTTTGTGCTAATAAGCATCAAACAAAATAATATTCTGTAAATAATAAATTCATTAAAAATCGTGTAATTAAAAAATTAATAACCGTCGACGTTTTTTTGAAAAATCAATAGCCCCCCATATTATCAAATTCTAAGAAAATAACCAAATGAAAAATATTGTTTCAATTAACTTCACTGAACATTTCAGTCATAATACCGAGTTTGACTATCTTCATTAATGCCGGAGATGTCGTTATAATTATATAAACTCTCGAAGGAAACCCTGTACATATTATACATTATAACGCGTGTTACGCGCACACAGACACGTATTCGAATCCACCTGGACAACAGACACGTTTGATTAATGAACTACTGCCATCCTCTATATACACACGTGTGTAAAAGGGTTGAATCCAAAGACGTCTGGTCTCTTCTATCCCTCTATTCAATAGGACGAAAACGGTTGGAAATCCTATAACGCGGCTGACATCTCGTCGTCGATTTGTCTACGTGATAATATTATACCATATTGGTATTCACCCCTTTACACGGACGAATCGCATTATATTACGTTATACGTCACACACAAGACGTATTTAATATAATAAAACCCGGGGGTTTATAATTCATGTAGATCCCTTCGTTTTTATTTTTTATTTCAATACAATACGACGGAAAGCAGCGACTCGCGAGTGTCGTAACTCGTAAACTCTAAGCTCGTCGGTGAAATACTGAAGTACCAATACGATATTGTTGAAACGAATAATATTCGTCGGGTTTAACGCGAAATTTATTGTCGATTAAAAAAATCAAGTAACTCTTACATCATTGCCTTTCACCAAACAAACATGTAATATTTGTTAACATTGACCGTAGACATTCCTATACAGGTACATGTAGACAGTAGACGCCGAGGTATACTCGTAAAATGATAAAAACAATGATAAGTTTTCTAATCGGAAATTCGTTTAAGTCTGCGGATTAATCACGAGTGTCTGCAACGTACACATAAATGCACCGACACGAACACTATTATTGTTAGCCGACCTTACCCGTCGTATACTACTGTAACGCAATCGAGACAATAAAATCGTTTAATAACTTTATACCGAGTACGCGAATTTCATCTGTCGAGTTAATGGCAATATTATAATTGGATAGACGATTACGAGATTCGTTTGTTCCGACAAGCGATACCCAACAAATCGGTTGACCTAGCCGAGAATATTATGTTAGAACGATTACCCCCCCCCCCCCGTCGACAAGAATGATATAAAACAAAATAAACAGCTGATCCCGTGGGGTGTACAAGTGGTCGTGTAACCGAACGGATTGTCGAGCGGCGGTAGTGGTGCAGACGATGACATATCGTCGTCGCGCGCGTGACCTTGAGCCGCGAAGTTAAAGGAAGTAGTCACGATAACATTGAAAAAACTATATACCTATAGAGAGCGCTAGTTTATAAATGTCTTGTATCTTGCGAGTACGATATATATACGAGTATAATGTACGTATATATATATAAGTATATACCTATGTTTATATAATATATAAGTATATATATAATATATATATATATATGGTTGTGTAGTGCCCTCCAGAGTCTTGTCTTGCTCTCCGCGTGTTTTACGACCGTACACGTCCGACGGGTCTCGCCAAGTACAGAGTGTTCACAATAAAAATTACATTCACCGGTCGTCCAACGGATTTTTTTCGAATAAAGAAAAAACCCGCGACGAATAATTTTATTATTCTTAATAATTATTTTATTATTCTTTCGAATAGAGATTATAAACCCCGAACACCGACGGTGTCGTTGTCCAATAAGTGAGTACGATACGATTTTGTTAATTTAGTACACGTATAGTTCGTCAACGAAACGAACACGAAAGAAAACGAGAAAATTCGCCGTCGAAACCAGTCGTGTATAGGTGGTTTAATGTTTCCGATTAGTTTTTTTTATACTATTCCAAATAAGTCCCAAATAAAATGAACCGGCGGCGTCGATACCCGACGTTATACGCGCGCGCGTATTGAAAAAGAAAATGAATATTGTTTAGTTACCCGGGAGGAAGCGCTTCGTTTGGCCGCGGTCGTGGCGCGGACGAGGCACGCCGGCAAATGATAACCGTCGAAACTTCGGTCTCGTCGACGGAACACAAGCGACCGCGACGCGCCGTCTACACTGCGGGCAGATTCCGCCGAGCGCGCTAACGGTTTCCGAGATGTTTCAAGGTCGCGACGAGAATTCGCGATTTTCTCCGCGTTTTTCCGCGGCGCGTGTACGACGCCGACGGGTCAGGCTCGAGAACGACTCGCCGCGACGCGACTCGAGAAGTTATGACGATCGCGGTGCTCTGACGCGCGCGACTACCCGGTTTTGGAAACGATCGAAAACCGAGAACGAGTGGCTCCTCTTCCGCGGACTTACCGAGCCGCCGCAGTTCGGAACCGGAGAGGAGAACGCGCGCGCGCGGCGTCCATATCGCGTTATTATTTCGATTTACTTACAGTCTGTGTTCAATCACGCGCGTTATTGTCGAGGGAAAAAACGCGGTCTTTTCATCAATAATTGTCATTACAAGAGACGACGACGACGACGACGACGACGATGCTGCATCCGCGACGGCCGCATCTCTGTATGTATACAGATTTAATATCATTTATCGCGTCTACGCGGCACGTCCGTACGCATTTGCTGTTCTTATTAGTACTGTTGCACGTCGTCCGTAATAATACCACACCGGTACGACCGCCACTTATAAACCGTTTTATAAATAATACAAAGTCACATACGAATTCCGAGCCGGCCACCACGTGTTTTTCGTGTCCCGCGAGCACGCGCTCCTTACATAATATTATAACGTCCCCGTCACCGGCTGGCCGAGAACAATATTGTTATTTTATTATTCACCGCCTAGGTGGTAGTCGCGTTTCTCGTCCCTCTCGGATCCGGCGTTTGGATTTTTTTTTTCTTCATACGCCGCCGCCGTGTAATACTATACGTTTTTTTTTTTTTTTTTTTTACGAGTTTCCATACGTAACGGATTTCAACCCGGTCGAATATGTTTTTTAAAGAGAGACAACCCTTTTTGTATTTCAATACTCGTTGTATGTATAATACGGCGATCACACGCGGTCGACGAGGATAGATTACGGTTTTATTTAATTGCAGTTCTTCTCGCGCACTAGGAAAAGTAAACAAATGAAAAAACATACGGATATTCGAGAGTGATTTGTCCGCACAGAGTGGAATTTTAACGAAATCTCTTGGGTCCACCACAGAACGGAGTTCTGTTTTAATATGATATGCCAGCTTGTTTGTATAAAAAAACATTGAACGGAAGAGAATCTCGGGAAGGATGATACTTCGGCGATATTACCACGCGTTGACAGTGCTTTTTTTTTTTTTGTTGCTCTTATTTTATTTATCACGTCTTGGGTTCGGTTTATATTCGAGTTTTATCAAATTATTTTAAGTGGTCGATAACGACACGCCAGCAGCCCAGACAACCTTCGATAAATTATAATGGCTTTGATTTAATATCGATTCTGAAAGTCATGGCTATCAACGTGGTAATGTACGTTGCACAAGTATGCGCAGCACAAGTTTACAGAGTAAAAAGCGATTAAGGTTGTACTGCAGACAATGTGTAAGCGCGCATATTTGTACGTTAATGACACCCATTGTACCGACGCGTCGTCTTCATAAATACACGTACCTACGTCGAATGCGATAATACGAAAAATATCCGTTATTAATATAAAATATTATAAGTCTTTCTGATATACAATGTAATTTTAAATTCCAGGCCGTTACAATACGCGCGTAAAGAAATGTCATGACATATTGTTTTCGGACGATTTCTGCTTATGTAAATTATTTATTTATACAATAAAATGATGATGATCGATATTTTTGTAGCGTTAAAAATTTTAATCCGAAAGGAAAAAAAACTGATTTTTTTCTATTCGTTCGTAATACTAGATTTAAACAATCGAATCTTCAATGTTTTCAAGTTCAACGGAATTCTTTAGAATGTTTTGTCTATAAATTCCGAAATTCGTGATGAAACGAATAGTGTTTCGATGCGTTAGGGAAATTTAATATATCACACGAGTACACCTACTACTATAGTACAAAACTACGATTGATCTCAGATAAATTCACATAATTACAAATTACTTCATTCGTTTCGTAATTATTTATAAATTATGCATGTTATTTATTTAAAGTAATTAAACTGTAATAATCCGGAGTGTACCGCTTACACTACATTCCAGATTTTAATTTCCAACGTTAATTCCATAACATCATGTCGTATTTGTTTCAAAACATAATCACGAGCATAGTTGTGTTTTGATTAAATACCATATTAATTTCTATACTACTCGAATATAAAAAAATAATTAGATGTTTGGAAGACAATTATTATAGAGTAAATGAATAATATTATATTATCGTCGCAACGCATCATTTAGGTTTTAGTTTTGTCCAACGCGGTTGTTCACTATAATAACGTAATAATTGTCAAAAGTTTTCCAATTCTAACGCGTCATAGATAATAATCCCACTCAGTCAATGCATTAATTAAAACACAAATATATTATGTTTATAATATTATATTATATATAAACAAACACGCAAATCTATCCGTACACAAAAGCAAATTACGTAGTTACAATCTTATCATGATTTCGTACTGACCTCTCTATATACGTAGTACTGAATATTTCTTTATTTTTTTTCCGTCCATCGCTTTTAATTAACAATTCGTTTTACCTATTATATCATGTTTCATATCATCGTGATTCGCGTACGCACACACACACGCACACGCACACACGAATAAATACGAAAAAAATAATCACGTGTCGTGCCGGACCGGTTTAAATAATTTTTTTACTTTTTGTTGTGTGTAGTCATGGGGTTACAAGGAAAATATTGGAACAAAATCGAAGGCGCCTGTTGCATAATTGTCACGTGGATTTTATATCTGACAAAACTCGTTTCCGAGTATGTGGCCGGAACGAAAGCGAATTCGAAATATCGATCCGGTAAGTAAACGATTTTCGTCCTAACAGTATGCATAAGACTCGCGAAGAGATTTTTTTTAAATCCTTTTAATTTGAAATCGTAACGGAGATCAAATAAAAAACGGGCATCGTTTCTTCAAAATGACATGTTGTTATTTACATTTGAGTTATTTTTCCTTGTTTATTGTTTGTTCACGAGCACATTTTCGACGGTTCTCTTGACATTGAAAACATTTCGGTATTGCAATCGTATCCAGTGACATACTGTTTACAAACAAATCGATAGGTAAAATTGTCGTGTCCGAATCCGGATAGAAACTCTGACTGATTTTTCCAAAGTCATAATAAAAGCTAATAAATTATCATAATATTTTTAATAAATAGTATTTTTCGCACATCGTGTTACAGTTTAAAAACTCTAATGAGAATAGATTTTCAATTATTATAAATTATTATTCGAACTAATTAATTTTAAATTAAATTAAATATAATCATTAATTTATAATGAGAGGTATAACAGAAAACGATAAGTTTAATAATATTGATATTTTAAATTTTATATTCAAACTGAAATTATTAATCATTGTCAATATTCCGAATATGTTCGATTATTATTAAATATTATATATTAATTTCTTAAAACACAACAATATCATACCTACTAAGCGTTAAATATTTTCGCAAAATATTGAGTTTCTAAGAATGTATTTTCATAAAAAATTTCTTAATTTTATACATATACATATAAATAAATTAATAATAAATTGTTCATAATAATTCAACTAAAAACATCTAAATAATCAATCAGTTAATAAAATATAATTTACCTAATAATTATGTGAAGTATCAAAATGGACCACGAATAATAATTACCTACTTTAATATTTGTGGATTATATTTAAAACCTGAGTTCTAAAAATTACGCATCTCCAACTAAAAGATAAAAAAAAAACCACTTTACTCTTGAAGTTTATAACACTTTATAAGTATTTCAGAAAAATGAAAAAAATGAATACGGCTTAAAAGCCTTAAAACTTATAATGCTCTTAAGATATTCATGTATTTTTGGTTTAAGTTTTGTGTTACATTCATCTTCACGATTCGGCTCAATTATAACTAAGCTACAAATAAAAATCAATGTACGAGTATAACGTGTAGTCTACAATTATTAATCTTGGTATGTATCTCAAAATGTCCTTGAAAGTATAAAATTGGTTTGAAATGTTGTCTAATAATTGTGAACTTACATAAATGAAATGTATTTTTGATTGAGCGACTAAATTATATTATCATGGTGTTTTATATTTAAGGTCAAAAGAAGTATAAAATATGAATTCATTCGAAGAAATGAATAGGATATAAAATACGTGAATAAAAACGGATCTAGATAAAACAGTATCAATTTAAAAAATAAGGTATACAAATTATTTAGTGTGATTTTTTTTTAATTCTCGAGTCAAAGTTCATCAATCGTTGTTCATTAACATTAGCAATTATATATTTTTGTATTAATATAAAGTATTACTACGCTAATCTTTTATTTTTAATTAACCTTAATAATATTATTAACCACGTTCATATTATAATTCATATTATTTTTTATATTATTTAGTTCATAAATGGTGCCAAATAATGAACACAGTTTACAAAAAAAATATACTGTTACGTTTTGTGACGTACGTACCTATAGTATACATTGTATACATTGCTATGTATATAGTAATATAACATAATATCTATATTATTAATGTTTTAGTTATGTAATACCATAGTATTTAACACGGTGTTGTATAACGAGTTTTTCACAGTTAAATGTAATTAAACAGAGCTGGAAAATTGTAGCTTTAACACATGCAGTGCTTTGGTATGTTATGTCTTTGAATAGATACCACAAAAGGATTAAATTTTGGGCTATAATATTCACAATGATCGGTAAAAATGCAAAATAAAAATACTCTTCTGTTACCTTAATTAAATTAGCTTACAATATAGCCTCGTTTTAGTTATGTAGTACCTACAACGATTTCGACGACTATTCGACGCCTGTCTTAGCGGCTCGATTGTCATCGGACTCGATAAGAGAATGTTATTTTTCTCACATGTATTTACTTTTTGTTTTGAAGTTTTACAAATTTGAATAATAATAATCCTCGCGTTGTTTACTAAAGAATACTTAATAACATATTTTAAACCCGCCATAACGGTACCTTCACCTGTTTTCAAACTAAACACTCAAGTCCCATCAGTTTAAACGCTTATGTTGGTACATTGCACGTTTACAACAATATAATACGTATCAAAATCCAGTTTTCATTATTACCATTAATTTGGTTTTTTTTTCATAATTGATGCGATACCGAAATTAAAGAACCCTAATTTTTTTTTCGATACAGAATATATTCTTTTGTAATATAATAATGTTGTACATAGAGTACAATAAATTCAAAATAAATTACAAATTTAAAATGCCAAGGTAAATTATTTAATCTGTAAATATTAATTTTAAATAATTATAAATTAAATTGAAAATACAACGATACTTATACCTTATACTATTAAATCTACTTTAATTGTCTTTTTAATTTTTAACAATAATAATATTGCCATTTTTTTTCGTAAGTTATTATCGTGTAAAATAACGTTGGAGAATATAAAATAATGCTTTTTAGTTCGCATATTTTTGTGCTAATATGGATTGAGAGGACAATAGAATTTGAAAAATAAGACGTGAGTATACAATAGAACTAGTTTTGAATGAGAGATTTAATAATTTTTGGAGTTCAATGGATGCATTAACCCTAGGTTGAATTGTTTGCAAATGATAGGTTTTGTTCTACAAGGTCAAGGACTTTAATTCAATGTTAGAAATAATAGTTTTCTTTATTTTTTGATATAGATACTCGGCCAAAAATATACAAAAATGTCGCGGATATTCCTGGACCAAGGTCCTTGCCCATATTTGGAACTAGATGGATCTATTGGAAGAAATTTGGTTTATATAAACTGAATGCCGTTCACTTGGCATACAAAGGTATTGTAACATGTAATTATATAGCATAGGATAAAATATATTAAAGTATGGTTATTAAATTTGAGGCCCAAACCAAAAATATAATTTTACGCGTTTCCTGAGCATTAAAATAAAAATATTTGTTTAAGATACATTGGAATATAGTATTACGTTATACAGGTCGTTCCACGTAGATCTGACAAATGTAATAACTTTAGTTCTATTCTAAAATGTAATGTTTTATTTATTTTTTAATAATTATTACACTTTTGTACTATATTAAACATATCTTTTTTTTTAATTTTGGAGAAAATATAATTTACAATCTTTACACAATTTTATACAATAAGTAAATATGCTTAAAATAATAATAATAATAAAATGACGATTGAAAAGCGGCGAGAAGGAAAGCCGCCCAGTGATAATACCCTTTTTAGGATTTTTTTTGTTTATTTAACGAATTAATTTAGTAAATCCCGACTTTTAGTTGAAATCTGTTAATACTGTTAATACTTCCACAGACATGTTTAGTAAGTATGGAGATATTGTTCGCGAAGAAGCGCTGTGGAACATACCGGTAGTTAGTGTCAAAGACCGAGATTTCATTGAAAGAGTACTTAGACACAGCGGGAAATATCCAATCCGGCCCCCAAACGAAGTGACAGCAAACTACAGAAAGTCCCGCCCGGATCGCTACACAAACACTGGGCTTGTCAACGAGTAAGTACTTGATATAATAATTTGAATACTAAATCATGTACTGATTTAACTAAATTCAAGTATTTAATATTAAGTCTATAAAAATTAGTTTGAAGATAAAAAAATATTTTAAAATAGTATTGAAAAACTTATGAGATTGAAGACTCGTATGAGATATACCTACTGCAGGTGACAGGTGATCGATATTGTTTAATTTGTCTCATAAATTTTAAATCACTGTTCCTACGATAGCGTTCGAAAAACAATTCTGAGAAACAGAGAACAAGTAAATCAGTCTTTATTTCAATTTTATTTAGATCATTTATGATATTATTACTAGCACCGTGGGTCGAACCGCCAACTTATGACAAAAAAACTTAAATCGCGTATATTGAAAAATTACCGTTTTTGATTAAGTACCCAATCGATCAATCTTGTCAAAAACTGATTTTCGAACGTTCATAACAATATTGATGGTGCATTTTCGGCTGTTAAACACAAAATATATACAAGTTAGAACAACGTCTTGTGTTAAATTTCAAGTCTGAGTGGATTAAAATACAACTATTATTCTTAATTTTAACTAAAACATAATTAGCAATATTTTATGTTTTTAACGAATTTTATCGTTAAATATCCGTTTAATGGATATTTTTGATGAAACGTCCGATTTAATTTTGAAGAGAATTTCCATATTTTTATCGAATTTTATCAACATTTAATTATTGCATGTTTATAAAAAACAAAAAATTATTCCTTTATATTTCCGAAATGTTTTCGCTGAATTAGGATTCATTTATGACGAACTCTGTATTAAATTTTCAATATTTTTCGAAAAACCAAAAACATTTTATCGACATTTTCGATTGAAAAAACTCAAGCATTTCGAAAGACTAAATAGTTTTCAAAAAATGATAGCATCTCTAGAAAATTGCCACTAAAGTGTTTTGTGAAAATTTCAAGTTTCCAAAATTATTACTTTTTAAACGACTACGATGTAAGAAATATCATTAGAAATTCGTCGCTCGATTACATCAACATTTAATTTGCGAACGCTTCAAGAAAAAAAAATGTCGTGATTTTCTGGTAAATTTTTTTTTTCATTAAAAAGCACAATTTCTCTAGGAGTTTGTGCCATAAATGTTACAATGCTATTATGGTACAAGTATTGATATTTACCATTTTATGTAGTTATTAGGTTTTGAGTTGTGTTTCTTGTGATAGATGAACGAAAATATTTTAAGCACAGAATGAGATTTTAAATAATGTTTGATTTTTTTATTTTTGAAGTACAAAATTTACAATTCACAATTTATATGTATGTCACTTATAGACAAGGCGAGGTTTGGGCTAATTTAAGAAATAAACTGACGCCGGAACTTACCAGTCCTAGAACAATACGTCGTTTCTTGCCAGAAGTAAACCAGCTTGCAGACGATTTCAACGCTTTGATAGCTCAAGCGAGAGACAGCAATAACGTAGTCAAAGGTTTCGAATCTTATTGTAACAGAATGGGGTTGGAAAGTACGTACGATCGTAATGCACAGTTATTTTAAATAGTCCCGTCAAAAACGTGTAGTTCTACGTGTCGTCTGCAGGTACGTGCACGTTGATTTTGGGTAGAAGATTCGGATTTTTGGATGGAGATGTCAGCGATAAGGCTACGCGTCTCGCCGACTCCGTGACTAGTCAATTTCGAGCGTCGCAAGAAGCGTTTTACGGGCTCCCATTGTGGAAATTAATACCGACCCAGTCGTACAAGAATTTCGTAGCGAGCGAAGACGCCCTTTATGAGCAAGTACAACTTCTTAAATAACTCGAACGAACACGCGTTTTGAATATAACGATTTTGACTTTAGCATCGTATCCGAAATCGTAGACTCGGCGTTAATCGACGAGCAACAATCTTGCACGGACGTACGTAGCGTGTTTGTCTCCATACTACAGGCGCCCGGGCTGGACAACAGAGACAAGAAAGCGGCGATCATTGATTACATTGCCGCCGGCATAAAGACCGTAAGATACAGTATAACATAACGCAATATAAAACAATCAGTTTTTAAATCGTAAATAAAAGTAAACTTTTTAAATATGAATACATTTATTCAAATCATTAAATAAATATTTATAAATATAATATAATTTATGCAGAATTTATGAAATATTACTAAAGATAATATTATACTAATATACTATGCTGCGGTGACTCCCTATTAAATTAGAAAAACAAACTTTGTTTTTTAAATTTAAAACAAACGGCGGTACTGCTATGAAACTTTATAATTAATTTTTTTTTTTTACTTTATCGAGACATTAATCGTTGGGGCGTAAATTAAAATCATATCATATTTTTAAACTCAATAGATCGATCATCCATAGTTTACACTTGTGTATTATTGATCGGTGAAATAATTAATTTGGGAAAAACGAGAGTGCCACCTTTTTATGCGCGTCTATGTTATCGTTGCTCGGAATTAGAAAAAATAATACAATATTTGACGTTAGTAAATCTTTTCGTTTACGATGAAAATAACAAGTATTTTTTGTTTCTTTTACGTACTTTTTATTTATAGCTCGGCAACACATTAGTGTTTTTACTGTACTTGGTTGCGAAACATCCCGATGTCCAGCAAAAAATATACGACGAAGTATCGCTGCTGGCTCCGGCTGGTACGCCGATAACCGCCGAACACCTGCTCAACGCCACGTACTTACACGCTTGTATATCCGAAGCACACAGGTAAAAACCGCGGGGTAAATACACGAAGTGTAATAATATACTCATAGATTTGCCAAGTACACTTTTTATTTATTTAAAAAAACCAAAATTTTAATTCTCACGCCTTTAGAATATTTAAAGGAAACAAAACATAAATATCTTTATCGCCATAGATGATATTGCATCGGTAAATCGTCGTGAAACCGGGACTCACGTATAACTCTATATTTATTTTTTCAGACTTTTGCCCACCGCCCCGTGTATTGCTAGAGTGTTGGAGTCCGAATTTGTATACGACAGCTATCGCCTACCGCCCGGGGTAACGTAATATTGTTTAGATTATTTTTCTATTGTTTTTAACCATTTTGTTTTCTCTTCCGGCAGAGCGTCGTGTTACTGCACACTTGGTTGGCGTGTTTGGACGACAATAATTTCATTGACGCGTCTTCATACAAACCGGAAAGGTGGCTGGACGAGTTGACGAAAAAATCGCCGTTTTTGGTCGTGCCGTTCGGATGCGGTAAAAGAATGTGCCCGGGCAAACGGTTCGTCGAACTGGAACTCCAAATCGTCTTGGCAAAGGTAAACCCAATCGCTCAATAACCACGCACGGTGTTGATTGACTAATAAACTCGACAATGTTTCTAGATGGTCAAACAATTTCACATCGACTTTGAGGGACAACTGAACACGGAATTTGAATTTCTTTTGACACCCAGCAATGCAAACTTGATCCTACAAGATAGAAGTTGTTGAGGTTTATAAATTTTCTACTTTTCTTTAAATCTGTCTGCAACCGTTTGTGATTCAAAATGAACATACTATACCATTTCATTATACGCTATAGTAGTATAGTGTATTCATTATGAGTTTTCAAACGCTTATCTGTATTTATAATATTATAATATTTTCAAACATATAATTATATTATAGACACATTTAGTACTCTCATTTATATTATTATTATTATTATTTATAAACTAATTGGTTTTTATTTTTCCTTTCATATGTATACTAGGTACTGTATCACTAGTATTTTCTTAATGATTTTTTTTCAATATATCTGTAAGTGTTACCTACCTATTGATTATTTATTTTCATACCATATTATTTATCTATTGTAATTAAACATAAGTAGTTATATATTAACAATTATTATGTTAAATATTTATTGATTACCATCATGATAATTTAATGTATTTTAGATTGTAATTAAAATATTTATTTTTCTACTAAAATGTTGTTAAAAAATAAGTAGAAAATATTATACGAACAAAACTGTTTACATATTGTTACAAATATTATACATGTTCTCAGTAAAATAATATTAGTATCAATAATAATATTTCTAATTTTTTTATACATTTAGTCTCAATTTTTGTAAAATATAATAAAATGTACCGTGTTTAGAAGATAGGTACTGTATTATTTTCAAGTACTGAAATTTATTTGTATGTATTCGAAATATATAAAAGTATGTCATTCAAAACGCATTTATTATTATGACTATAATGTACAATTATTAATCGGAAACTTTAATTGACTCATTATTTTTTGGGTACTATGTTGAATATTTGGAGCGTATGAAAAGTATAAGTATGATTTTCCAATAAAATCTAAAGACCTTACAATATGGGCACACGAAATGTTATATTGAACGAAACAAACATATAAAGAGGTAAAAATATTCAAGTCCGATATGTAAAGTACAATTCAGGAATACAATTTGATGATAATTTTGAGAATCTATCAAAGGAAATAATCGTAGTAAACTTCTAGTACATCTCTATTGGTATTATTATCTATTAAGTGGTGAAGTTGACGTCACCCCCGTTTTAAATTAAATCGACTTTGAAAATGTGTTGTAGTTTACTAATTTCAGACAATATTAATGAAATATAAACTTGTTTTTAATTAATTTTTATAATAATATGCTAATATTATTATAGAAATTATTCATGAAATCAGAGTTCAATATAATATTTTTTATAAATAGTGGCAATAGCCATATTGTTATTTAACAATACGTGTTCAAAACTAGGCATATTTTCACTATTATTATTATGTTTAAATGTTTTGTAGACTTGTAGAAAACGTACAGATGATCACATTTATTATAGATAGGTTCCTGTAGAAAAACATGTATTGTTTAATAATATATACGATAAAGTATACTGCGATGCAAAACTAACGCGTACAAAACTGTCAACTAAACTTCGAGTTTTATATATAATATTTATTATACTCGTTTTTCGGCGAATCGACGAAACCGCAGTTCGTCGGGGCATGTGTTCAAACAACCCCACGTCTAACATAAAGCACTTTCTCCCCAATCGTCATATAAAGAGAAAATATCAACAGCAGTATGCAGCGCAGACGAAGGGTGAGTTGTATACAATATAAGGGGAAACATTCCGGGCGATCGAGCGTTTCCTGAAATACGCAGTTTGAATAGTTTTCACGAACACTATTTCTACGTGCAGTTTTCCTACAACGTATAGGAGCTCTCGAGATTATGTTTCGCACACGCTCTCAATTTAACTTGCAGATCAACTTGCGTCGAAAAAAATATACGTGTGCTAATGCCACAATTGAACAAAGGTATACCTATATTTTTAAGATACAAATTATCAAGTGTACCGACCGTACAGCTGTATATTAAATACAATATATAGATACTTTAAGTGTGTTTTGTGTGAACAACAATATTGTTGGTCGTTCAAGAAGTAACGAAGATAAAATGTAATATTTTATTCAAATCGGCTGATACAACAATATTATAAAAATTTAAAACATAAAATAAAAGCTTATTATACACATAGGTATAAGACTGAATTATTTTAATTCGAAATTCGAAAAAACGTAGCTCGATAGTCGTCATTTTATTCGAGCTGGGTATTCAATAGCAGGTATTATATAGCAGTACTTATATATCAAATATAATATACTCGTATGTGTGTGTGCGCAATTTATTCATCAGAATTACATTTACGAGAAAATACGGTCAATACTACTATCGAAATATCAATTTTATACCCTATTGGTACATACTACATAGTACATCAAGTGAATCATACATAATACAATATATATATATATATATATATAGGTTATTATAACATTATGATAGGTAGGCACTATATGCACTGTTAAACATAGTAGTGTTCGTATAAACAAAAAGGTCTTACTCTGCAATTATTAAGTGAGTACGCCTCAGTCGAGATTCAATAGAACATTGAACAGCTGGTTCCGATCAGGGTATATATAATGACTGGACAGGATTATTATGCCAGTATGGTAACTAAAATAATGTCGTAAAAATATCGTGCAAATTATAGAAAAGTTAAAATAAAACACGTTTATGTATTTCAAATAACACACAATAAAATTATGCATTTTTCACGTGTAACTTTTAAACTGTTGGGAAATTACTAAAAAAAGTTTCAATAATAATTGTTGACTTATTGTAACAATACATTTTACATTTGATCTAGTCAATTTACTAAAACAATCGAGTTGAGGTTTATAAAACTTATTGATTACATATTTAAAGACCAAAATGGCTCGCTAACAATTGTTACACCGTCCGGTTTAATTTTATTTAATCTATCGTATTTGTATACGTACATGTATAGTTATGATTTTCTTTTCTTTTTTTCAACTACCAACCATATCTCATAGACTTGATCACGAAAAAAAATAACTATTTGCAACATTTATACATACGTCATAAAGTTGACATAGATGTCTTACTTTAGTGCTCTTTAATATTTATAATTCATATATAGGTACAGCTCTCATCACGAGTATTCTTCAGAAATATACATAAAACATTATGTATTTAAATATGCATTTTTAATTTTATACGGCAGTTTTTTATTTTTCTAAAAGCAAAACTAAAAGTTTGAGGCTTTTTAAATGTTCAGGGTGGTAATATGTATAGGTACGGACTGCGATGAAATATTTAAATAAAATACATTTTATAATTGAAGTGAAGTAATAATTTTATAACTTTGAGCTTTCGGGAAATTACATTATTTTTGGAGCGGCAAAAGTGTCCCTTAAAGTTTCACGCGACCACATCGTTTAAACACATGTAATGACATTTCAGAGGGATTAATTTCTACAGCGGCTTAAAAACGCTCACGAGAGACTATCAGCAAGAAAATGGCGTAAAAGGAAAATGTGAACACGCACGTTTTTAACGTGACCGTTTTCTGGTGAATAGAGTCGATTCTCGCGGAATACAAGTACAAGGATTGAATTGCTCCGGGCCACCACGCCACCGAAGCGGGTAGAGGAAAAACGAGTGCGCTCAAAACTCGATGCACACAATAATGATCGTGTGCAACCGATCCTCGTATTGTGTCCTTTTTTCTATGAGCTGAAGTCAAACAAAAATATACTGCACACATCGAATTTGAAACATACGATTTAACTTGGCAGACATTTTTTTTTTTTCAGTAATTATTATCTTCTAAATCGTTTTTAACAATATTTACATAAATTATGAAATTACAGGCAAACGAGGTAGGTTCAATATTTCACCAAAACAACGTCGATTTCGACTCGTCCCAAAGCATGTCGAATAATCGACCAACTAAAAGTTATGATTTATTCGGAATGTACCGAAATGTAGACGGGTATTAATTTCAGTAATATTGCACGCTGTATATAACACCATGACGTTATACGAGGTGTGATTTTATGATGAAACAGCGGATTAGACGGAAATACACATTGTACGCGTTCTAGTGTTTAATCTCCACCTATAACGTGCAAATTAATTCGCAAACAATCGTTACAAAAGGATAATTTCCTGAAATTAAATTTATTATTACGAAGAACCCGTGGGCGGGCGTACTACTTTTAGATTTTCGAATGAAGGAGAACGTTTCACAAACTGAACGAATACTTGTAAAAATATCATCATACACGGTTCTACTTACACACTATATTATACTTGTACACAGGGTGATAACACGCTCGACTTTTGATTGAAACACCAGATTCGAATTATTAACCAAACCGATTTTTCGAAGCAATTTCAACCAGTAGACTAAAACAATAAACAATAAACAGTAAATAATTCGATTTTTTCGATTTAATAAAAAAATTTAACACACTCGTATTCAGTGGTTTTTATGGATCCATGAAGTTTATCATCTTATATCATAAAAAACGAATAGACATCCAAACTTATCAAAAATCACAGAATACAAAATATGTGAGTTGAGGTATTTTGAAAAATCGAATTCTGTTCAAAATTTAAATAGCGTAATTTGGTGAATTTTGAGTTTAGATTAATAAATTTAGATTAACTAACCCAACTTTTTATAACAAAATCTCTCCAAAAATCTGGCTCGTCAGAATTAAGAGCTAAAAAATAGGTGTTGCCATTAAAAGAAAACTACAACTTGTAATATATACGAGTATGTGCAAACAAAAAAATTAAAAAGTTAAAAATTTGTATTTCAGTACCCCCTCGGATTCCGAAAAAATCATTTCAATTGAAGGTTATCCTGCCGAAATATTAAATATTACCAATACGTAAAATCATGATCACGTTATATATTTTATTATTTTTAATTTCATATTTTCAAACAGAACACTATTCTAAAAATGTCAATTTATAACATCAAATATCGAACCAGTATAGTTAGTTATTATTTAAAGTTTGAATAGCCGCAGTGGCGTGCCGATATTTGTTTAGTGTATTTTTCTCGTCACTCCGTTCCACTCGTTCAAACTTTAAATGGTCGTAAATAATCAATTCATTGTGTTTGTTATTCGATTTCTATGTATTGATATTCTCAGAAAAACATTCGACTTCAGAATGAAACGTAGTGAAAAATATAATAAGCAAGGGTATAATAACGAAAATTAAAATACCGTGATGAACGGTGCTTGAAAAATTACTCGCTATACATAAATGTATAATGCCATGTGTATTAGTGGCCTGACCTATAACCTTATAATTTTCGAACTCGTGACCCCACGCAGTAGCATGCATTCGCTGTCGGTTACTGACGGTTAGGTTCATATCATGGAGAAAATAAAAATCGTTTCGTTTTGTACTGATACGACGAGGGTGAGTTTTATTATTAATCAAACACCACGCTGTCGACTGTAGCACGTCACGCGCGTCTACCTATTTAATAATATTATTATTATTATTCGGGCGATGTGAATATTGAATGGGAAACAATATACAATGGGTACCTTGTATACGCGAGAAACAAAAATAAATAATGTATTGTACGACGTGTCTAAGTACTCTAAGTAATACACGACCTATAAACATGTCGCTCGGTGGCAGGACGACGCGCAAATGTTGTGGTGAAGGCTACCCGGGTCTCGGTCCTTCTAGCATATAATATGTCGAAGGTGTAAATACGGAGTACAGTATGGGAGGGGAGATTAAAAAAGCACAATACTATTGTATTGAGTTTCTTTTAGTCTGGGGTAAAATCATAATTTAAAATTTATTTTTTTCTCCTCCGCCGATTTCAATATAAAACTTTACATATCAATATGTATATTTTCACTAAACGCGTGCGTATCATTTTAGAGGTGGGTTTTATTGTAAATGTTCTCAGGTAGCAGACGAAATCGAAAATTGGTGGTACTCAACAGATACTAATTGATATACATTACTCTAACATTGGACTTATAAATATAAAATATAATGAAGAATGTATAGGCGCAATAAATTTAGTAGATACTTATAAGTTATAATAAATATTATCAACGATAATATTTATGAAATTCGTATCAAAACACGAGGAGAAAAAAAATGATTTTTATTTTGATGATAGTTTGTACATTGACCGCGAAGAACTTTTTACCGTCTCACGGTATCGTCGAATTCTACCCCGTAATTGGAAATCGTTTTTTCTACACCGACAAGAGTCAGAGTCCGAGAGAAGACAGCCGTTATTTGTTGAGAAATATAAACAAACAAACCGACAAACACGTCGACGATTATTTTAATAGAAAACCGTGGGGGGGGGGGGGGGGAGGGGGCCGAACAAATATTTAAACGCCAAGCGCTAGGAGTCGAATTCGTTTGTGTTTTTTTTTTTTTTGTTCCGAAAAGCGCGAGTGGCGAGCACCGACGAGTACCACCGCTACGCGACGACGACGACGACGACAACAAAAACAAAAAACAATATACCGCCGACGCGAAAACGACGACGACGTTATCCAGCAGTCGGCCGCGGTGGTGCGCGTGCGCCGTCGCCGTCGCGCCGGCTG